>OX375799.1:8483529-9083529 GCA_947359425.1 Lagria hirta
CGTTGTCATGCGTGATAAAATTTCTGCTGGCGTGTTCTATGATAGTCCTGATTACAATGTTAGTCAAGCTCCATAATTCTCAGCATTGTTCTTACCCGACTTCAAATACGAATTTATTTAACTTGATTTAAAATAGTAACAGGAACGTGAACTCACTAGAAATAGTTCAGTACATGCCATTTACATAATTGAAGAGTTGAGAGAATTCAGTTGAGTTATAGTTTAAGATGGTGGTATAAGTCAATGCATTGTTGTTGTTAAATGATTTTAACAAAACCTTATATAAGAATAAATTAATTCGTCTTTGAAAGAGACAACTTATTCCTTTATTGAACTTCCTCTACATTTACCGTAAACCAGCTTTATTCAAGTATTCAATGTAATTTGTTACTCAATAACCCAGAAGTCTAGCTTTCCATCTCGTTTCTTGTAAATTGCTACTTTTCTTCAACTTAAGAATTTATGACCTTCGTCATTAATTCCTTGTAAATGGCGGTCTCATCCACTTTTAATAAAACAAATAATGAACTCACCAAAAACTTTATGACTTTTTCAAGCTATAAATTATCTAACTAATATCATCTGTGTGTGGTTTGTAGTGTACGCCAAATTGCCGACACAAATATCAAATTTCTTGCTATTACTCTTTTTATTTATTTGAAGTTTTGTTTTGCCGAATTATTAGTCAACATGCAGAAAGTCGCAACAATACTCATTGCTACTAATAAAATAGTGCTTTTACTAATCAATATATTGACATCGAACAATGTATTAGTACAATGGTACCTGATATTATGTACAATAACAACTAATAGTAGTATACATAGTAATAAAAGCCGACTCTGGGTCACTGCCACTAGACAGACCTATAAAAATTAACCCAAGAGATAAAAATATTTATTGGCATTAAATTAGACCTTATTAATTTTCAGCACCAATAACTTGACCGCTTATATGATTTTTTATTGTTTACCTTTTGTACAGAATGTTTAAATTATCTCTAGCGACGTCTACATTATTGCACAACCGCGTGTTCATAAATTACTTATATCAACTCTTGCTATGAAATTTTGAACGCATGGTAATTTTTCTAGCTTTAAACTCTTGTTTTTTTATCTAAGGTTGGAAAGATTGTACCATAATTTCCAATAAATTGATTCACAACAATAACATCCTTGTCTTTCTTTATCAAATTAATAATTTTTAAGAGTATTTTTATAACCGCTTATTGATCCAATGCTTCAGCTGATATTTTAAGTTTATCTCTTGTTTGCAAATCTTGATTCTTTAAAACATGTGTCAAATCAGTTTACCGGCCTTCTTTGATTTATTTATAATTTTTTTTTTCAAATGAAAAAAAAGTTTTAAATAAAATTAAGCTATTTTGAGAATTCTCTAAAGTAAAAGAATTCAGAAAATTGTAAATCACGATTCTATTATCAGCACACTAGCAAAAAAATATAACTCCTTTTTGTATAATCAATTAATTGACAAAAAAGTTTTCCTCAGATCCTTTTATAAAAAAATAATAATTGTACCGATTCTTGCATTTTTTGAGCAAGATGCAGATGGTGTTATTGAAACTAATCTTCAAGTTAATGTCATTTAAACCAATTTTCAAAACAGTTTTGATAAAAACTTTTTGAAATTTGTATACATAGAATACTTTTTATCATGCCTTTGTGATTTGTCAAAGATGAAAATGTTTTCATCATTTTTATCGATCAGCCTGTCTGCTGCTTCTCGAGGTTCGAATCATAGCTTACAAGTTGTCCTTCTACGTAAAATTTTTCAAATCAATATTTCACAAATTATTGCTGATTTCCTTGAAGATCTGCTGTGTAACTGTTTTTAAAACTATCTTGGTTTTTTCAAAATGCATAAAAGATCAACAGTACTACAAAAATTTGTCAAATTTTCAGCTGTTAAAAAGCACACATAAATTACATAATAAAGATTTTTTTTAATTTTAGTTTTTTGCTCTCTCTCTAATTATCTGCTTTTGTCAACGTTGTATGTTACTGCTTATAGTAAAGATTTTTGAGATATACTCAGCAGTAGATTTTATGCAAAAAGGTCTGAGCAAAAATAGTAAAAAAGATCTACATCCTAAAGTGTTGCGTGCCTTGAGTTACCAGGTAGCTGAGTACTACCCTGAATAAAAAACAATCTCCAATAAATGTGTTTCAATTTATGACTAGTGTTAAACTTTCTGATAAATTAGTGCAATAAAATTTACTGCTGGGTATATCTCAAACGTTATTGCTATACTAAACTAATGCTTATAAAATTGTCTTCTGTTTGATCATTGATTTTATTTGGCATATAATGCTGTTTTCAAATCTTATTCAATCTAGGTTAAGTTAACTCTTAAGTTTTTTATATTTTTATTTTGTTTCTCTAATTATTAAGTTTATCTTCTAAATTTGACATTTTCTGTAATTAGATCAAGTTGATAAAAATAAAGCAATTATTATCAAAGCACTACATAATCTACAAAAATTTTTTTTCTTAATTGTAAATTAGATATAACAACTTTTTGTAACCGTTGCGACAAACATTTTGAATTTTTGAAGCATCAAATTAAATCAGCATGCACGGAATTTCGACAATAATTATTACTTGAACTAAACCAGTTAAGTTTGACTAGTTTGCAGCGAAGTTTACACTAGATATTTTTAATTATAAATAAAATCACGGTTAAATCCCAAAATTTCTGTTTTATTTTAAATAGGTAACGGTTAAAAATTAAACCCAAAATGTATTATCTTTTTATTTTACATAATAAAAAAAGAATCTCAAAAATAAGGTAAAAACTCAAATTTATTTAGCTAAAAATACGACGACCAAGTCCAATAGTGCCTAAACTTTTTGCTACCTAATAAAATTACTGAGAGTTGCCAATAAAACGTCAGAATTAGACAGTCAGATTGAAATTATTTTAATTGCAGTGAGCAAAACCAAAATTAATATGTTAACCAACCGATTTACAAATATTTGCTAATTTTCTATGATCGCTACTAAGAAGCTTGAGCTTTTTCTAATAATTATGACGCGAGAGTATTCTATTTTTTTAAATGCGTAGCTGAGAATGGCGAGTTCATTGACATTGTTTCAGATGCTAAATATTCAGGTATAATATTTTTTCAGAAAAAAAATATCATAAACTTTTTCATGGACTATGTAAATCAATGTTTCTCAAACAAGTGTGTAATAATAACACCACCTGTTAAACCTATTCATTAAATTATATGATTCTGGCAGAAAAATCTTAATCCGGGAAAATTGATGGTTTGGAAAATTTTAGTCGGTTGTTAAGTTGTTTGAATCAATTTGAGTAATGGTTATTTTCGTCAAAGTATAATAATCACTCAATTAAATAAAAATATGAAAAAAGACAAATCGGATTTGGCAAGTGATCAGAGACGAACTTGTTGCATCATTCAAACGATTTATACAAATAATCAAAAGTAACAAAAGTGAAATTATAAATTTGTAAAATATTTTTCTTAGCTAAACATTGCTAAAATTGACTTTGAAGTGTCTAAATCACTCGGTAAGTAACCTTTGCGGGACTAAGACGGCAAACGCAATGTAATTAAATGTAATAAAATAAAAATTTTTTCAATATATTAGATCCATATTGTGATAAAAGCTTAGAAAAATGCTTAAAAGCTATCTCTACTCACAATAGTAACAAAATAAATTATAATTAAATCAAATATAGTTAAAAGTAGAAAAGTAATAACAGAAAATCCGGACTAAAGCCAAGTTTTAAAAGCATCACACCTATAAAACAATTATAGTATAGAATAGTTTTATCCACTTATTACAAAAAGAAAGAAAAAACGTAAGAATCAAATAAAAACTTATAAACACAGGAAGCAAAAAGACAAAGAAAAACTAGCTCATGTAGGAAAAAAAACAATTTTCAAAACTTAACAAAATCAATAACTAAGAGATTAAGTACGATATAAATTAAAGATTATGAGTGTTAATAAAGCTTGTCAAGCTTTCAATTTTAGTCAATTGAAATTTTAATTGATAATTGAAGTTCCGCAATGCAGACTAATTGCCGCTATTTTTGCACAAAACTGCTTTAATAACGATATCTGGTGACTATCGGCAACTAATTGTGCATCTGTCATAATTACAGCGTCTTCACACTTTATAATTGAAGATTTTGGCTTAAATATTAAAATGAATTAGATAATAATTATTATCTCAGATCACATTTAATTAGATAGAAGATAAAAACAAACTAAGCGTAAACAATAATTAGATGTAACAGCTTATTAGTACTTATTTACTTTTAATAACAAATTACCACTCAGCAACATAAATCCAAACCACATTTTGACATTCAATGTGGCTAAATTGATGCGCTACCAATAACTTCAAGATTGCCAATCTCTAAACATTAAAAAAAAAATCTGATTAAACCAGTAACTTCCTATAATGTATTAAGTAAGTGATCTAGCCCAAAATCCGGCTTATTACCGTTAAATTATGTATTCACCAGTGTAGAGTAGAGTAAATGTTCCTGCAGAGCGTTTATTGCCGAAAGCCATGGCAGTATTTTTAAGATGTAAAATAAAAATTACGTAATGTTGTTGAATAACTAATATCACATAAAATATACTAAGTACATTGAGTATTGCTGAAATTTAAAACGTTTAGAATGAAACAAATTCGCTTTACGTTTCAAATTTGTAATATGTTTTCGACTACCTAGTAATCGGAAGCTGAGCATTACATACCTCTTGTCCGAAATAGTAAAGAAAATTGTAAAAAAAAGCAAAAATCCGGCCCTTATATCTTTTTTCAAAAATTTCGTTGAACTCTTCCGGGTTTTAAATTGTTTAAATCTGTGTCTGATATTATTTCAAAGCTCAACGTTGTTGTAACTATGTGGTCTAAAGTGAAAAACAATTATCTAAAAAAGACTTAATTATGCAATAAATCAAAGAAATCAACTTCTTTTGATTAAGAGATCAAATGTTAAATTAATACTAACATTTTTGTGAATTATTATGTAGATCTAGACTTCCTGTTATTAATACTTCTGCCATCTGCATACAATTTAAACAAAATGATATACTGTTAAGGGTGGCAAATTTAAAGTAAACGAAAGCGTCTTAAACTTATTCAATTTTTAAATTGAATTCAGTCATACGTAAAGACTAGGCAAACAAAAGCAACCTTAGAGGCCCTTCTCCACTACAATTCTAAAGAAATCGCAATTATTTGATATTATTCAACTGACAAAGGGACAGAAATCGTGCGGAAATATTAAAACAAACCTCGGATCGCTTTCTATTGAATCTAAATATCAATTTAAGTTATAAGAAAAATATTACAGTTTTAAGCTCCCTTCAGTATTCTCTTAACACTAAATTATTCTTTAATCTCCCCAGTATAAGTTTAATGAAGTACAATAAATTTCGATACCTACAGCAAATTAATGAACATCTAAACAGTTAATCAAGCTGTGAAACTTTAATTATTCAACGTTAATATGCGATTATGTCCCTAAAGATAACAAGTTTTTATTACAAAAATCTCATTTACTCTTAAAACTGGTATGTGAATACTTGAAATCTCCTGTGCTACTACATTATGTAAGAAGATAAATTACTGAAATAGTTGAATAATTTTATTTACTTTAAATTATTTTTGTAGATCCGAACATAACAAACAAAAATGTGTGTTATATGTCTTACTCAGTTTAGTCAAATCTCCAAGGTTTTAAATCATTATTTGCTCAAGTTTTTTTGTGTATATACTATTCTCTACCGCATTCACATCCAATTTTGAGAATAAAGACTATAACAACTTTCGTTCAACTCAACAGGGCGGTTGCCTGACGCAGAGTTATCAACTCTTTCAGAGAGATATGATTAAACCAGCAAAAACTTGAGTTTGCAGTTTGTAAGCGGCATTGTACAGACAAGATGCTAAATTTACTATCAATTAATGAAAACTAGGAACCTAATTTTTATGTCTGTCCTGACTTTAACCATTTTCAACGAAGATACACCGCTAAAATTTAAGCAAAAAAATTATTTTTCTTAGAAAAGAAAAAGTGTTTTTAAAATTTGTTATTAAGCGTAGGGTTTATTTATAGACAAAAAAAATCTTTGTGAACTTTCTAATACATAAATAAAGTTCAATTAACACATTTCTTAAGTGCAGTAACATTTTATTTGTTAATGTAAAAAAGCCTTGAAATAGACAAAAAACAATTTTATTCTATAAAAAAAAAGGTTGAAATATTCAAGGAAACAACTAGGTTTGACATTTTTTACCAAAAAAAAAACATAAATACCTACACAAACACGCTTTCATTTTATCAATAAATATATCATTTAATTAAACAAACAAAAATTTTCTATTAAGGTTTAGAAATTGTTAATAATCTTTATTTGACTTTGATTTCGTAAGAAAGGATTATGAATTGAGGACTGAATCGACTTAGTAAAAGCTTAGGTACGCCACTGACTTACAATATCATTGATGTAATCATAAGGAGATGTTAATAAAAAATAAGTTTTCAAGTTTCAAAATAGTCTTATTTTGCATATAAATTGAGTAAAGTAATATCTCTGGTTATCTTTGGCTATCTTGGTTCCAGCGGACTTTATTTTGATTTGTTACTATGATTCGCAGCAATCGTAGCTGCGTTGATTCGGCGAAGCAATGAAAAACTTTTTCTTGACAATTATGGCTTAATTTTGTTATTCTAATTAATTTAGAATTACAGCGATTGAGTTGTTCAAATCGGGCTAATGCAAGTTGTGCTAAAACTGTCAAAAATAATCATTTTCGTAATTTCTTCCTCTTTTAACTAGGGACATAGACATATAAAAATGTTTGGACCATTTTAGAAGTTCCGCAATGTTAATACTAAATTACTGCGACCTTGGCAGACATTTTAAGATGCCACACATTTGACTCTAGGCATTACCAATGTAGGTATGCCAATAAACGTATTAAAATGCTATACCTATCTAAAAACTACCTAACACTTAACGAATTCACAGTTTTATTAATATCGGTCATTCACCTTTTATAAGGATTGTTTTATCACAACGGCACCGAGATCTACGTAAGCTTTTAAAATTTGCGATTCATTTTTCGAAAAAATTTTAAACATACCTATATCTAATCGTTTGGTAAGTCAAGAACAAATAAGCTCTGTGTAACTGCACTGACAGGAGAATAATGGTTGCTAAAGTTACATACAGAAATTTGCTTATCGAGGGAATATTTATCAGTGTGTATCTAGGGTACCTGTTATCCAATACCAAATCATTTATCTTATATTATCTATTCTCAACCACCAAATTAATTTTTTACTTTTAGATACATTACCGGGTGAGCCGCCAATGTATTACATTTTTGCAAAAAGACATCTCTAATCATTTCAAAAGCCTGAATCTCCTACGCGGTACAAGTGCTACAGCATGGCTTTTTTATTACTTCAAATAAACGCTCCAAGTGGCGTCAAAATTCAAAAAATATTTTTTTTTATCAAGTCCGTAGATTCAAATGTCTCAGAGAACACATTTCCAATATTCAAAAGCTATAAGAATCACTGATATCAAAATATTTCACAGTCAATAAGATTTTTGCAATTCAATTTGTAATTAAAGCTTACAATGTCATGACGCCATTTGGATAATGAAAAACTTTCTGAGCCAATTTTCACATACATTTTACCAAGAAATTATTAAGCCATTTTGTAGAGAAAAAAATTCAAATTATGTCTTTAAATTTCCAATTATTTTTTATCATTGAAAAAGATCTAAATTTAAAAAATGCAAGACGATGGCTTACATGGTATATAAAGTATACTCTAACTAGAAATAAAAGAAAAAGCATTGGATGGTGTTGAATGATCTACCAGCTTCAACTGTAAAAAATAAAATTTATATTAAGAACCATAAAAATGAAAACAATACTTTACAATAAAAAAAATATATTTTATAAAATCATTATAAGTTTATTTAATTATTTTAAGATTAATTTTGTTGATTTCTCTAGCACAAACTAGCGGTTTGTGCCACCTCCTTTTATAGTGTTGGTTAAAACACAGCTAATATTATCCAAAATTGTATGCGCCAAATTTTTTTTTTTTTTTAAATATTACATCTATTTAAAGTCACATAAGAATTTTTTTTCAAAGTTTAAAGTATCACAATCTTTCTTCTTTTGAAATATTTATCTTAAAAGTAAACATTCACAAACTGCAGTGCTAAAGCTATCCTTAAACTGTGGTACTATAAGGCCTTTTGTAAGACTCCAAGTTAAGTCTACATTTAAGCTACTCTACATTTCGCTGCTTGTTTATCGTTGCTAACATTTTCTCATCTTATCGTCCAGACAAAATGACTTTATTAAGTCATATTATTTTACAACGTAATGAGATCAATGAAAATTCATATAAACTTGATCTGTAAAGTTAGACAAGTTTCGTTCCTATTGGAACTCTTCAGCAAGTCGCAATCGATTCAGATTTGAATAAATTTGCAGTGACAAATTTAGGCTTATATTTATTCAAGTGCCTGTAATTCCGTAATATAGTTGATGCACGTTTGAGGCAAAAAACGCTAACGTAGTAACTTTGTTTTCCAATCAGAGATATACGTTTGATCTCAATTCATATCTTTTAAAAAATTGATGTCTGTTATTTAGAGTGACGTATACGCATTAAAACATAGAAATATTGTTTCTCAAAATTTTTGATGTAAGGTAGCTTCTAATAGATGTCACATGTTACAACATATTTAACAACGTGTTGATATTTTTTGCAATTTCGTTTTGCGATTCTTCATAGTGCTTTCTTATTTGTCTAAATGATACAGAACAACCTCTGAGTATTTAAAATTTTTTATCTGCTCTCTAAGTGATCTGTTTTTCATAAATTTATATTATTAAAACCATTTTTATTATTAACAAGAAATTGTTAAACCTAAATTATAACAGAATAGAAATAGTAACATTTAAAAGTTATTTTTTTCAAGAAAATAACAACTTTATTTTATTTTACACTAGTTAAATGTTAATGTTAATTAAAAGTGCTTGTCACCTTTTACGTTGACACTTTCAATGTCCCACTTAAGATTCATTGTTCCATAATTCCCTTATTATTCATTATACGAATATATTTCATGTAAAAGTTGTTTCGGTTTCACACTACATTTTAGAAACATAGTTTTAATTACTCAGAGTGCTTAGTTAACTTTATGTATTTCTTAGATATTTGTATTTGCTTTAGCTCAATAGCTCTTAAACCATGAAAGCTCCAAGCTTTTTTATGTAGTATAAAATAAATATTTTTAATACATTTTTTTTTAATAAGATAGCTATTGTTTTTACTAGCATTTGAAGATGGAATTTTTATGATTTGTTGTTAGTATAATATATTAACTTTCCTTTTTAAGAAAAAAATTAAAAAACATGGTAATTTTTCTTTTTGTATTCTAATAAAACCCCAAAAAGGCTATAAAATACGATTTTTAATAATAATTGAGAATTTTTGAAATTTTTCAGACGTTGTTTATTACTCCACATTTGCCCTATTGAGCGTAAAAATATTGATACAAAGTTGAATAAAATAGATAGCTACTAACTGTCGCTGTACACAAAAAGAAGATCGTAAAAATATCATTCAATAAGAAAAACAAAACACACATATGCAGGTAGGTAGTGCTCAGACTAAAACTAAACATTGTATAATTAAAACTATACTAAACTATATTATACAAAAAAATTTTATTATGTTTTATATTTTTTTTGTAATAAAAAGAGATTTGCAGAATAATGAATCTTAAATTAAACACCCGGTATTTACAATACCTACTAGAAAATTTGCTAAAGTAAAGTAAATTGTATGCATCGGATCTAAAAAAAACTAGTTTTATAAGTAAATTCAGATTGGGATTGGGATTGGGATTGGGATCGGGATTGAAATTTGTCAACATTTGTCAACATAATGTATCAAAATATATTTTCGCTCAACAGTAAAAATTTAATTATAAGACATTTAGTATTGTCTTAGATGAAATTGTGAAGCAAAAACTAAAATCTATCCTATTATTGAATTATAGAAATTATTTAGTTCACAAAAAATAAAAGAGAGTTTATTCAATTTTTTCTTTACATGATAAGATAACCCCAAGCAAGCTTAAAGACTTGGTCTGTGTCTATTAAAATCTTCTTTCAGATAATGTAATGTTGTGTAATGAAGTTTAAGTATGAATTCATTCATCTTTTCGTGGTGAATTTATGGAATCTTAATTCATGGCTATTTGCATGATAACAATGCCACTATAATGGCATAATGTGTCTCGAATGAGCATACATAGTTCAATGCCGTTTATAATCAGAGGCGTGCCGAACAAATTATGTTTTTTTTTAATTAATAAAATTACATAACTGCCTTTTGCAGTACTTCATTTGAAATTTGCAAAATAGCTTGCAGGCTTTCAAATTTAAAAAAAAAATTGGGGTCTTGCCAAAACAACGTAGAAGTTTAGAGAATAGTTATAGGCTTATATTTTAATTTTTTCTTGTAATTTTATAAATTACATGCTAACAAGCGAGTTGGTATGAATATAAATATAATCTGGCCAGGTATCGAAAATTCGAATCTGTGGTAGGTATCGGTATTTGGTCCTTTTCAAAGCTCAGTGAAGATCTAATTTATAGCGTTTTCGATAGTATTTATTACATCTATGGTAATGAGAGCGTGGTCAGCCTAGCAATTTCAATGAATGAAAGAAAATTTGAACCTGACAGAAAAGGAACACTTTTTTGACTACTTGCTTTCTTTTGAAAGTCTACATTCAAAAAATCCTCGAGCTATAAAACCGCGAACGTTTATCATCTGTTCCGTTAATAATTTCGTACTCTAGTCGAGAGTCTAGACTGGCGACATATTCTAAGAATGCTTATTTTTATAATCATCTAATGATGTGCTCGAAATGTCACTAGAAATTAATTTAAGATTATTCGCTCTGCAAATAATATTTCAAAGGAAGAGGAAGGAATTAATAAATCTGAACTGCATTTATTACAATTAAGACTTTGAATTGAAGACATACATGGCAAAAACACTATATGCCTTAAACGGGTTCGTTATAGTTTAACATAAAAAAATAAAAAAACAATTACCTGTTCGACCAATAAAGAAGAAATCTCTCGTTAATCAAAAATTAAAAAACAATCGAAATATTTTTTGCAAAAAGCGTTTTTAGACATACGTGTTTATTAACAACTCAAGCCGAAAGTTTATCAAAAAAGTCAGAGCTTTTTATAATTTCTAATTTTTATTGGCTAGAATATGTAACATTTATTCTATAACAGTTGAAAAATATAAAATAATTTTTTATTTATTATATGCGTTGTATAAAAATTCAATATATCAATTGAAAGCCAACGGTAGTTTTGAGCTATTCTTCGTTTTAAAATTTTTGCAGCGTTTGCGCTGTTTTACAAAATTTTTTCACATGGTGTTTGGAGGGAATTTTACACAGGCAGTTGAGACCTATGACATATTTAATATAGATTTTATTTGCAAAACAAATGCATCTACTTCAATTTTTTTTACGAAAGTATCAATATTGATTAAAAGAATAAAAGTAAAAAAATAATACAAAAATTTAGATTATGAACAATATAATGTATGTTTTACTCTTAAGCATTTTTTTTTTTAGAAAACATTTCTTTCAACTATCGCCTTATCGCTAGAAAGCTACTAAAATCTATATACGTTTGCTTAATTATTTAAATATTAAATCAAAAATTAAAATTCATGTAGCTGTCCTTAAAATTAGAAAAATTAAAAAAAAAATAATAGAGTAATTGTGTACCTATATTATAAAATAATAAAACAGACAGGTACTTAACTAATTTTATAGACTAATTGATTGGTTTGGAATCTTTGGCACAATGAACAATTCACATAGTTTAAACACTTGACAAAACGTTTGTTTGATAGACCTTGAGAGCTCTTTCGACCACCAAGTGGTCATCAGGAGATAAACAAAACTTTTGTTAATCATCTCCCTTTTGTTAATCATCTTCTCATGAAAGAGCTCTCAAGATCTATTAAACAAACTTTTTGGTAAGTGGTTATTTTTTGGCAACAAAAATTATTTAGGGTTAAAGTTCTCTCTCAAATTGTAAATAACGAATTTTTCAAACTTTTATATTCTATCACAAAATAATGGCTCAAAAACATATTATTTGTAAAACTTGTCGCGTATTATTACGTAAAACTATAAAATGCGACTCACAAAAAATTTTTTTGTTTACGTAATTTATTTATAAAAATATTAGAATTTTACATTAACTGAGTAAATTCTTTACAAAATTAATCATTTTTAGTGAAAATAATAAATGCCATGTTCATAATTGGCTATTAGATAATAATGAAAGCAGTATTTCAATAATTTTATGATTGAATAGTTAGTATAATATTTTAGAAAAGACAGAATAGGTATTGGATGGAGAAAAAAGACTGTGTAAAATGTGTTATGAGGATAGAGAGACAATAGAGGACATGTGGAATGAATGATCAGAGAGAGATACAGCGGGAAAGAAGGAAGTACTGAAATAAAATGGAACAAAGATGTGGATAAAAGAGTATGGAAGAAAAGAGAAAGACAGGGGAAGAGAACGCAAAAAAAGAATAGAGAAGATAGAATAGAAAAAATTGTATAATTGTGCATTAAAGTACAGATTTTAAGCGTGTATAGGCAAAAATAAACTTATGAGTAATATAATATTTTATGTTTTTGTGCCATTACTTTGTGATAGGATTTAAAATTTAAAAAAATTTTTCTTCACAATTTGAGGTTGATTTTTAACCCTAAATAACTTTTAAAGAAGCTGACTTAGCAAAAAATTGTATCAGACCCTGTTTGTAGATCGTTAAATTATCTGCAAAAATATGTTTTCACTAGACAAAAATTGGTTCAAGTGCATTAAAATTTCATATAAATAAAAACTGTTTCTGTGTTACTTGAATCAAATGTTTTTTTTTTGGGCACATTCTTAAGTATATGTAGTACTGTTATTACAATTAAATATTTTAAAAATAAAAACATCAACAAAAAAAAATTGAAAAAAACATAGTTATGCAAAAATACAAGAAAACTGAGATTTTAGTGTCTTGTTATTTATTAACAAGACACAAAAACAATAGCAATCTTAAAATATAAGTTATATAATGTTGAAAAAACAATCAACAAATTAAATTGGAAAAAATTGGTAAAAATAAATATGGTAAAAAAGATAAATTACAATATATCCTATTTACTGTCTGTATATAATTTGTTTAAATGCAACAACTTCCTATGTCTATCAACCAGAATAAACATCAATCTATGACAATAAAATAAAGAAATTTGATCTTAATGCCACGTTGCAAAGTGTAATATTGACTCATCCTTAACCTGTGTTAGACGGTAACAAATATCAAACAGATGGTAACAAGTATTAGCTGTACACTTACATGAATGTGATAGTTACTTGAAAACCAGCGTGATGACACGAAACAGTCAGCAATAATAAAACAACATACAAGTTTCCAACTTGTTTCGGCTGATAAACCCTAAGCATATTCAGCAGAGACAGTAAACTAGCATACTTAGTAAATAGTGACGTAAATTGCCACTACTTACAACATTACAATTATTCAACGGTTGTACAAAATTAGAAATTATGTTCCGTGATATATCAATAGTCAATAATAGTAAACACATCAAATTGAAAAAAATATATATGTTTTAGAGCATAAACATAACAAAAAATCATTGACACTGATTGACAGCATCAAACCTTCTATATTCCTCTTAAGCAGTGTAAGAATAAATTAGTGGTCAATGGCCGTTTCTAGAGCTTCAATAATGTCAAACTCAAATTGTAGTAAAGCTACAGCTGCATATTAGAAATAAAATTAGCAAAGTGCATAAACAGTGTCATAAATTTTTACGTCTCAACACAAAATTCTCAAAAAAAAATTCAAACAAATTGCGTCTTTTGTAGAATTTTACACATTCTCTAGCTTTTTCATCAAATTGTGGTGAACGTTAATTTTTTTCACATAAAAACAGCAAGTTTAAATCTTATATTTCAAACCTTCAAACAAGAATTCGTATTGTTCTTTAAACTTCCTACCAAAAAAGATGCAAATTGCATTTTATACAAAAGCCAGCGTAATTACAGCAATTACTAGTCTGCACTCTCTACTTAAAAAACATCTCAAAAATGCACTGTTTGAAAATGTGCTGCTTTGAGTGGTTAAGATACAAATTACAAACTTTTCAATCTTTGAAAATAAAGAATTGGACAGATTGCTTGCTCACATTACTTTTTCTGATGTAAAACAAATTTTTCTCACTTTATAAGTGTAAAACAAAAAAAGTATTCATTTATACATACATAACCTATAAATAAGTACTAAAACACTAAAAAATATAGCTTTGATTACTTAAAAAAATTCAAAAAACACAGATACTCGAATTTTCCAAATAGACAAGTGCAATGTTGTATAGATGTACGTTAGTAGCTTGGCTAATGGTTTCTAGCGTTGCAGCACAAAGTATCACTTGTTTATGAGCTGTCTACAAGTTTGCATCTTGCACAATCTCTCTCTCTCTCTCTTTTTTTTGGCTTATGCTCGATAGCGCAAGAATATTTTTTAATTAAATAAGAAAAAGTAAAATAGCAAAAATCAATTTTTGTGTCTCATTTTTCCAAGCCAGCTGGATAGGTTTAAACATAATTTTACCATTTGCATATATTATTTTACCTTTACACAAAAAACATTAATTTTCCAAAAACAATTAATTCATGAATATGAAAAAAAAGTGACAAAACTGTTTTCAGTGCACAATTTTAGTAATTAACTTTCTAGTCTGGCCACACAAATTGAAACATTTTCTAAAATAGCTCATAATTTTCCAAACCAATTTTAGAATTTCTAAAATAATTCATTTTCTTTTGTTTTTTTTATACATACTGAAAATATTTTATTTGTACCACAGTTATTCTGAAAAAATATTATTTGTTTTGATTACAACTTAGCACTTGTTTATTATATTGTGCAAACTTTGATGTATTTTTTTTCAATTGTTCAAACTCTATTAAAGCTGCAATTCTTTAATTTGTAAATGTTTTTTAATATTAGTTGGCAATACTTTTCGCAAATCTACAAAAAGAAATAAAATATTTTAAACAGTCATCTAATGGTCATACTGCAGATCAAGTTTTTAAGGTTTTTTTTGTTATGAACTGGTCCGCATAAGTCAACATCATTCAGATTAAAATTTTCAAATATTTTTACAATATTGCCATCGTTTTGATCAATTATAAAGTTTACTTCTCTGGCAAATCTATATACCCGGTCTTTGAACGTATACAAAAGTTGTGACATGTAGAGTTTCCGATGTCAGCAATTGTTTATATGTTCTGTTATAAGAATCATACCTGACTACCAATTTTAAAACTTTACGTTAAATATTATTTTAAAAAAACAAGTAGTAATTACAAAATTTTTTGAAGTTGCAAACTCATCCCTGCAGGTGGCAACTGGAGTTCCCAGATGACAATAAAACAATTGAGTCAAAACTTTCAAACTTCGACTGCTGAGTCAATTACACCAGCAGCAGCGGTATCTTTATGTCGCTGTTGCTTTATACCAGCCACTTATTTTTACAAAAATTTACTTTATTTTCAAAATAGAAAAAAAAATAAATGACTGAGTTTTCTTGGAAGCCTAATAAAAAACTTAATTTGTATGTACTTGACATAAACAAAAACCTTTTCGGTCAACTTGCTAACTGTTTTTCTTAAGCGAAACTTTTTTTTAATCAAAATAAATTTGGTTCAACACAAGGAGAACTGGCATTATTTACTGACAAATGCCCTTTTTGGATCAAAACTAATCCATAAGAAACACCCTTTTCATCAAATCTCTTGTTAATACCTCATCCAACACCAACGCAAATGTATATTTTATAATATATAAAAGTTTTAATTCAGTTGTCCCAAAATCTAAAAAATACTATTTAAGTCTTAAATCCTCATTATTAGAACATAACATATATTTTCTTGGTCTATTGTGTTAAGATATTCCTGAAGAAATCGGATTCATTAGGATATGTTCCACTTTGGCATCTTTTGAAAAAACTTTTTTGGCATATATTTTCAATGACAAAGATCATGACAAAGTTTAAATTTGTCTAGTCTCTAAAACATTTTAACAAAATTGTTGTTTTGTTTTATATTGTTATTAAAGGTTTATTGAACAACATTATTATTTATAAACATTATATCATGTATGAAGCGTAGTTTTTCATTCTAGAATAAGTTTTTTTTGAATTTTTGACTTTTTTACATAATTATTAGTAAGAAACTCAACAATAAGTGTCTGAATTTTTGTTGTCTTGAGCTTTATTAACTGTTTCTATGAGAAAGAGAGCTCGACCAAGTTTACGTCACAAGACATGTCTTGCTCTATTAACCATATTGTCTCTTAATAAACGTTTCCGTCACTTAATTGCTTTTATCACTCTGCAGTTGTTTAAAATGACTAAATCTATACTATTTTTAATAATATTAATGTTTCAGCGCTTTGAAAGAAAGAGCATTAGAAATTGATAAATTAGTACAATGTAAATAGTGTGGTGCTGGAAATGATAAAGGTCGTAAAATATACTTACAATAGATGATTTTGGTAATATTATATCTAAACAAAAACAAAATTATTACAAAAAACCATTGTTTCCATTTAATGATCTCTGTGAAAAAGTAGAGCTAAAATTAGACAAGCTTTATAGGGCTGGGTACTCTTTCAGATTATTATGCAGCTTAAAACCAAATAGCGTGAAGCATGGAGAAGCTAATGTTAAATTAGTTCGTGTTAATATGGCACCAGTATGATAAATGTCTTATAAATTGTAATATTCTTTAATAGCTTGAGTATTGATTGAGCTTGGCAACCGCTGAACTTGATGGGTAGCATGGTGTGAACAAATAGGTCAAGTGGAAGAACCATAGTCGGTAGCAGAAAAAAAGAAATGAAAGACATCGTGCTAAGATTGCCCTCAAGCTTTTGCTCTGTTTGCAAAGAGACCTGGTAAGGTTCTTAAAGCAATTACTCGGCCAAACACGTGGTTCTTCCAAAAACTGCACTCCAAAGTCTACAGTACAAATCATTTTTTTACCCATCACGTACCATTTTCAAAATAACCGGTATCCGTCTAACACACCCTTCAAGAATTTGATTCATAGCAAATTTCGGGACAAGTTAATACACTCATTGGCCTTGGCAATCATGTTTGGAATAATTTGCGGTGCACATTCAATAAAGGCAAGAGTCAATGACACTAAATTTTTAATTCAGACTTTAATCAGCAAGATTAAAAACGTACTACATGAGACCACTTTCTAATTTATATTTGACATGGTATCATCACCACATATTTTAATAGCTGAAAATAAAAAGAAAATAAGTCATTAAGATTATCTGATTTGGAATTAGATCGGTTTATGTCTTCCTTATGAATACAAACACGCTCACCACAGTATCCTGACCAAAAGCCAAAAAAGAACATCATTTGATTCACAACTATGATATGAATCAACAAGGATCTCCTAACATAGATTTGAGATATTTCATAATAAGTCAAATTAAAAATCAATAACAACTCTATCGGAATTTTAATTACAAACATGCTTATTTAATAAAGTAGAATAAAAAACACAATCATTTTCTTTGGTGGTTTTATTATATAATTCAAATCATCAAGGAAACAGATCGCATTCTTCTTCTGGTAATCAATAACCAGAACCATTGACGTTTTACGATCTAAGCTCATAATTTACCTCATTATCTGTACCTACTAACCTGTTACAAGGTTTTATTATCAATAAAAAATAAATTCAAAACAGTTAAACCCACATAATAGATCAATTAAAGTACTCCATGCCAGTTGATGCAATAACAACATTAATATCTTAATTTCCAAATATCTAAGTGTAAACAATATATGACCTTTTCACGCTAGTTTATAAACTTGCCATTCCAAAAAATATTCGTTTAATAACAATCAAAATTCTCTGCATGTATAAATAGAATTAAAAATTTTAATTTCTCAAATAGAGAGATTATGATTGTTTATTAGTGTGATTGGCACATGATTAAAGTACTTTGCTCTATGAAGCATTTATCAATTGCTCTATATTCAAACTATAAAATAACATCCCAAGCTGTACCTATACCTGAACCAACTACTAGTTTTTGTTTATTATTTAATAAAAACTAAGCGAAATAAATATGTTTGTTAAAACCATTTTTTGCAAGCACCATAATCTAATCGTAGTCGGTTTAAACCAATTCTCCTCACTAGATACTTACAAGCATTTTCAATAACCGTGAGGTCAAGAGACAAAAATTCTACATTTTGATCATCTAAATTCATTCAAAACTAAGTTAATTCAATCTGCTGTGATATTTATGCAAACTTGGTTTTAACTTTGCTTGTTCAGTCAGACTGATGAGCGTTCATAAGCAGAAAACATGCCTGAGTCTATAAATTTTTGATTTGCTTTGACTTTGGTGCTTGGTGCTGCTTAAAACTAGGAAAGTAGCCAAAGTCATTTCTAAGCAAGCATTTTAAAGAAAATGTCACCCGTGTTCTTAAATTGTCTAAAATGTCGGTAGAAAGCTTAGACAAGATGATGGCAGTTTGTGGTAACAAGATGGTTTCCTTCACTTTTGTCAATGCTTCACTGCAGATTCCAAAAGTACCGTTATGCTCTTTGTTCAAACTATATGTCATCTGTCAAATTCAAAATCTTAAAGTATTAAATCAAAATTTGAATCCGAGCTTACACTTTTTATAGTGCAGATTGTCGTTTTCACTGGGTTTGACCTACTGACATATATTTATGTCGATTTCATATTTGAATATGGAATCAAAACAGCCTGAAACGCTTTTTAATCAATTTTTTCAATGCCATGTGGTCAAGGTATAGAGCTTACTTATACAACAGCAGTTATAAAATTTAAAATAAAGATAAGCTATTTATTTTTTATATTGTCACCTATTGAATAAAAATTATTTTTACACATTTGTTCCTCAAAAAGTCTGAGAATACTGTTTTCAGAAACATTGTAATAAAAAGTATTAGTGTACAAAACAAACATTTTTCTGTAAAAAAATGGTACTATATTGTACTGTGCGATCATAAATTAATTAGATTATTTAAGTTTTGAACATAATGTTTATTTTTTGATTGGTTCATATACAGGCTTGTAGTGTATTATTAGAAAAGCTTTGACGTTTGACGACGCGATCATACTATTAACGACATTAAGCTAAATTGCGCAAAAGGAGTTGATTTGAAAAATTTATAAACGCACGGTATAATGCTATTTAAATAAACAGTAATTGTAGAAATTATTACTTGAAGCTGAGATGAGCTTCATTGTCATTAAAAATTACATTGCAGTGTACAATTTCAGACGACTTACTAAATAATAGTATATTATTATGCAAGTTGTACAAAGACATTTATTTGTCTCACGTATAGGTTGTACGTAATATAACTTGCTTGATTTCAGTTATCTCAAAAACAGAACAATGTTTGCTAATTTATTCAGATAACTTTCGACAGATTTCAGCTTAGCTTTGTGTGCTTAAACAATTTTAATAATAAACACTATGATAGATTAAACAATAAGTTTGATTATTTAAAAAGAACTTGTTTTAATTTTTAGTTTCTTAGACAATTTGAAGTTTTTCAGATAATTAACAAATTCCAAACTGTATCACAATATAAAAATGAAGTATTCAATTTTAATTAGTCTGAAATAATTATAAAACCGAATTATTGTAATTACAAAATCATTAATGTTAGATGGGTATATAAATACCCTTTCTGTGTAATAAATTTTAACAAAAATTAAAAATTTTTTGGAACTTTTAAGCTTAAGTTATTACTTAATTTATAGACTTTTTTCCAACTTTCACAGTTTTAGCCTTTTGTAAAAATTATGGCACTGCTATTAATTGCGATATTTATGATTCTTTAAATTAGAAGGTCAGTACCCCATTCGACTGAGCCGATTAAGACAATTATTCAAAGTACATTTGTCTTCCATCCGTGTATCAAAATAATTGGAGTACACCCCTAAAGCAAATATTTGTTGAGAAAATAGTTTTAAGCGTATGTTAAATTTTGCACCAACCCTAGTCAAGAATCAGAGAAACCACATGTGTTAGTCAAGATTTATTTATGTAAATTGAAGAAAACATTCATATTTACTTTTCCTACTAAAAAATTGTAAATTCTTAAAACCGGAACCAAAAATTCCATAAGATTGAACCGATCGTTTAAAGTTTTATCCTGTAAATAGACACAGATTCCCCATAAACCTAAATTAATTAACGTTTCTTGACACTTGCTTTTATTTGAGGATAATCAAACATGTAAATGAGCTTCCAAAAGCCAAATACTCAATTTATGTATCGAAATTTCCATAAAAGAAACGCAAATTCCTTTTAAGAAAATCAAACAAATAAACAAACACTAGATTTGCCGTCGATAGTACTATTTTTGCTTTATATTTTATTCTCAGTTATCAAATAGCTTACCTTCCACCAGACGGAACTAATTAAAAAAATAAATTATAAAGAGGTGTAAACATGACAATAAATCTTGCATAACCGTTGATAAGAATTTAAAAAAGCTTATTAAAATAATATAATCAATTAAATATTTATTTTCTATGATCAAAAATGTTAATATTCGATAATTTATCTTAATTATGTCATATTAAATAGTAGAAAAATTAGACGATAGGCAGAAATCTAAATACAGTATATTTTTTAAGTAGCAGAATGTTTTTTAAATCTAAAAATAACATTCTTGGTTTATTTACATGGTCATCTGTTGTCACTTAAAACTGAATAAAATTTAATGTTACGGTTCAGGCAACGAAATAGATATGTATATGTAAATGTTAATGTGTTATTTTATTAATGTACGAAGATACAAATTTAAACAAATAACTAAAAAGCTACCAGTCAGAAAATAAACCTAGGAAAATAAAATGTAGCTGAAGTAATTATTTAATCGTTAAAGCTTAGGAAATAAACAAACGAACTATGCCTAACGCCTAGTTAAGTCAAAATTAGTCATAATAAAATTTATTTTATATAGATTTTAACCTTATTTAAAGAATTATTGAATTATTGAGTTATCTTAGTGGTAACTTAAAGTACTTGACCTGCCAACTAAATAAAAAAACAATTATTTTTTAAAATTGGTAATTATTGTGAAAGACATAGTTAGTTGATTGTTTTAGTGTCTTAAATACGGGAAAGAAAAATTGAAGAGAATCAATGAACAAAAAGTCTGATGTATGAAAAACCTGAAAGATGAGTAAAACAAAAAATTTAATAAAAGTACTGAAGACGACTCGTAGAATTACAATACAAAACGCCAGCGCACATAGTCCCAAAAACAACAAAGAAAGACAAAATAAAAACCAAAAAATTTATAAGAAGATATCAAGCAAAACGCGACAGTAAATGGAAAAAGTTAGAAGAAGTATAGCAAGATTAGAAGGTAAAAACTAAACAAAAGTACTAGAAAAAGAGAAAAAAGAAAGTATGATTAAAAAAAAATTGAAATCCAATAAAAGAATGAGAGAATATATTATCCAGATAAACGCCGTATTGCATTATCGGTTTCAAGCTTGTTAGCGCTTGTCAGCTGCACATAATAAGTTTGTCGTTTTCTTTGTGCCGGAAGAGACAATAGAACTAATAGAATTTAATTTCCGGTAAAACATTTTTTCAGAAAGTAATTGATGTCAGTTTATTGGTTTGTCAAACAAGTTGATTTTTCATGTGCATTGACACGTGGTACACCAAAATCTTTTTGACTTTTGATAATACTTTATTGCAAATTACAAAAAACATTATATTTTTTATTGTTCATTTACTGCCACTTCCAGCGACTTTAGCTGGAACGAAAGAAGAATGTGTTATTTGATCAGAGTTGTCATTATGTGCAACTGAGAAGAAATTACTAGCTTAAAATTGATATTGCGCTATTTTCTAACTGGTTTAACAGATTTTTATCTACTTAAAATATAATGCCTCAGATTTGCCAGAGAATTCATATGTGTAGGTACAGATGCAGATACAGATGGTGGTTTAGATTCCATTATTTTTATCTACACCTTGATCCTTGTTTTCCACATTTTTTTTATTGATGCGGTAGAAAAATTAATATAATAAAAAAAATATAGATCTAGATCTTTTAATTCACCTCATGTTTGCAAATACTTATCAATGTCAACAATGGTACCCATATCATGTAAAGTTTGCATTAAAGAACATCAAATTTGTCCTGTGTTCGTCATGATTTCTGTGCATCTAAAAGCCCAGCAAAATTCTGACAAAATCCACGCAAAAATCAACACTAGAATTTTCTACTGAATTTAGTAGAAATAATAGTTTACTGGTTTTTAAATTTGCAACAAGATGAGCGTTATGAGCGTTTAGTTATTAAATAATAGTAACATTTTCTTTCTAGAAATAGATATTTTTTTGTTCTAATCGCAAAAGTATGGTTTGAACATTTCTAAAACTATACAGTTACATTTTTGTATCTATTGTTCACGTGGCATTTCATCATTCCCATCGAAAAATCGTAGACCTGCAATTTTTGGTCTTGCCATAGACTCATTAATAGCGATTGATCTATTTAAATGTCTATATAGACAACTCAAGACATGCCTCAGAAGCAAAAGTTGTTCAACACGTCTGGTACCAGACTATAAAGATACTACTAGCTCCAATCTTACCAACTGCTCTAAATCAGCTCTAGACTTGAAACTTGAGTCAAAAATATTTCTACAATTTAATATATTTAATTTATTTAATGTAATACAGTTTAATTTATATTTATGCTGTTTGCTGGAAATATTCAATGCCTTCATCAATATCTATTATTTTTATCTTGGAATTCCGTTTTTTTTTATTAAAAGCAATAATTTTCAAACTGTCCTTTAAAAATATCATTAATTAAATCTCAGTTCTATGTGGATCGTTTCCCAAGTTATAAATTGAGTTTCTCTCCCGTATTTAAAGCATCTATTAATAAATACATCAATTGGTGGGCTAAGCTAGTATGTCCGCCCAACCGATGCTTCACGTCGTTAATTAAAGGTAAGAAGCCTTTTCAGAGTATAATCCATCATAATATTATAAAAACCATTTGAGAAAAAAAGATATCAAAATTTGTTTAGAAAACAATTATATGTGGGACGAACGGAAACGAGATCAGAGAATCTTCTTCTGTTTTAATAACGTAGAGTAGTTTTGAGCAAGTTATCCAAACAAATCAATGTAATCATAAAACACATGACCACATGCTGTTATAGAAAGGGTAAATGTGATCTAAAATGACAACGGCACTAGAAGATTAGGAACTCCCGTAGGTCCAGACAATCAAATGGCTAATATATTGTCATCATTCACAACATGTCATCTTTTAAGAACTTTCAAGCATTATCAGAGTACCTGTCAAGAATGCAAGACCATCATTTTTTATCTTACAAAATAATGACAAATCAAAATTAGAGCAATTCTAGTTTTAGTAGAAGTTCAAGCTTTTAGTCATCAGATTTTCTTAATAAAAATGAGTCTTAATAATTCACTTAACTCAATTTAAGTTACTGCCCTATTATCTAATTTAAAATGATTTACATATCGTCCAAACAAAAGGAAAAAAACTTTCACTTAGTTTATTATCGCAGCGGAAAAATTATTTATTTTATTTATAAACTCTTTTACATTTAACATTTAATTGCAAAATTCGCTTCATTAAAGCGGAATTTATGGAATTAACCGTTATGTCCATCGATGTTTTACGGCATGTTAACCGAAATCAATTTCGTGATAAATGAAAGCTACACGAAATCTCTACGTCAAAATGCAATTTTTGTGAACAATTTCACGTTAGAGCAATGCAAGTTGATAGTAGGTTCGGCCGGTTTACCGAGTTTTTAATCAAGTCGCGATCTTATAATACTGACCATCAAGTCAATGGAAATGGTCCTTTTTGTCCCTCAAAATTAACAACGACACCGCTAAGGTCACAAACCTTTTCAAAAATCACTGTCTCGGATGATTTCACTTGACCAGTAGCAAGCCGTGACGATCTATTCCAAATCTAAACCAATTTTATCAAGTTTGATTCGCAGGAAGATTTATAGGCGATATTTATCCACACTTAAATCTTTTTTGATTATTTCAAATCATCTTCCAATTTGTTCTTTTTAAATTAATAATTGATGTCACGTTTCTTTAACCGCATTTAATATTTAAAATTGGGTTGACTGTTCTCGCTGAATTAGGCCATATGATTAGTGAACTCATTTTTAAATCTATTAGAACAACAGTAATCATTCGTAGAGAAAGTCATTACGTGTAGTGAATGAATGGAGACACTAAAACGCAAAGCTCTGCAATGATTAGAAACATTACCATTTTGTACAGACTCTCAATAAAATGCAGAAAATGTAGTTTTCAAGGCGATAATAAATCATTCTGTAGACTTATTTTGATATACATTTGAGGTTAAACAATAAACATCTTCTCAGGTGAATATTACTGCCGATTTCTGGCGCAGCCTTTGAAATCACAGTCGGGTTAATTCCTTACTCAGAATAATTTATGACTCTCATAAAAATAACAATCTTGTGACATCTCATCAATTGAAAAAAAATTCTACACCACACACAGTAATGAAAGAACGCCAGATAAGTAATTGACTTTAACATATTTGTTAACAAGTTCAGCAAACACAAGTATAACATGGGTAATTGACAAATCTCACTAATAGGTAGATTCTCTCGCACACAAGTGTTTATTTGTACACATCTTATAATAATCAGCTAATATTTTCCATCTGAGAAGCTTCGGAATCAAAAACAATCTATATCAGATTCTCAGATTTATTTTGATTTGGCGTACAAATTACTAACAATACATCGAATCAGAGCATATTTATTTGATAATAATCAACTTTAGTATCTTTCAAGTATTGTCTGATTGTAAAAAGTGCTACTTATTGGTATTTTTGGTATTTGTTCCAATGTATAACACAAAGAGCAAAAATTATCTTAAACTGTAAACAAAATTAATTAAAAAAAAAAACTATTTTAGAACGTTTTTCAGCACTGATAGATATAAATTAATATTCAAATTCGACTAAAAATTTAGCTAAATATTGTAACCTAACAATAATATATATTTCATCAATTAGTTTAGTTCAAAAAATTATTATAATCGGAAAGTAAGAAAGTCTTCCTACGGGTGTAAAAATTATCTTATCTATTTGAATTTAGGCGTAAATACAAAATTAGTAGTCGCATCTAACACGTATTAAGTAGCTATTTACAATCAAGTGCCGAAAAAAGAGAATCTTTAACCCAACACACAAGAGGAAGGCTTATTAAAGTGTCTGCAAAAGTTTTTATACACGGGATTTGTATTAATTCGTCTAGCTAACGCAACGTCAATATTTCTTGTTAAATATAATATATGTTATAAATTACATTTTCAAAACTAAAATTTTATTGTCATCTTATATTGTCCAATTAACGTAAGCTAATGCCAATATTTAACAATAGAATGTCTTTTTTACAATAGAATGTCATAAGCTTTTTTCTCACAGAACATGATACTGATTGTTGCTAAGACAGACTTAGTTTAATCAAATGCGCCTCCTTACAACATACATTTAGAAAATTTTAAATTATGTGGCAATTTTGAACCGAGTCTTAACAGCTGTCTAACGTACGAAAAAAAATACCGCTGTTTTTTTTTACATATAACAAAATATTTTTTTTATTTGTATCAATCGTTAATGATCTTTAGTTTTATGAAAAAATATCTTTAAAGCGTTGGAAAACTTAATGAAAATTGCTGAAACCTAATCAAATGCGTTGTTTGCTGCAGCTTTTGTGGTAAATCAGAACTAGCACAATAAAATTCATTTTAGGTACTGTGAATTGCGCATAAATGTCATGCTTACAAGTGCAGACAAATAAAAACAAACTTCATTGTTTTAATACATTTTGCTGTTTAGTATGCGTTTCCGAAGATTTACATTAATTTTAATAATAAAAATTAGCAAAAGATAATATCAATTAATAATAAATTAATCATAATTTTCTTGCTTCTCATTATGTAGAGACGAGGTTTGCAATCATTTATTATTTGATAAAATCATTTAGTGACCGGTTTGGTAAAGAAAGTCAGAAAAGCAGCAGACAATGTAACAGCAAAAATAAATAATAATTGCCAAGTAACAAACCTCATGCTGAACATTGATGCAACAAGATATCAATTATTCATAAATTGACAAACCGTTTAAATTTAGACCGACAATGCTAAACTAAATAAAAAATGATTGTTCCATTAGATGTGCATTAATAAACACTTTTTTATAATTTCCACATTAAAATTTTAAACACTTTTCATTCATTCATGATAAATATTTACATTTAATATTTATTTATATAAATATGTAAAGAAAATTAAAAAAACCAAAATTAAAATGAAAACAAAAGTTAAAATAAAATAATTCATATAGACTAAGAGTCTGAAATAGTTTTAAATAACAAAATTTAATCTAAGAGTATTGATATTGTTAAAATAAATAATGTATTTATGTATTGTTTTTGTGTTGTTTACCGCAAAAAAAACGTTTAAAAAATAGTTTATTATTACCAATCGTCGACCTTAAATTATTTATTTATATTAGCTTAGACCAAGGTATTATCACAAGGTTTTTTTATGATTTGTATAGGTGTGTTATTAATAACAACAATAAAATAAATTATATCCCAGGCTGATCTACCTAGGTTTAAGATAAATTGGTGTTAGTCTAATTGTAATAATTCATCAAATGTATCAACTCAAATAATGTAAATTTGATACTTTAATTTTAACAATTACAACTTACAAACACATACTCTATAAAATAATCAACGGTAAATAATTAAAAATATATATTAAAAGTTTTTTTTCTATTTATTATAATCTTACAACTACGTTTTAGAAAACATAATATATATAAATATAATATAAAAATGTATGTCAAAACTGCTCATTTATGACTAAAAAATCTTAAAATTTTGTTTTTTTCAACTTTTTCAAATAGATAAATTACAGCTTATTACCAAATTTTAATTAAATAAAAAGATTATAAAAAATAACGCTAATTTGTGTTTCAAAACCATGATGCTTTTAAATATGATTGTAAAATAGAGAAGCTAATGCCCTCTATTTTGACCACAAGTAAACTTGAATGCTTGTAAGATGTGTTTTAATTTATTCTTTAAAGTGGAACACAATTTATACTTTTTTAAATATCAGCTATAAATTAAAACAATAATAATTCATATTTAAATTTTTTTATAGATTTGCGTTTTTGTTTATTAGCAGATTTTTATATTCTATAGTTAAAACAAATATTAAAAATTAAAAACTCAAAAAGAATATATGTCAAACTTAGCAAAAAATCTATAGAAAATAAAGTTAAGAAATAAATGTGTAAATTTTTTCAATTTTTATTGTAATAAAGATTTGAATCTTTCTGTCTCCTTATTTCGTGATTAGTACTTATTTTTATAAAATTACTGATAGAGTATACTTTTCTCTATGTACTATCATAATTTACCAATAATCTGTAACAAATCAAATTCAAAATATTGTTTTAGAAAGCCCATACGTTTCTTTTTTTTAAGCAAAAAAAATCATTCTTTTTCGTTTTTCAAAGAAAAATATTTATGGTCGCAAAAGTTGCCAAACTGCTGGTTTTTCCTTTTACACTTTCATAAGCCAAATGTGCTTTTGATCATTTTTTCAACATATATATGCATCTAAATATTGTTGTCTATCATTAACTAAATTACTGAAGACATAGAATCTCAAAATATCTTCTTTAATTTACTGATTTCATAATAGGTGCTACGATTTTTAGAGTGCGTACTGTAGAAAGTGATCTCAATCATTGGCTGTGTCATGAGATTGAATTACCATTACGGTACTTGGTCTAAATTAAGTGTATTTCACCGTCTAGTAGTCCCAGCAAATTCTGACTGGTAGCAGACGGTGGGTCTCTCTAGAGGATTCCTGCAGAGCATGTCTCGCTAATGGCCTGTCCAAAATGTTATTCAGCTTTTGATCACTGAAGGATGTTTATAATGCTGTCGTCTTGATATTGCTGTTTCGTTATTAACACGCCAAACAATCACATCCAAACAGACTTGACGAAAATCTTGGTTTTGTAGCATATTGAAACCGCTTGGACTAATTTCTTTTTAGTAATTATTAAAAAATGTAAAACCAACGCGTTTTAAAGTTCAAATTTTCTAAATCTTCTAAGAAATAAAAGCTGATTTTAAAAAAATCTTTGAGTTATTTGACAAATTATAAAGATTTCAAAAATAACAACTGCGCCAGTTTTTACATAAAAAAAACTACTTTTCAAATATAAAAATTGCTGTTCAAACAACTTTAACATTTTTGAGTATATTTTCGGATTTTTATGTCTATACCACCGCAAGAAAAAAACCTTACAAATTTTTTTGACCTGTGTTAAAGCTTTAGCATGCCAAAATATCATTCCATGGAATGTTTGGATAAACATACACTACATATTTTTTAACTTTGTTTTTGTACTAACTTAATCTTTTTATATTTAAATTTAAAAACAAAAGTAATGTGCACAAAAGCAATAAACTTCTTATTTACATATGGATCAATAATTAGAAACCAAAAAACGATAAAATAATTTGATAAGTAAAGCAAATTATACAAAAATCTTCAAAATCAAGCAATAGAACTTTTTGATTTTAAGTACAACTTATTTCTATTTAATAAACACAAAAACAAAAACAGGTTAATGTTTCCTATGATAAGAATATTATTTTTTTAACTAAACAATTTTGCTTACCGGTTTTGGCAAGCCATAGGGCGGTAATTTGTTCACATTTTAACAAATGCTATTATTGACGTTAAATAAGGTATAGTCAGCCACATCAGTTAAATAAAATGCCATGAATTTGATAATTTGTAACACTTAATACTATCAATGCTCATTATATTAAATAAGTACACTCCCAAAACGTTAAACACTAATGGCCACATTAGATTCTAAGTAATTCAGTAATTTATTCAGCCATGTAAGATGCCGCTTTAGATCACTTTAGCCAAAAAGTATAATTAGCAGCCAATTTACTGACATGTTGTAAGTCTACTTCAAATGTAACATATTGCGCTTAATTTATTAGAGGCTTACGCTTTCCGAAAAGAGAGAAGTACTACAACATTAAAATTTTAGAAAACTAAAACCAAATTTACAAAAATATATAAAACAATAGTTTGCAAAGCTAGCAAGTTTATGTAAAACAAAATTTGTTAGATGTTCGAAAATGCTCTACCGCAATTTAAATTAAAAAATAAAGATTTCGATTTAATTAAAATAAAATAGTTAAAATATTTTAATTCCAATTTCATAAAATTGACTTGACTAGACCTGACCTGGAAATTAATGTCATTTTTTTTTCTCAATTGCTCATTATTTATTAATTGGTGCAATATTAAACTGTTTTTCTTTTGTTCATAAAGATTGGACTTTAAGTATGAAGATTATTGCTTGCTCCGTTTTTAATCATTCACTCTGTATAGTAATTTAATAATTATAATTAAAATATTAAAGCTTTCCATTTGATTAAATGGGAGATATTTAACACTTTTGAGTGTTAACATTTTTTTTGCAATGGGAAAATTTCATCTACAAAACCGATTATTTTTAATTATTTCATATTAGTTATTTAATTGTTTTTTTTAATTCAGTATTCCTTCAAAGTTCACTAAAACTTATACTTCTAGTGCATTGTGTCATGATTTATATAACTGTTTAGGAAAAATATCTAAGGGTGGTTCATTTGAAACCTGACTGAATATTAAAATTAAATATCTAGATTTTGTAATTAATTTGAACTTAGTTTCATTTATTTTTTGTAAACCCACTTTTAATGACAATTATCTCCCGAATTTGTCTATAATGTGAAATAAATAATGTGATTAATAGCTGAAAAAAATAAGTTGGCTAATTCGCATTGTAGACTATTCCAAAATTATTTGTCAATTAATGATAACATAGTGAAAAGTAAGTCAAAACAGATCATCATTTTGTTAAATTACGATAACTGAACGATTTTTAATAGAGTTCATCTAGGTCCATAGAACTACCTAGATTTATGAAAAAACTCTTTATTGAAAATGTTATCAGTATATGGTTACTTTCATACGCGTTTTGTTAAAAGTTATCATAATCAAATTTGTGATTTTTACAAACTAAAGTTACTTTTGTTAGATGTCTTAATAAAAGTGATAATCGACTAAGAATAATTTTTTGTGTCACCATATTATCCATCCGTATTATACTGTAAACAGCTCAACTACGGTATATAAATCTTTCCCCAAACATAAAAATGATTATTTAAACTTTCAATTTCTCTTGAAATTTTTGTAAAAATTTCTTATCTTAAGTAATCAAATGCGATAATTTTATCTCTAATTTGGAGGTGAGACAATTTATGAATGATTTAGTTCTGATAGAAAAGTAGGTTTGTACTGATAGGAAAAGTGCAATGTTTTATTATACGTCAGAATTTATTTAGTAGTGTAATTATTAATAGAATGTGGAGTGAAATATTTTTTCTCTGTCGTAGTTTGTAAAAATCCACATTGTATTGTTTTTGAATACAATGGTGTATTAGTTAAAATTTCGAAAATGTTTGATTTCAACTAAAAAGTGCTGTTGGTTTAGTCTGTTGACCTAGTGAAGTCGAGGATATAGTAGTGAGTGTAAAGAAGAAGGATTTAGTTCTACCTGTGCGACCTGAAGATAAAATATTGTGTTGGATTACATACTGTCGTTCGCATAGGTCAAGCTTATTTTAGCACCTGCTTGTAATAGCCGGGGAAGCGTCTCCGTCATCATAGGACGTGACGACGCTGTCGCGAACTAATTCGAGCGCGTGGTCGTGGGTGCCGTACCGTGCCGCTGAACTCGCTGTTATATGAAACAGGTGAAGAAGTGGTGGCGACAGTAGTAATCAATGTTTTTTTTTGTAATTTTTGATAATGGATAGGAAGACTCACTGTAGGCGCTAGTATCATCAGTGGTGCCGTTGACGGTTCCATCGGGGAGAAGCTGCAGGTGCCGGTTTTTGATGAACATTTGAATTTTGCGAGCAGATCCGGTGACATGTGAGAGGTTGGTGCTGCGCTCGCTGCGCGCCGCCGGGTCCTCCAAGGGTGGTGCCGGTGGAGGCGGCGGCGTCGTCGACGAGAGCTCTCGGTGGAGAAGCCGGTGGTGAACGGGCTGACCTGGGGGAACGGCGGCGGCAGCGGCGGCGGCGGCGGCGCGAGCAAAACCACACATCGTAACAGCTAACAGCCCCAGAAACAGCGCCTTCACCATGACTGGGACATAATGTCGCACTCACTGTCACTCTCTACCGGGCCGGTGCCGCCACGGCAAGCGCGAGGCGCGAATGCGGTACACTGCACTCATGATAACGCTTACGATCGCTCTCGCTGTCTCTCCTCATACGTGCTGCTTGCGACGCGGCAACGAGCAGACTGTCCAAAAGACGACTACTGACTTCACTATATATATATGTATATATAAATGACTACGATATTAGAGATACATATATACATCAACCACTTCAAAGCACTTGCACTAATTTCCAACACTAGTTCACACTCTACGAAGATGCCACCCAGGTTCAGAATACCTAAATCTACTCAGCAATCGCATCTACGACCCTAAATGTACTAACTCACAAACCGAAGTCATTCTCCAAACACACCTCTAATAGGTATCTGCCAAAAATTTGCGTTTCTAAACAAAAATAAACAAGGCATCGACGATTAGCCGATTAGACGACGTGACATCTTCTACACACAGTTTTAATTCTATTAAAGCACCCTCTAACCAGTCTACTAATACTCGCCAAAAGCCCCCACAACTTTTTATTCGCTGATTAGAAGACGTGACAGCTCTCCATGCGCTCATTATTTTGACAAAATTTATGATTTAGTCATGTCCAAATAACCACAATCACACTCCGGAATGGATGCTTTGACGTCGTTTCTAACACTCATTCGCGTCTACGTGATCCTTGCAGGAACGCTTCCTTGAATTTTTTCGCAAATTTCTCATTACTGTGCAATGGAGGTTTCTAGGCACATTTTTTGTGCATAGGATTTACCGACCTAGTCATGGATGACCTCCAGTTTTGGATTCTTAATTGTTTTGCAACAGGATATGCTGTACCCAGAAAAAAAGGAAATACATACATAATTTTTTACGCTTTCAAATACAGATTTATAACTTGCTACTGACTAATATATACAATAATAAAAAAAATTACTATAATTTACTTTAGCTGATAAGGGATGGTTTTGCATATTTTTTTAAATATTTGTGCTTAGAATACTTACTGACATTTCCCTTTAGTAAATTAGAAAAACGTTTTTTTCTTATAAAAAAAACAAATTGAGTAATTTCTTTTCCAGAAAAGAGAAAACAGAATATTATCGTCCTACATTATTTTTCTTATTAGGCGCCGAATATTGTCGAGTTTATAAATTAAATAGTATGACTAAAATATTTCAAAAAATTTGTAAAATGTTTGAAGACCTTTGAAAATATTTATCAATTATTAGAAATTAAATAAATTATTTGTTAATTTTAAATTATTAATCAAATTTTATCGACATAATGTAGTTTTTTTTGTTAGTTCAGAATAAGGCTTTTTTTAATACATGAAATGAATAAAATAAAATTGACAAATAAAAAATAATTTCGACTAGACTAGTCGCCATACTTCAATAATACCGCTTTGAAATTTTTTTATTTTTATCTGTTGTTGTGCATAATAATAATAGCAAATCATATAATATAGTAATAGCTAATATGAATAGCAATAAAAATAAAAATAATATCAACTCAATCAATTTTTTATCAACACAAAAGGGTTAATTGCTCAAAAAACTTTAAAATTTTTTACTTGAGCTATAGAAAGTGTTATTTCACCATTAATCTATTGTTTTTTATATAATTGTTTAAAATAAAAATATTTAATCATTTTTTAAAAAAAATTAAGAAAAATTGTGAAAATCAAGTATTTGTGTTTAAAAGTAAATTATATAATCGTCTCAACACGAGAAAAGTTATTTAAATCAAACTATGTTATGAGTTTTGATCCAAATTCTTACAATATTGTACAAAAATGGCTAAATATTTGCTGTTGGATTTTTGTATTTTTTCAATTTGAAAATATTTTCTTTAGCTGTTTGAAATCTGGGTGTTGTATCCATATCATTAAGTAAAATAATTCTCAAACAGATTTAGATTTACAAATTTGTTTTTAAATGTTAAAAACAAATATTAAAAATAATATAATTGCAGATGCGTAGAGTGATAGTAATTTAGCTTGATTCAAAAAACAAACTTATGTTTTTCATTTGGTCTAAAACGCAATTAGTGGTGTTACTTTTGAATTTATTTCTTAAATTGGTTTATGAACTAATTGACAATTGAAAACTTGTTTTTGAACAATTTTTATATTATTGAAAAAATATTATTGCTGTAATTATTACTTTCTAAAAACCGTAATGATTTGTGAATCTAGAAAAAATTGCGGTGTATTTAAGACAAGGAAAATTGAATATAATAATCACACAATCATAGCTCTACAGTTATAATAAAAAATTTAAATAAAATATTTTTTTTATTTAATTATAAACAAAATTTTGCTTTTTGGTTCAAATACATAGTTAACAAATGAATATACATAGTGCGTTAAGAAAAAAACCAAGTATTATAAAAATAGTATAAAAAAAATTCAAACGCTCATATAATTTCCATTTAAAGCAAATTTTATACAAGATAAAGCCACTACTTTAACTTTTTTGAAAAAAAATTATTATCACTTTTACAAGATTGGCAATTAGTGACGTATGGTAGAATATATATTTTGTTTCATTATATTTTATTTTGTTATTTAAATACTTAAAAAAAAAATATTATCTTGATGTTTGTCTACACTCTTCTAGCATTTGTAGGTAAGTCATTTCTAATTATGAATAATTAAACATAACATGAGGCCACTACCTTTCTTTTAATAAAAAATTTAAAACCGACAATTAAGGAATTCTCTAGTCTAGACTAATTGTCGTAGCACAATAATACTGATTTTACATTTTTTAGCTCTCATCAGTTACCCATAATAAAAGCTGTAATGAAATCATTATTTTTTTTTTATATATTTAAATAATATATTAGATAAAAATTAAAAAAATACTTTTGTGATGAGTTCTTATAGAAATTTTTAAAAAATTTTTTGCTTTAATTTTAATTCACGTAAATGAATAGTTATCAAACAACTATACTTAATGCGCCGAGAAAACTATCTAGCATCATCAGCGCACCGAAAAATACTATAAAAAACTCAAATGCTGATATCTGATTTCTAGTTCAGAGCATAAATAAAATTGTTTATCTATGTTCGAGTATAAAAAACATTAGATAACTTTTGTTTTTCTGATAACGCGTCAGTGGGTTGTGACATTACTTTAACACATTTTTTGATTTGCACAATAAAATTGTCACAAAATCTTACAAATGTATAGGTAAATTACGATCTCTAAATCAAAAAAAATAAGTTTATTATCCATATGTAAAACTATAAATTTTTATTTAAAATATCATAAATCTAATTAATTTTATTTTAAAAGTTTAACGCGCTACTTTTTGACGCGTTTTGAATAAACTTTTATATTTATATCATAGACGTTAACAACTAGTGCTCAAATATCAAATTATGTACTGTACATATTATTATGCCTGGATGTGTTCAAATACAACGACGCAAATTTTATCCAAAAAAAAATGTTTTTTAAAAAAATGATGGTTCTGGAATCTTTAAGACTAGTTTTATTTTTTTTTTAAATTGATCACGCAATACTCAAAAATACTCTTTAAATGTTAAATTGACAACGTTGATGATTTTATACTCAAAAGTTAAAGTTAAAAATTGAACTATAGTACTTTATAAAATAAAAGCATTGTGCTAATTTATTATTAAATTTGGTGCTCTAAAACTGCCATATTCTTGTTATGTAAGAGTTAATCAAAAATATTATGGTTCAATAAATAATCCTTGATATAAAAAAGAAAATTTCAAGCAAGCATACTCTTGAGATCCTTGACTTATATTTTGTTAACTAATTATAATTAATTACTTGTTCCATTAATTGCTTTAAGTGACATATCAAAATTAATCAAATTGTAAGTAGGAAATGTGTGAACATTATTAGTTTTCATGCACCTTACATTGTCTTTCACTATAATGTATTTATTTGTTACTTCTGACATTTGTTGTCTAAATTCTGTTAGATAATCTGTTATTATGTTTAAATCCTTATCCCTCAAATGTACAGCAATTTTGTTAGACTTAAAAATTATTAATATAAAATCGCCAATTAAAAAATAATTAAAATAATTAATAATTAACAAAAGCATATAAAACTACCAACATTTCAATAATTCACACAAAAAATTGCGATCGGTTGAAAAATAGAGTTTCAAACTGGCTTGAGAGTGCCAAAATATTTGCTCGTTTTAATCAAAAGCCCTCAAGCTCTGCTCGACGTTGTCTAGGATATTTGCTACAATAGGTGGATAAAGCTACAAAATATTACCTTAATTAACCATAAAATATAATTTATTTTTTGTTTTTGATTAGTAGTTTTTTTGCGTTTATAAAATTTTTTATAGTACACAAAATAAAAATTTTATATATTAAATCAAGTAGCTAAGCTTAAAAACCTAAATAGACTCGCTACGAATTGAAAAAATAGATTTTTTTATTGAATATTTAGCTTATAAAATTAATTGAAATTAGATGTAATTTCTTTGAATGATCACAAAAAGCATTCATCTGATTTCGTCGCCAAATTTGTGAACGTAGACTGAGGACAATTTCTTTGAGTGTCGAAGGATTGCAAAAGGCTCCTACAAGTGTTTACGGCCGGAATATATGGTCTGGAAAATATATTAAGCGAGAATTTGTGGTATAAACGCTACAAAACCCCAAGGCATTTTGAAGCAAGACAATGTTCTCTTATTTCCTGCAAGCTCTAGCCATAATTGTCTGGAAACTTTTTGTGACGAATACTAAATTGAAAATTTGGTTGAATAGTTGTTATAAAACAATTGTATTGCTCTACAAGACTACAGCAATAAAAAAAATAACAAAGCACTTGTATACAAAATATTGGAGATACATATTTTTATTTATTTTATCATATACATACAATAAAACTTATAACCTGCATTTTATTCCACGAATTTTCAAAGAAAAAAATTTGCAATTTGAGAAACAAAAATTAGCTGTTTAGATAGAAAAATCTTGAAATTATTATTTTTTTAAATCTTAGTCTAGATCTATTCCCAGATAAAGGCAGCATAAACTAATAATTATTATCGAGAATTAAAATAATTGGCAAAAAATTTTAAAACGTCAAAGTCTATACGAAATTAGATTTATTTAGTTATTAGAATGTTTCTGATTGTAAAACCAAAAGAAAATTATTATTACTACAAATCATCCAAATTTAAATGAGATAAGATACTTTAACTTAAAAAAGTAAAAATTAAATAAAAAGAAAAAATTTTTGTGAATATTTTTTATATTTGCTATGAAAAATTAAGAGTATTATTGTATATTATTTTAAAAAAGAATGTGCTTAATTATAATTAACTAATGTTAAGACTTAATTGAAAGCTGTTTTAATACTTTGTTACAAGTATTATGACATGTGACCAATAATATTTAATATATTTATCTTTATTAGATTAACAAATTATATGTTTGTTATATTTGAGAAATGAAATAACTTAATTTGTTTGAGTTTAATTGCTTTAATTTGAATTAATTTAATATTTTTTAGTTTTAACGGTTTTTAATTTACTTATAAAATAAATCTAAGCAAAATAACTGTAAATTAAAAATAATCAATATAAAATAACAAAAAATTTAAAAAAATTAAAGAAAAATTAAAAAACATATTACTTTAAAAAATATATAAGACTAAGATGCTATTTTGTTTTATTTGTTTTATTAAATATAAAAATTTGCATTGTATACTTCAAAAGTTTATTTCTTATATAATTTTATAGTTTTTTATAAAAACATTTAAAAATACTATATATGCGCTATATGGAAAAAAATTCAAAAATAGTTATAATTAAAAATAGTTATTATGATTATATGAATATTATTATGAAACAAAGTTGAGAGAAAGTCAAACATTCATATACATATTATTATAATTTGTTTAAAAATGGCAAAGGTGCCAATGCAAAAAAGTTATTGATTTGTTCAATTGAGTGGATCTTCTATTATATGAAATCTAAAATTTATTCAAATTATAACAAAAGCTGAGAGATCACTAGAAAGTTAAACTTTTATATAAATTTTCAGTTTGTTATGAAAATGTGTTAATATAGTAGAATCGCAAGATGCAAAACAATTTGTAAATTGTTTAATTGAGTAAATTGCTAAATATAATTATAAATTTAAAATTTATTTCGATTATAATGAAACAAAGTTGATATATCACCAGACAGATAAGTAATAAGTATTTAGGTATTTAATTTTATGATTTTTTATAAAAATGTTTAAAAATGGCGAAGGCGGCTAATGAAAAAAAATTAGTACATTGTTTAATTGAGTGAGCTTCTAATATATTAACTTTGAATTTTTTTTCAAATTATAATGAAACTGGTAGATCAAAAAAAAGTCAAACATTTATATAATGTTATGGCCAGGCCGCCACGTAAAGTAAACAATTATTATATTAATATTTAACTTTCTCTGTCCCGGAGACACAGCAGTTTTGCTGGATTCAAAATAAAAATAATTATTAAAATTATCATGTATAACATCTCCAATTGATAAAAATAGAATTTTGCCGGACTTTGTTCAAAAGTGCGGGTCAACATATTATTTATTCATCGGCTTAACTAAGTAAAAGACGTGCTTAGGTAATAAATAGTTTAATTTAGTAATTACTTTTGCTTGTATTATTTTAGATGCAACTTAATTTTTGTAACTGTTCTGAATTTAAGCTATTTGTTTATAATGTTTTTTTTGTTAAATGTAACATTATGTAATGTATATTCATTATCTTGTCTATAATTTTTTTTAAAACACAATAGTTTACTACCAGATTATTCTAGTTGATAAACCAGAAAGTAGACAAAAAATACTTAGATAATGATAAATAAAATTGTTTTTGTTACCATTAAATATAATAATCCAGTCTTTACTAAAATGTCATATAATTTTTCTTACGCGGTGGTCACTTTTTTAATTTCAAAAGCAGTCAATAAATTTTCAAGAAGACTTACGATCTCAATGAAATCTAGAAAATAAATTTAAATTCTAAAACAATTTGCAGCTTTTTCGCTCTGCTGCAAAACATTCTTAATGAGTGTTAATTAAGGCTTTCAATTCATTAAGTTTTATGTCGATTAGTTACAGTTCTGAATATTGCGATTATACGGCTTTAGCAGCTCTTACTTTTACAAACAGTTGTTTATAAGTTGAAAGTTAAAAAAATATTTGCGTTTGAAAAAATAACAGAAAACCATAAATTTTTGAAGAAGATATTAATTCAGATTTTATGAATGTGCAAAAGTTTTATAAAATTTACATACTTCAAAATTTGTTCTGTAAGCAGTAAGTGAATATGCAAATATACTATGTAAATGAGTTGAAGCTGTAATAAGAGTAATAATATGGTTTAAAAGTTATAAAACATACAATTTTTGTAAGATTATTATTTAGCTGATGTGTATTTGCGATTAAAAGTACAAAAATTTCAATTAAAAATATACATTTTAAGCAGCATTTGTTCTTTGCGTTGAAACAGGTAGCTTCTGAAAGATTATCAAGAGAAAGGGCTTATCTCTAACAATCAGATTCTCCACTCCCTTATATTTACCCTCAAATTTGATGGGTCGTTGTGATAAAATTCAAGCGGATGGCCAACAAATTTATTGTACTGATTTTGGATTTGATACGCTAGTGGGCTGTAGGTGTCTTTTACGTCTTTATGTGTAAGCAGTTAGAAAAAGTGTCAAAAAGCATTTTACTTGTTTTACTGACATGTGTAATAATTCTGATTTTGATCTACAGATTTTATAAATACATATCATAGCAATGAAGCTCTTTTATTAGAATTTATATTTTAAATTTAAATCTCTGACATTACCCAACCTTTTATAATAGCAACAAATATAAATTTATAAATAATTTAACTTTGCTTATGCACTAAAAATGTTTAAATAAACATAGTTTTAAAAATATTTATCGCATTGCTGAATGGGCGTCTCTAAAAACATTTATTATAAAAATTATAGCAAATCTATCATATTTTTTTGTTTTTTAGTCTATAGTTTTCAATGCACTTCTTGTCACTTAAATTTCACTCAATCTTGTCACTCAATTATCAAAAACACGGTGCTAAATTTGCAGAGGTGACTCACATTTGAAGCAAATACAATCAGAGCTACAAATTAGATAGTTTTATATTTTTACTAACACATATTTTATTAAAAATTAGATTAATAACCAGTTTAAATAAAATATATTTTTTTTGCTTTAGCAAGCGTTATTGCGGAAAAATATTTTAACTTTTTCAGACCTAAAAATGAAATGCACTAACATTAAAATTAATAAACATAAATATATAATAACAATTATACTAAATATATATTTTTATGTGCATAAAATTAGCACAAAACTGAAATTATCACAAGTTTTAATATTAACGTCATACAAAATGTGTTAAAACTTTTTAAACGTATTTTACATTTCTATACTACCAAATTTTCAAAAATATTAATGTTTTAAAAATATCTAAATTACTTAAATACTTATAACAGTAATTTAGCAAAATTTTCATATAAAAATAAAAAATAATTTGTTTGACTAGCAAGTTTAATAAGCTGAACATATTGTTTATTTAAAAATAAATATGTTTTTGGTGTTAATATGGTATAGAACATTATAACGTTACTTTACAAAACGTTTAGAAATAAAAAAATGTTTTTTCAGAATATAAACGAAATATAAAAGATTGTTATTTAAAGCAAAAAAAATGTTTATGCTGGTCTTGTAATTTAAATAAAAATAAATTTGAAGTAGGTGTATATTATTTATCAAAATGTTCTACAGTTTTTGTTTATAAATATTTATCCCATCATAAAAGAGTTTAATCCCATCATTAATTTTTTTTTGCTTATTTTATACTCCACCCGACATATGCATTGTCATAATCTAAAAATCCTTATCCTTAGTCTGTACTGGTAAAAAGTTTTACCTCTGTAGAAAAATTTTCAAGTTAAGTGTGAGCATTTGGTGATAAATAAATCTAAAAATGTTTTTTTTTTCTAATTACAGAATAAAAAATTTTTTTTATAGCAGACAATTCTCACTGAATCGATTCTATGAACTCACCCAAGCAAGCCACAAGTAATAAGAAGAAAAAAATGATCAAATTTAATATGTTTGGGTTGAATTAATTGAATTATTAATTTAAAATAAGATTTTGATTATTGAAAATGCAGATTAAACATTGTTTTTGGTAAAAATAGAGTTAATTATAATTTTAAACGCCACTTTTAATATTTCAACTAATTACACAGAATAACATAATTACTGGTCAAACAGGTTATAATTTGTTAAAAAACATCTGTAAATTACAAAAAAAAATACAATTTTTCACATTTGATTAAACAGTTATTTTACTGGAAATTACTGTGTCAAGTGATTGTTCGGTAGCGTAGTGCTTTTAAAATTTTGTTTATTTCTGGAATATTATTGCTTATTTTGATAAATTTTATAAAAAATTGCTTAATAGCAATGATAAGCAGCAAAATTTCATATTTTGGTTGTCGGATTTAGTTTTGAGACCTAGGTTTAGGTGTAAAATTTAAAAGATCTTATTTATTTGCTTTTCTATAAATTTTGTAAAGATAAAAGTAAAAAAGAATAAAAGCTTCTAAAATATATTTTGTTTATAAAGCTGATTTGGGTACTGAAATAAGACAAAAACAAAATTTTATTTTATCTTTTAAGTTTTTAAATTGAATTTTGAAATAAACTTCTATTGGCAGCAAAATCGTATTCTGATCTATCGTAGAAATCTCGCCTGACTCTAGACTTTATAGTATAAACCGATTTGTTCTGAAGCTGGCAGGGTATACTTTCAAAAATCTAGATAATTAATATTTGTAGAATTTGGTAAGATTGTTTATATTTATTTCATTTATAATAAAATCTTCAAAAAAGATTGTTTATATTTGAAGAATTGTGTATATTTATTTTATTTATAATTAAATACTTAAAACAGATTGTTTTTATTTGTAAAATTGTTTATATTTATAACAAAATCTTTAAAAAACCTAATAATGTTGATGAAAAATAAAAGGCCTTCAACTACACCTAAAACACAATGTGTTGGTTACAATAAAATGGTTCTAAAAAGTTCTTGAGTTTTTATTTCGAAAAAAATAACATAAGCAGCAATTTAATGTGAACTTATTAATACATTGTAATTTTGAATAAATCACCAGCTAACTTTTATACCTTAATTATTTTCTAACGTTACGGTCTAATAACGTAAAGTAAATAAATAATCTAAACTAGTGATTGTTACAATGTTTCAAAATAAATTTCTGCTTTTTAAAATTTGTATCTACATCTAATTTTTAATGTAAAATACTAGAAAAACCAAAATAGACTAAAACATAAAATATATGAAAAAAAGTCGGCTTTTAGTTACTTACATTAATCAGAAAAAAATTTTACACTAAAACGCGTTTTTTTACTGTTACTGGAATAAGTAACGTGCGTTTATAAATTATTTATGCTGTGCAATTTAACTTGACAGATTTTAATTATCTTTGCTAGTTTGATTGCCAACAAAATGTCAAACAAACGTCAAAAGTTGTCTATAATATAAGGCTTCCAACTCGATAGCTTATGATTCTGTTTCGAGAAGCGAAATATATCTGCAGAAACGAGTAGAAAAAAATTGACCAACGTTGAACAAAATAAAAAGCTTTCATATAGATAAGATAGGACAAAAAACGACCGAGAGGTAGCATTAATGTATACTAGATTTTTTGTAAAATTCTGTAAAACTATCAGTCAATTTATAACGCTAAAAGTATTTTAAATAAGTTAAAAGAGACTGAGTTATTGTAAATAATTTATTATTGTAAAAATTTAAAATTTTTATTGTACTAAAAACACCAACCATATAAAAACACTAAATTCATAAGTCTGTATATCTAATAAAGTATTCCTTTTCAGTCAACTAGTTTGTAGTTAAGCACTCAAAAGATGTTAGCTAGTAATGCTATAAGTAAACCAAAAATTTGTTTATTTACATTTAAATTTATTTATTACTTGTAACCCATCTTATATAATGGAAATGTTCTGTAGCCTGTTCTTTATCAATAAAGTTTGCAACGTTTAAAAATAATATTTTTTAATTGCTTATTCAATAAGAAATATTATTGGGCCTTTTGGCCACAATTATATTAGGAATGGTATTGATTTTTTTTTTAAATTTTGGAACATAAGTTGGCTTATGTTTATTGGAAATGTTTTCACAAAAAAGAGTGTGAAAATGATTTCTGTTATGAACAAGCTTTTATAGTTTCTATTTTTCTTTTATTTTCGCCGTTATTGTAACAATTATTAAGCTAAAATGGTAGTTGTCGCTCATCTAATTAAACACAAGTGTACATGGTGCGTTGATAATACCTATGATAATACCCATGGTTCTTTAGGCATTTTTTAGGTGATCTTAAAAGCTTAGATAATAAAATAATACGATTTGTCTGCGATAATGATCTATAGAAATTTTTTAAATAAATAAGAGTTTAGAGTTTTTGAGTGTTTGAAGGTAATGCTGTAAAACTGTCTGCCAAATGTTCAGAGTTCAATGTTTACGAATTTAGTCGGCATCGCAAAGACCTCTCCAGATATATAAAAAGGCGCCACAAACCATACAATATTCACCAATTTTATCTATTGAGTCTAAACTAGTTTTATAGTCTATTTACAATGACATAAAAATGGCAATTATATCGCCAAGCCACCCAAAAATTTACAGCTGTTGATCACGTACACACGATACCAGTTCTTCAAACAAACTATGTAAAACAGACTTAGTTAATCATTTGTTATAAATGTATAATAATTTGTTCGATATAAAACAGCCACAAAGTATTTTGACTGATCAATTATATCAATTTAAAAAGTTATTCCACCGTTGAATCTCAGTCTCAAAGTTATTGCGACCAATATAAATATAATTCACTCCAATTGTCTTCAAACTATTGTACAAAGCCATAAAATTACAATAATAAATAATAACAACTGTTTTTAGGACAAGGAGAAATAAATTTATATTAAAAAACGTACAAAGTCAATTAACTTGAATTAATATAAAACATACGACCAACTTATCTTTTTAAAGAAAGTATTTTAAAAGCACAACAATTTTTGTTATTTCTATTCTTTATTATTTTTAATGTTTGTCTTTATTTTCTGGAATGAGTCACAAGATAACAAGATAACAAGTTAATTGCTAATTATAATTATATAAAATAATTATGCACAAAAACAAGATTTTTTTTCGAAATCTTACAGAAAAGAAGGAATAAGATTAAATTTATCACATTATTACATTTATCACATTACCATTTAAAATTTGTACTTTTTTATTCTTACTTATTTAGTATAGTGCTATTAAAACTAAATGTTTTCTATCTGAATCAAAATTAACGATGGCATCAAAAGTATTATTTTAATCTAGAAAGTGCTTTCAATTTTAGGTTATTTTTATAATGACATCAAAATTTCACACTAATTAAATAAAAATATCAGTTTAATGCTGAAGATACAGCTGTTAGTATTAAATTGATTCCAGTCAACTTCTTTATTCTATATTTTTGTATTTAAAAGCACCTTAAATTGTAACTAACTGATGCTTGCTTTAAGTCTAATATAAATAGCAGAAAAAAAATTTTTTTTCTTATTTATTATTAAAGTTTTATAAGAATTTAGCAAAACGTTTATTTAAAATAAACATTTATTATAATTGAAGTATACTTACTACTTTAAGGGCTGGTTTTATTAACGTTTATTAAACGATTAGCGGTTTTTAAAATTATTACAGCAATTTGTTTTTAATGAAATGTTAAATTTAACAAAAGATTTTGGTGAAAACCATTCTTTAATAATAAACTTTTTAATGTATTTGAAATATTTTTATAGTATTTGCTTTACAGTCGATTTTTTTTCAAATTATACAAATGGCAAGCATTTTTGTTTTTTTATAAATAATTAAAAAAACTACATAAAAAAGGTTCTAAAGTTTACAATAGAATATTTTGACTAACTAGTGTCCGCATATGTCAAACGTATATCATTTTAAACAATTAGGGTACAAAAAGCCGAAGGTTTCAAACATAAATCACGGTTTCTCATAAATTTAGACGAAAACACTGCGCTTGTTTCTTCCGTAAATTAGAATACAACCCCATCTTAACATATTTGTTTTAGCATGTTTTTTGTTTAATGTTTCTGAACATCATTGCCTCACACGTGTCGTCTATAACTTAACGGAAATACTTCTTAAGACATTCTCTCCGCATTATTAGATATCAATTAGGATTGCAACTGTTAAGGGATTATCTCAAAAAAAAAACATGTGTCTCTGTAAAATTTACAATAATTTGTATATTGTTAATTGTAAATTTAAGCAGTAATTTTTTTTTACGAAAATTAAATAAAGTTTTTTAAAATATAAAAAAGTTTAGAAACAATTTTTAATGTTTAAATACATTTTTAAAAACCTATGCATGTGTTGTAATTAATAATTTGGTTTGTTACTGTTTTACAATAACATTATAAATTTTGGAATAATTACACTAATTTACCAAGAACTGTTCCTTTGTGGCCTGTAAAATGACCAAAAATTATGATTTGGTGTTATTCGACTCAGAATGGTATCTGCTGAAAAATTTTTAATTTGTTTAAAAAATTGCAAAAGATAGTGGGGTAAACAAAAAAGATTATTTTTATTATAAAAAGTGTTTGTTGATAAAGTATTTGTTAAAAAATAAAATTCTACATATAAATTATTACCGAAAATCTGAAACTTTCACATTTTAAATCTATTTTAGAAAAAAAATTTTGTTTTAAAAATGTTAAATTCGCTTTGACAATATTTAAGACATTTAACAAAATCAATGCATTTGTTTATAAAAATTTTCAAAGAACATTTGAACAATCATTTCAATGTATTTTTGTTATAAAAAAAATTTTTGATACAAAAAGTATATTGCTGATTGGACAATCAAGTTATCACACGTTAGCGCTTTTTGTGTTAAAGATGTGTATTATGATCTGTCTGCTTGGATTTCTAATAACAAAATAAGCCACTTTATCCAAAATAGATCTATAGTCTTTTACATGTTTTGTTCCTATTGGAACTCTCCAGCTGATCGCAACATATACTAATGTATAAATTGGTAGTGGCAATTGGTTCTCAAATTTATTCAAGTGCTCATAAGTTCTGTAATATGACATTTATAGTAACATCTCTTATAATTAGAAGCGGACGCTTACCTTACAGAACTAGGCATGTCATTATTATTCTTATGATTTGGCGCGGTTATTGACTATCTAGTTACTGAAAAAATTGTTTTTATAAGAAATAAATTTCAGATAATTTAATTATTTTAGACAACAAGTTTTAAAAAAACTATCTTATAAAATAGCTTAAAGTTTTTATAATAATCATGTTAAAAAAAGAGATTAACTATGCTAATCTACAAACTAGAAATATCAAATAATCAGAAAATAAACTTTTAAAATAAACTTAGAAAAAACAAATCACGTAGCTGTAAAAAGTTTAAGAAAAAACAATTAGTATTAATATAAATATAATAAAAAGTTAATGTATATAAATGGGTAAAAGCTGTTGAAAATAAAGACGCAAATTTGTTGTTGCATTCTTTTATATGTGAAGATTCTAAAGATCAGATCTAAGAGATCTAAAATTTGAGATTGTACAGAAATTAGTTCGATCTATACAATTTTGCTATTTTCTAGGATTAGTATCTAGTTTATATGTTTTACATAAATTCTTTTATTCTAGTTGACAGTACGATTTATCTAATAGGTCTAACCCCAGAAAGAAGAAACAATAATTTTTGAATGTTCTCTGAATCTGAAATATTTAGGTATAGATTTAATAGACTGATAAAGTTTTGCTTTATGGTGTCACCTTAAGTATCAAATAACACAATTTAAGTGTTTAAATAGTCAATTAATTATACAACCTGCCAAAAGACAGGTACTAAATTTAAGGTAACAGCCCGTTTGAGAATTTCTCTTATAAAATCGAAAAAACCTTGATTTATTATAGATTTTTCTATTCAAACTATGGCAAACGTGCATAGCCAATTTATAAATTTTGTTAGTTTACCAATAAAAAAAGTTGCAGAAACAGGCTAAATATATAAATATTCAAATTTAATAATTGTTCGAATTGCATCGTGTCTGCCAATTTTTGTTTAAAATATAGAAATCTAGTGAAAAAAATTATCACATACATATCCAACTAATCTACAAAATTTTTCTTTGAAAACTCCGCTAAACACCTGCGATTGCTATCGCATTGTATTTAAATTCCACTTTGAGCTTTCAACACATTTTATTTATACTTGGGTGTAATGCACCATCGTATTGAACACTACAGCCACAAAGTCAAAATAACACACAATGATACTCAAGCAATATTTATTCTAAACACTTCCCGTCTCGAGTGTAATATATCCAAAACTGAGATTTCTAAAATTACTCATTTTCTTCATTTTCGCATTTGATATATCAGAAAAACCAAAAAAAAATTTCTTTATAATATAAAAGGCATTTGTGAAAGATTTAGCAAAATAAGGCATTATTAACATTTTCTATTTCTTATTTAAATAATATCATTTTTTTTATTTACATATTTAATTTGATTTGAACGTTTTGCAAATATTTGTTGTTGTATCAGCGTTTTCAAATAGATCACATTTGGTTAAAAAAACAGTAATATTAAGAGAAATCTAAGCCTTTTCAGTTGAACAATGATTGGCAATTTTTTTGCCAGCCCATAGAGGAAACTTTAACAGGTTTAAAAGTTAAAAAAAAGAGATTTAAAGATGTAATAAAATTTTAATTTTGTCTATTTATAAAACAAATTAGTCTATTTTTAAACTATTTAGACCCAAACATTTAGAATTGCATCTCCAAAAATTTTTATAAACCAAATAAAAAATTAAAGTATTATTATTGCAACTTTGTATATCATAAAATAGAAATGAATAGAAAAATGATATTGCCTTGAGCTGTGAATGTTTTATTTTAACTTATTTTCTCAAAAAGAAACTAATAGGAAGATAATTAGTTGTTATTAGAGGTAACCACACCTATTAAATTAGTTACTTGCGACGTGACGCGACGTTAGAAAATTGAAATGCTTAATTGAATTTATTTACTTCCCGCTTATGCCGATTTTAACTTACGTTTCATTTTACAGCAATTGATATAAAAAAATATATATAAATTAATAAAAAAGGTGTGGCAAGTTAAGGGTTAATCGTTGTCGTTGGAGATGATTAATTGAAAACAGGAAAGTTTGCAAAAAAACGAAACTCATTTGTAAAGTACGGTGTTTATTTCTATAAGATGGCGTTTGACCTGTTGGTCTCTCATTATTAATTTTTGCGAAAAGGTAAATCCGACAAACATTAGCAGCGCTGGCTTGCTGTAAGAGATGCGTCTTAAAATTGTTAATTAAACTTAATACAAGTCGACCATAATGTTTATGTCAATCGATAAATTCAAACACTAAAAAACCAAAAAATTTAAGCTGTCACATATTTAAATTAAAAAATTTTTGACTTACTTAAACATTAATAATTGCAAACTATTTAACTTCAATAGGCTTTTCTACATAAATACCTTATATAAAACTAAATTTGTTAAACGTCATTATGTCATTTATGTCGATCAGCAATACCAATATTATAAAACAATTTTATCGTTTTTTGATATTATTAGAATTTGAATTTAGAGACTAAAAAGTTTTCTTCAAAACAATAACCAAACAAAAACCATAACAATAACAATTAAGCAGAAAATATTCTACCAAAGCGCTCAAAACTGGAGGTGTACCTCGAATTCTGGCTGAGTTTCCTCGTTGACGTTGACGATGCCAGTCTCGAATTAGTGACATATTTAAAAAGATTTAATCTCTACGCACTAAGGACACAGTGTTTTGAGAAATAATTAATTAATAAACTTAAATAATTTATTTATTTATTATATTGCAGGAGAAAACAGCAAAATGTAATCACGGAAAATGTGAAAAAAAAGTTTATAAAACACTAACTGCATTTTTTCATTGAGTATTTAAATCTGTCTGTCTCTGAGACACAGCAATTTTGCTGGATTCAAAAATTATTAGGGTCTTTGACAAGTATTGATAATGACAATATTATTTTCTCAACAATATAAAAATTGTTAAAAAGCAAGCTTTATAATAAACTTGTTTTTTTAAATATTGTTTTTAAAGCAAGAATTATTATTATCTTATTATATAAAAAAAATCTATTTCAAAAATTTAAGATTCTTTATTTTTTGTGGTTTTCTTCGCTGGTAGATTCAGCAATTATAATTTTTTTTTAGTAGAACTTAATCGGTGTGTTTACACAAGTAAACGTTGATGCAGCATCAGTCAAATCACTTTAAATAACTTGGTCTAATTGTTAATATTTAGAAAATCTACCCTTACTTTTGGAATAACTAAAAGTATAACAACAATTGTGCAAAAGCTGCAAAAGCAAGAATGTTTTTCCAAATCTTTTTAAGCAAAGCCGTTTGCCACACAAGTTTGTAAAATGTTGCTTATAAAAATGCCAATTTTTTTTTGAAGAAAGGCATAGAGTTAGGCTCTTGGTTTTTTTTGTTAAACAACAAGAAAACAAATTAATTATATTTTTTTAAATGTATTGATTTTATTAACAATATTCTTTTCTGTATTTTTTAAGGTTTTAGCATTGCTGAAAAAATAATTTTATTGGACATAAATTAGCATTTTAAATTAAACCATACTGCAAAAGCCTTTTCTAAAAAGTAAACAGTAACTCATTTGTTCGTTTTATTTGAAATTTAAGAGACATCAAAGTTGTGAACATCATGAACTAAAACAAGGATAGCTAGAAAAAAAATTCTATATTCTTCTTATGCTAAGACCATCATTTGAATAATAGCTCAACTCATTATAATAGAAAAATCAATTTTTCTGCTATTTTTTCTCTAGTTTTGTTTTTCTCTTTTAATTTCAGTTTAAAAATGCAATAGTTTTTAAATTTGATGAACACATCATATATAAATTTTAATAAAAGCAATTAATTTTTACTGACTATTTGCATTTTTATGAAAACTATTATTTAATGTGATTATAGAAAAATACACTCTCTCTAGATTTACACCTGAATGAAAAATACATAATTATGCAATAATTACAGTCAAATTGTGAAACGTCGATCATCTAGCGACAACTACTAGTTTCAAAAATTACCTCAATTCAAATATAAATGAATTACTGTAAATGGTTAAATAACTTTTACTATTCTACCTTGATGCTAGAATATTGATGGTAAAAAACATTATAATGCGCAGAAATTAACCTGACTTGACCTGATCTGACCTGACCCGAGATTTGTGAGCTGTTCTAAAAAGTTTACGGTGCTAATTTGTGGATGAGTTTTTTGAGTTCAGTAGTTATCCTGAGCCCTATTTTACTTCTTTTCATAATTTTAATGCGCATCTATAACCCAAGTTTTGAATTTATATAAAGTATTTGTTATATATTTGAGCTGTATACATATATCTAAACGTTAAATAATTTTAAAATATACATTTTTGGCTGAAATTATGTAAATTATCTGTCACAACTCCTACAGTTTCTTGCTTAATCTTAAGTCACTTTTATTTACGATACCAAAAAATTATTCTTAATTCCATATATTTTTTATTTAGTTTAACGATGCGGTTTTATAGTGATGTTACGTGCTCGTTTAGATAGTGAAACAGCAGTGAGGTTAATTTTGGGCTGATATACATCTTTTAAATAGGTTTTTATTGCAGATGCTAAAAAGAATTTAATATTGTAGCGTATTTCGTCCACAAAGATGCAATTTTTAAATATTTTCTTATACTATAAAGATTAATTACACTATGTCAACATTTTTGTGAGAGAAATAAAAAAAACTATTTTTATAGAGTTTATTTCTTGTCCACTTCATTCAATTTATATCTAGCAATGGATTGAACGATAGATTTATAATTATTTTCACCTTGTTTTTCCTTTAATTGTCGGAACCGCACCTTGTTTGTGAATAAGCCACAATAATAAGGGTTGTCAAGGCTAGTTAAGAGGTTTCTTTAGTTTACATACTTTGTGACGCGCCGCTCTATAGGGGTAAGTCGTAAAATTTAACTACCTAAACAGTCTCTTTTGTATGTATACGACTTTAAAACTGAATGGAGCTAATTTAAAATCTGTGACAGATTTTCACATTTACATTAATTATACAGAGAATGTAAACACATTAAAAACACCCTTTATCGGCTGTACTTAATGTTAGAAATCAAACTTATATCGACTTAGAAGCAAACGGTCGTAATGATTGATAATGTTTAGTTTTAAGAGAACGTTTGTTTTTAGAAAATAATTATCAAAACTGGCTAATTTAAATGACTTCGAAATCCGAATGATTTAGGTACCATAGTTAGTAATAAGACACGAAAGTTTAGTTGCTTTTGTTTTCATAAGTTGTAAGTACCATTTTGCAGACATTAAATTGTTACTAATCAGTCTGAGCAAACGTTTTATTTTGTAACATATTTGCAACAAATAATTTTTTTGTGCAAAACGTTTAATTTTTTTTTGTGGACTAGAACCGTCTTGTAGCAAAATAATCTGATTTGGTGTTCCAAATTGTATTTTATGCTTGAAAAAAAAATAAATGCGAGATTTATTGCAAAAACCGGGTATCTTTTCGTTCTGATATTTTACAATAGCTGATATTTTACCACATTAAGAAGAATTAAGTTGTAAACATTCAACATTCAGTAATAAATAAATAACAAGTTATTTATAGTAAAGATAACATGTCTTGGCTCATTATCACTAGAATACTTTGCTTTGTGACAGTTTGAAAAAATGTCTATTTGTAAAAGCCACATATTACATAGAAAACATATTTGAGATCAATCACATGCTAAAGCTTCTGTGCTTTTCTATCAAATACATTTTTTGTATATAGAAGCGCTCCACTATTAGCAGGCAAAACTTGCTAACAAAAACCATTTGAAATTGCAAACGTTAAAAAATGTTTTAACAATTTTTTAGGTGTTTTTAGTGCCTTTTAGGTGAAGTAATTTGTAGCTGCACCAACTTGAAGCAGTTTGACAAAAAAAACAATAAAATCAAATAGTCAATCAAAAAACAGACTTTAAATTATAAAAAATATGTTACCACAATTTAAAAAAAGTTTTTTCGGGCTTGAATTTAGCAATTTGCATGAATAAAATCACCAGCAAAATCGCTCAAATGAGATAATCTTATCTTGCTTAAAACCGGTAAAAATTGAATATGAGCGTTTCAGATTTTTTGTGCACAGAATCAGTATTAATAAGCAAAATAATTTGGCGCTTACAAAATTGCACAAAAAGAATTGTATTTTAATTAATCCTATTTTATCTTCATTATGAGCCGGATTGCTACCAGATAATTGACTACTATATTGTTTTTAAGCTGGAAGTGAAAGCAATAAAAATTGTGTAATTATGTTCACCAAATGCACATTATGTTTTGTGAAAGAAGTATCAACACATGGCTTACTTCACCTGATTACAGATAATCATACCAATTACGGAAAGAAGGTAGTGAAATAAAAGCGATAAAAGCTATTATTTGTTGACAAAAACTTAATTAATTTGATAATGAACTAGAACTAGAGTACTGTAGAGTTTTGTAAGAGCAACAAATTTTAAATACCATTTTCCAGAAGAAAATTGTTTTTATTAAATACATCAACATTGAGGTGTAGAGAGATATGTTACTGTATTTGCTTGTTTTATAGCCTATTCAGTATAGAACACTACAAACTAAAAAAAATCTGGAAAAAAAAATAACAAAAGTGAACTAACAAGAAACGATGATGTTTCCACCTCAAATGGCATCGAACTGCCAAAATAGGAATTAAACAAACAACATCTAATATTGCGTTAATCAAAAGAAGAGTAATAGAGGTAGAAGGTTGGTTTACAGACTTTCTCCAATCTTGTTTAACATCTATTCAGAAATCATCTTTAAAGAATCGCTAGATCTGGTAAACGCATACATCACGCAGAATGGTATCAGGATCAGTAGTATTGTCTAATGTAGTCATAAACATTACTGAGACCAAAATTAAATGTTCTCAATATAGAATTTTGTTATTTGAAAAAAACCACTGTACAACAAGTGTCATGTCAAAAACGTTCAAACGTAATAATAAAAAATATTTTATCTTCCAGTTTTGTTTATGTCACAATTGAACATTTAACTTTATTCAAAACTAGAAGAAAATCGAGAGACTATTGAAATATAAGAACGTATCCAAAGAATAAAAAATAAAGAAGTGCTTAAGTGTATGGAAAAAAAATCAGTTACTGACAATAAAACAATAAAAAAGAAAAAATTTGGGTTTTGTCATACATAACAGATAACAAATTTGAATTTTTTAGATAACAAAATACAGGGAGAACGATCAATCGGGAGACGACAAAATTCATAGTTCAAGAATCTCAGAACGTCTAGATTCTCATCAATAAACTTTTATTTCAGTTGTCTTGTTTTTGAAAGTTGACTCAGATGCTTCCTCGTAGTTTACTCAAAGTTTTCAGTTTGGTGTTGTTTATCATACAATTAGAAAAAATAGCACTAAGCAGTGTAGAATATAGTAGGTAGTGTTTTTGTGCTTCAATACTATGCAACTCATCTATCATGTCTCTTCTCTTATTTGACTATTTTAAAACAAAATAGAGACATAAGCAATGCCTATTGTATTAAAAACATTTTTTTTTTCTATAAGTAGTTTTTAAAACAAAGTAGATACTATTTATTTTAGTTTCAGCTTATTATTAAACGTTTCAAAAAATACTTTAATTTATCGCTGCAAATTTTTACATTTGTCTTTCAGTTTTTCAGTAAACTATTTTTATATATTTTATTCTAATCATTACATAGCAGCTGGTTTATCAAAAACTTACACACTGTTACTGAGAGTACATTGAGAGTAAAAGTACTAAGTTGCATTAATTATCTGTCTTTATCAATTTAAAATTGAAGTAAATTTTTACTAACTTTTATTTAAGTAACAAATAAACATAACTTTATCTTAATAAATATTCAAAGCAATTTTTATTAATTTTTTTGCATTAGTATCACAAATTCTTTTTTATCTATTGTATTACATAAATTTATACGCACCTAGCTTTTCACTTTGCTATATTTTTTAATTTAGTTGCTTTTACTTGTCTTCTTTTTTAAATTGTCTGTTTTTTTTTAGTTTTTTTGCATTTTTCTTTTTTATTAAAATCATCTGTTTTCTTCAATTCTCTTCTTGTTTTTTTTATTCATGCTGACTCTATACAATTCTTATTATAACTTCTGCTCTAGTAAACTTGCTGTCTTACACTTTTTGCACTTTTTATCCGGTATTATTATGTTTTTCTCTCATTATACATTCTGATTTCTTTCTAACCAATTTTTGTTTTTGTTTTTTCATTCTGTTCTACAGCCATTTTTTTTCACTTCACATTTTAGCTTCTTAAGTATTTTAGCAAGTCTTTTACTAGAATTTTTTAAACTATATTGACCTTACAATTTTGACTCTTCTCGCTTGTCTATATATGTATAATTTTTTTTTAATGTTTTAAATATTAATATCTAATTTTTTTGATCTGTACTATACTTATCCCTTTTCTTTTTAATTCGTTTTCAGGTTCGCCAATTTTGTTCAGCATTTATTCAATTTCTTACATTCATTTGTTTTATTTATCTTGTTCTTTTATTCTATTTATGTGTTAGCTGCGTTTACTCGCATTTTTTTTTATCTACTATATATCGTAGTATCTTTATTCATCTTTAGAACCCATATCTTATCACTTTTTTACGCTTTCTATTTTTTTTTACCTACATAAATCTACACGTTTTTTACCAGATAATCAAACAACAATCTTTCTTTGAAATCATTTCTATTTATCATTCTTCTAAAATATATTCTCTAAAATCTTTTGCTTTTTTATTTTTGTTTTGCTCTTATTTACTTCTAAACCATAACTGCAGAAACTCTATTGTCTAAAAATATTTAAGGTTATATAAGAAGAATTAATTTTTCAAAGCTAAGCTCTACTTTTTTTGTAAAATAAAACTTTATTTTTTTATATTTGCTGTAATGATGGCTAAACAACTGTAAATATGTTTTATCAAAAAAGTTATAATTATTTTTATTTTTTGAAAGTATTGGTTTTCAAAAAATTATGTAAGACTCTTGCTAATGTTCATTAAATATAATTAATTTTTTTACGCATAGGAAACAGCAAGATTAGAGGCTTCATATTTAACATTTATTTTCTAATTTCAATGTATAATTTTACAAAAAAAAATTGTTTAATATTATTCTGGAGGTCATCTTCAAATTTTGTGAGTTTGGGTATAAGTAATAATTGATAAAAAAAAAGAATTGAAATGACCTATAAAAACTACAAAGCAAATATTTTAAAAATTAAAATTTTGGTTTTACAAAACATTACTTTATAGTTAAAAAATTAAAATTATGTACGATATCTCTAGCCTTCTTGTTGCTTTGCACAAAAAATTAGAATTATAGCTAAAGTTCTCTTACACTTTTTGTAAACCAATGTTTTTAAAGACTGTTTAGAAATAAAAATCGTAAATAATGCAAGCTTAAACAATTATACAGTTGTATGACAATCAATATCACATAATTTATATAGAGTTGTATAACAATAAAATAATAACAAAGTGAAAGTGTTTTATCCCATAGCCGTAGATTCTTTTCAAAAATAAAATTATAAATTTATTCTTTTTACAAACATTACATAAAAACCGTTACAAAAACATAATAGACTAATTCCACACTAATGAGTAATTCTCTATCTAAGAAACTTTTTTCTCAACCATACGCATTATTTTATATCCCATGCGCTAACCTGGATTTGTTTTTTCTATATTCTTTTTCTTAATATAAATGCGAGAAACATCTTCTTAGTAGGATAGCAGAATATTGATAAACCCAGCTGTAAGAAGCAGACATCGAATATCCTATGTTGGTACTTAAATAAATTTAGTAAAAAACAAATTAAACAAAAAAGTGTTTTTTCTGATAATATTTTATTTTTCATAACATAACAAGTGAGATTTTATTTACACTTTTTTTAATAAAGTAAATAACAATTTTTTAAATAATTGATCTCAGTATTTGATACAAAAAAACATCTGTTCAGACGCTTAAATAAGCAGAAGCAACGTATAGAGTCCCTCAAACCACCGCATGGATTCGTTGCATTCAAACACTTTTATTAAATAAATAGTTTATAAAATAAATAAATAGGAAAATATACAAAAAAAATAATACACTTAAAGTATGTGAAAATATAAGAAAGCTCTTTAAAAAAGTCGACTATAACACTTACATAGGTCTAACACGTAGTTGCGTTGCTAGTGAAATGTACAATCTTTGTTATGTAGCGATGATACAAGGAAGCAAAGTCTTAGGCACTAAAATAGAAAAATATTTTTCGAAAATTCAGATCCGACAGCTTCATAATTTGTACTTTCCTTTAGGGAGTTATTATGGCTTCAGCTTATCTAAACAACCATTACCAATCAACAAATTAGGAACATAAGTTAGGCAATTTTAAAGATTAACTACCACCACAAACCAAACAATGCCAATATACACAAACCTAAAAATACTATCACACATTTTACAAAAAAATGCATTTATCACTCGAACACATAATGGTTCAGATATGCCACATTAAATTTAACAATTGCGTTAATAGACATTTAGGCTATATTCAAATCATATACTCCAAAGTAATAAGTGATTTATAGAATCTTCACGACCAGCAACCTCCGATAAATTAGAATTGCGAAAATCTTCGTAACCATCTCCACCTGATATTACTAATGATTTGGAATTACTTCGCTGTTCCTGCTTGCCTTTATAAGAATTTCTATTTTGTTGTGTCTCAAAATTGTGAGAATTCAATTCAACGTAGGTTAAAAATCGAACATGTCCTGTGTGTCCATGCGAAACTCCTGCAACAGTCGGGACAACTGAGAGCTTTGTAGTAGTAGTCGTAATATGCGGCAGACACATGGTCAACAATACACCCGCTGAAGTACCAATCCACAATAAATCCTTGCAGGCCAAAAGAGATGTGACTCGCAGACACGCTGCTTTATGTTGCCTGATTATATCATCACAGCCTAGAACGCAAACAAAACATTAAAGTTTGATTAAATAGCACAACTTCTAAGCCTTATTTATTTCATCTAAAGAGAGTATCTCTAATGGAGCACCAAATCCCAAATTATAGAAAAACTTTCTAAGCAATCTAGTTTAAAATAAAATCTATATATATAAAAGAAAGTCTGTTAGTTACTCCACTTATAACTCAAGAACGGCTTTACAGATATGGTTGAAAATTGGTGAGGTGGTAGTTTAGAGCCAGGAGAATGCTATAGGATACTTTTTATTCCAGAAACCACCCTCTAAAAGAAGGGTTAAATCAAAATTAGAATTGCGATGTCGAAAACGTTCGGTGAGGCTCGGCAAATTACCGTTCCAAATAAATCGATCCACTCCCCCACCACCAACCAAAGTCGGACCGTGCGTTTACATGTAAAGCCGGCCACTGACCGCAGTCGTACTGCGGCGTTGAATCTTGGATCGTCAGTGGCCGTCTTTAATCGTCTTCCATGAGACAACTTCCCATATAACAACTTTAGGTGAAAGTTTGTATGGAAAATTATGATGACTTGAATGAAAAGAATAGAATACTTTTTATTAACAAAGAGATAAAAAGAGGTGGGATAGGACCAAAAAATGACAAGTACCAATATTAGTATGATTTTCAAAAATTTTGGATTGTTTATTTTAAAAATAATATCTATGTTTAAATCCGAAATTTTAGAAGTAAAATATTATCATTCCTTGATAGGGCGGAAAGAGGGCAAAATGTCTAAAGATTGATGTCGTTTTCATAATTTTTCCCATAAATTGCCTAAGTTCTCAAAAAAAAATAAATAGGTATGTTTCCTGCTTTCTAAAAAATTACTCTTAGGAGGATGAAAAGAGAGTGTTCTAGGGATAAAAATGTAAGAAAACGATATGGGTATTTTCGAGGAATTTCAGGTCGTTGATTTTGAAAATGATATTTAAGTTAAAGAGGGTTGTAAAATGAATGTGATAAAGGTAATAAATGTGAATAATTAATTTGGGTATCATTTTTATAGTTTTTGGGGTCGTTTATTTTAAAAATCTATATCTATTTATGACCGATTTGGCTGAAAATTGGTGGAGTGGTTGTTTAGAACCAGTAGCCTAACAAAGAATATTTTTTATCTCATTCCGCGTGACGTGACATACAATATAAAACGTAAACGCATCTGACATATAATAACAAAACAAATGACATAAAAAATAAAAAATAAAATAACAAAACTAAGGCGGAACAAAGTTCGCCGAGCCAGCTAGTAATTATATATTTTAGTGTTGTGATACTGTCAAAGTCTCTGTAATTGATAGAAATACAAGCTGCAAAGACAAACACCATTGCGCAATACCAGTTTCAAGCGACAGTTGCACACACATAATAACAACTCTAACGTTATGACACTTTTTACTGACTATATATAAAAATCTAATCTATAAAATCGCGCAAAGGTAGAAGATAATTTATGCAGATGGTTTAGTAGCATTGTGTAAAGTCTAAATAAGATTTTGTATCATAGATTGGTTTCTTTGACTCTACCATGACTATATTAAAAGTGACAGCTTAGAAGGCTGACAGTTTACGTCGTAAGAACACATAAAGTTCAAACCAAGTAAGTAAATAGCGTCAAAAGTTATACTTACTTGTTAACATTTTTGTTACCGCCGGAGCCACATTGACTTCGCATAGCTGTTCAAAACTAAGTGCATGGAAACATTTAACAATTGCTGAATTTTGTAGAGAAATCCATAAACCATTTCCAAATAGTACCATACATGACACAGGCTTGTTACTATCATTGTTAATAGTAAAATTGTTTTCAGTAACCAAATTTTGAGTGTTGAATACTTTTATTGTATTGCCACATCCGCACCAGAGTTTTTCGCCATTGGGAAGCATCTTAGAGACCGGCATACATGTTGAGCCTACTGTAACCGTCGTAGGAGAGTTGATATTCCAGCCCCCCACTAGAAAAAAACATCAATCTTTTAAACAAAAATTAGTCCCAAATAAAAAAATAAATCTAAATAATCTATGTCAATTTTAGCCATTTATCAATTATCAAAAAACTTCTACACGCATTTCCAATAAAACAATTAATGGTGAAGCTGCTTATTCAAATCCTTAAGATATTTGTGATTGTGATTAGCCATTTTCTTTTTTTCTTAGAAGTTGGGCATTTTGACCAAAAATTTATTTTTGTAAGAAGGCTTAACTTTTAGCCTAGTTAAACTGCAAGACTTCTCACAGCTGTCTTGTTTTAAAATCGGCAAAAATCTGTTGTTTGTAGAACAAGATAATTAAAGATATCTAATTTTTACAAAACTTTGGAATCTAAATTACCTTTCAACTTCTTTTTGCTTTTTTTATTATGCTTTTGACCCCATTTCAACATAGTTAGGTAGTATAGAGTTAAGCTTGTTCTTCTAAGGATTGTGCACGTATAATGAACTAATATAACCAAGTAAACGCTATTTTCATTAATTTCTCTAAAGCGTTTGATCAGAACAAACATCATATCCTTCTTAAAAAGTATTAATGTATTATTTTATTGTATACTATCCAATAAACTTAAAATAATTTACAAAATAGTAGTTTAATATTCAGCCAAAATCTGACTTGCATCATTCTGCTAAAAAGTCACACAATCTGACAGTTTTATTATATAAATTCCCATGGCCAGTGTCTAAAAAAGGCACTGCATAGAGTTCATTATATAATATTTAATACGTTCAGTGTCAATTCAATTTCAAAAGTATTTGTGTACTAAAATTTATAAACTATTTCTCTTTCTGGCTTGGAGCATAATGTTTTGCTCAATACTATCAATTTTTTTTGGTCTGTTCTAAATCAAAATATACAAGGTGTGTAAAAGTTTTGCATAATATTCATAAATTTCAAAATCTTATAACAATTTTTTTTTGCATTAATAAGGTACTCATCACTTAAAAATTATTTTTTATTAGACGACATTTTTGTGCTTAGACCTCATCATATTTTTTTACTTTTTTTGTTAAAATTTAATGTTTTTTTTATAAACACAACAATACTAGACACTAGAAGGATATTACTAATCACTAGCCAAATACAGAATGTTTTGTTAGTAAAACCAAAAATTCGAAATAAGCAAACAATAAGAAAGAATCAGGTTGAAATGACTAATCACGGCTTAAATGACTTTCAATTAGTATCTTTTAAACAGTCTAGACTCATGGTTGACAGTTTCAAAATATAGTTGACAATTTGAACACTTTTTTAATAATAATTCGTTTATTTCCAACAGGCTAAAACACCCAATTACAGGAAAACATATAAAAATGTGTTTGTTTAGATACAACTAAATAGACTAAAAAATATATATAAATTAAATACAAATAATTGTTTATAGTTAAATACATTATAAAATACCTACTTATTGTTATTAAGATACAAATTTAGTTTTAGGTTAGGTTTTAAATATTTTTATAATTTTAATAATTAGATAGTGATAAACCCAATTCAGTCACTACTTTAAGCTAAAACTTATTTTTTCTTGCTAATAAACTGTAATCTTTTACTGTTTCAGTTTCTAAACTTTGTTTCTTTAACAAAAGATCTAGTGTCTCGTCAGGATTGTTATTATCGTTGCAGAAAAAAAAAGATTTTTGACAAAAAAATTAAGGTTTTTGAAAAATATTTTGTCGCCTAGGCTCAAAAATGTTGTCTAAAAAAAATATTTTTTATGTTAATGGATGTTCGTTTATGAATAAAATTAATGTTTCAAAACTTTGAACACAAAATATGAATATTATGCAAATTTTTAGACCACCATGTATAATTAGCTTTTTACCTTTTCTTTATAAATTGGTAAACAAAAAAAATTATTGTATTTATTTACTTTCAAGGATTGGTTTCCTGATGGTTTCTCTCTTTTTTCTCTCTTTAAATTTCGCAATTCATTATTATTCAAACGCGCCAACGTTTTATGTCGCGTTTTAGCGTAATTATGTTTTTACAATCAATTTTCCATTAATTCTAATTTTTTTTAACTTTTACTGTTATAACTACCATTTATAGGAATGCTAAGCAAATTAAATTTTGTTTATAATTATCTCTAAAATAGGATATTCTGCAATTAGCCACATATTTGTTGAGCTATGGACTAATAATAAGTTAAAACACTTCCAATAAAATTAGTCAATATTAAATTTGACAAAAAAAAGAAAAGCGTTGTCAATAAAAAGTTGACATCTTTCGAAAAAAATAGTGTAAATAGTTTTAAAAAAGTAACGCCCTCAATACAAAATAAAAGTTACTTAAAACAAAAAATTTGAAAAATAACAGAATGTGTTTTTATGTAACTTTAGGCTAGCAATAGAACCTTAAAAAAGCTTTAATTTTTTTTATCTTGGCGGCAATACCATTAATAAACTGCTAGACAAAAAAATCGTTTTCGAAATTATTGACCAAGAAAAGCAGACTTTTTCAAGAAAAAACTGAACATATTAAATCTTAAAAAAACATTTTTTTTTAAGTTTTAAAGTTTTTAAAAAGTTTTTTTCAAATCTAGCTTAAATAAATTTTTAAAATTTAGAGAAACTGTAACTATTTGTTCTTTGCTTAATTTAATCCTTTGTACACTCAAAATGGTGTAAATTAGGTTCTAATGTTAAACCTAATGTTAAAACGTAAAGCGATTGAAAAGTCGTTTAAAAGTGAATTTAAGATTATACAACTTAGACAAAAACTATATTTTGTGTACAAAAGCACACGATCACAGCAAAAACAAACTATTTAACTTTTGATTATTGGAAATTTTGAAAATTCTCCAAGGGTTCCTAAAAAATTTTTAACAAAGCTGATTTTCAGAAAAAGTTTTTAAAACATAGTTATCTAACATAAATTCTTATAAATCTAGGAAAAACTTAAACGGTTTTTGTCTCATTTGAAAAAATAGGTCTGTGCTTGGAACAAACTGGTCTTGAATTATCTTTTTTAATAGATTTTAACAGTAATTTTAAACATCAATATTCTCCTTCATTGTGACCTGCTTATTACGTTTATAAATATCTCTCTAAAATAATGCTTAGATTATACTTACAATTATCTCTATCGTATATAATGATGTCACCATTTCCTAAAGATGTAAACACTCGGTTATTTAAATATCTGAAACATAGTTCAAAAATTAATTAATTTAAAATTAACGACGCAAAAAAACGTATGAAAAAGTTTAAATTAAGACCATTCTACCATTCTACCATTGTGTAGAAGTTTAATGTCCTGATAAAAGCGTGCCATCGAAGCGTTTAGATCCTCTACTTTGATTAGCACCACAATCAGAAAAGCTTTTCATTGTTGCCTGATTGTAAAAATCAATTTGCAAACGCAGGAGTATAAGTAACGTTATTAAAGTTTTTACATTGCGCAGAAATTTTTGTGAAGAACCAAGGGCGATGATAACCCAGAGCTTTTTCTCGTTATCTGCTAGAAACTACAAGGAAATTTAAAATATGCAAATACAACACCGCCAATGTATATCTATCATGAATAGTAAAAAGTTAATTCATTTAACTGATTTCGAAATACGCAACTATAAATTTTTGCGCGACCTTCACTACATACGCCAATCAATACATCTACATACCATATAGTGAGATGATACAAATATTTTCCAGTTCAGAAAAGAAAAACACTTACATTATAGAAAGTATCGAAGAGCCATGTTGCAATCTAATTTTATTTTTCTTAATTCGAATGTTATCACTAGAATTGTAAACATGAATACAGCCATCTTCAGTTCCTAACCATATTGTCGATTGTTGACTATCTTCTAAATCGGTAGAAGAGGTTTCAAGTATTTCCGAAACCTTCTGGGGTTCATGAGCCTCTTCATTGTCACTTTTGTCGTCTTCATCACTAGAGGAGCTACTATCAAATTGAATGGTTTTATGTTTATCACTGTCGTCTCGATTAATGTGACCTCTAATAATAATTTTTTTATAATAATTGCTAAAACAGTTTAAAATTTTACCAACCTATAACTAATACCTGGAACGGATACAATGCAAAGAATACGTGCATTGCATACACCATTACAAGAAGTAACAGTTGGTTCAGGTTGTAAACTTAAAATGCAAACTTGTCCTACATATCCATCACTGTTGCATACCCAAACGTCTTTTCCATTATCTCCTAATATTGGAGCGGCACAAGTGAATTGTAAACCAGCACGAGTTTTTCGAATTGGAACTGTAGCAACCAGTTCTGGACAAGGTCTTCTGTTACCAGATATTGCTAATTTGTGTTTTGTTTCATTGAAAGACTCTTCCCAAGACGCTCGTTTTTCTGGTTTTAAAAAGGCGATAGAAATGTTTTCCACTCCATTGCTAAAAAATATATTAAAAAATTTTGTTCATATTATTAATATGTATAAAAATAATACTAACGATGTACTAAGTGTTAGTTCTAAACAAGACAGTTGTGAATCACTATTTTGCTGCTCCGTTAATTGTTTGTTTAACGTTGAAAGCATTTCTTTAATGAGATCATCAAGTTGATTATGATTGCAATGCAGAGACCAAGACAATTCATTAATTTGATTTAAAGTATTAACGTCACCAGATAAATTCTCAATTTCAATCATCATTTGTTTCAAATTTTCATCTTTGGACCTTACTATTTCTAAATCTTCTAATGGTATCTTCATGAGTAATTTATATTTGTTAGCTTCTAAATTGCTGGTAACACTACCCTGACCGGTAGGCCGTCGAATTGTTCCACTTCTTCTTTTGATGCTAGTTACAAGTAATAAATCAGAAAATAGAAAAAGTGCACGTTCTTTTCTTGTACCGCCTCCAGCCGCCATAGTTACCATATCATGTCTCACGTATTGTCTGTCACTAGAAACTAAATCGATTAACCCCTCAATTAGACCCTCAATTTCCCTAAGCTGCTCCAATTCTAAAGCTTCCCGCTCAGTGCAATTTATTTTTAGTAATTGATCATGAACATCTTTTTGTGCTGCTAATAACAAGCTATGATCTGGATGAGTCACGTCTGTATGTTTAATAAGCCTTTGAAGTAATAATTCGTATTTTGGAAACTTTTGAATAGGTTTTATCAATAAGGAATCTAAAGCCAATTTTCCTTTGTGCTCCCGTGCTGTGGTCTGAAATAACACATTGTCTTATTCAAATAAAAAAATTTATAAACCCTTGCAAAAATTATTAAACTTTTCAAATGTTATATTCTGAGGCAAAGGCCAACGACGGTTTTCTAAAACAATCGAGAGTCGAGCGGCATTTGAATTAAATACGCTTTGTTTAAACGCCGAGTTTGTTTTGTTATTTGACTTTGAAGCTTCGTAAAAGCTCTTTATGGTTTGTAAACAAAGCAAACCGTAATATAGAAGTATGCATTGAAATGTAAGAGCAATAGACAGTAAGCGCCTACTCAGTATAAATTGAAAAATGAATAATTTTGCGAGCAAATTGGTATGAAAATATTACTTCTAAAAATCTAGCAAATGCGGGTTTGGACTGTTGTGTATTTTTAATAATATCTCGAGCTCTTTTCCAGTTGTTAACGTAATTCGTATAACTATCGATGACACCAGGTCGTGAAAACTAAAAATTGGTAATACACAGTAGAGAAAATAATCGTCAAGATTTAGATTTACCGTCTCTAAAAAAACATCTCCAATTTTCTGTTTAACATCCCACTGCTCCAAACGTTTTTTTAATTCTTCTAGAAAAGCTTGATGATGGTTCAAAAGAAAAGGAATCTAAAAAGAACTGTCAAAAATTATCGCAAAATGTACAAAAAGAAAGTACTTGATAGAAAATTTCATCGACGAGAGTCAAGTCTAGAAGATTTGCATTTTCGGGATTTTTCAGCGGCTCCAGATATTTCTATAATACCCAAATTACAAAATAATTGACCATTTGGAACTTTTTTACTTACAGTTACTAAAATTTGCAGCGATTCGACGTATGTTCTTTCGTTGTCATAAAGCTCGACGACCACGTGCGTTCTTGTATCCTTAAAAAAATAAACAAGAGATCGTAAACAAAACATTAATGATATATCCAGTGTCGTTAAAGCTTTACCGAACCAGATAACGAATCAGAAATATTCTGCAACACTTGCAATTCATCTTCGCTTTCTTCACCTGTTGAACAACCTTCTAAACGCAATCGCAGCTCGTGTCTGGAATTAACACCACTCATTTCGACTAACATCACATTTCTCCCTTGCCACACCTTATGTTCATGTTCACGTCGTGTCGACTAACCAAAAGAGATGCGCCGACGCATGGCGTCGCGACGCAACATTCAAAGCACCGTTGCTAAGTGTTGCGTCCCCTAAACCATTTTTAAATTATTGTAAACTATGATTGAGGTGTTTACCTGTTCCGCAACACTGATAAAGTCGCGCTTTATTAATATTTATCTAATTTCGAAAAAAATATGTTGATCCTATTGTTTCATGGCTTGTCGCATATAAGAGAAAAATATATCCGGCTTGATTTAACCTGATTTGAACCCGAAAGGTTAAGGCCACGCTTAAGAATTATACACACTCATACTCTAAAAAAATTCAAAGAACTTCTACGAAACAAATTTGAAAGTTAAAAATAAAATATAATATTTAAAGACTAATAAATTGAAAAGACTAATATTTGTAGAAAATGTCAAATAAATTTTTATAAAAAATGAAATATTGGCTACATATTCCGGTTTTTATGTGTTAAAAGATGATAATTTAATAAACATATAGACGATATTTTGATTAATTAGGTTAATTTATAATAACTTAAAAACGTGAAAAAGTCATAGAGCTCATTAATAATTAATTTTATTAAATATCTTCTATTATGATTTCCAGAAAAAAGCTGTCTTTGCGCTAAAATTCTAAGCACAAAGAAAAAATAATATATTTTAGAAAAAATATTACAATAATTTCTATTGTTGCTATAGTTTCAGTATTTCGGTCATTTCACATGTTACCTATGAGACCTATGTGATTGTGTCACATTTTACATAAATCTCAGTCATTTTTCAGAGTTGTTTAGATATTCGACTAAAAATATGCCAAAATTAAGCTAAAAAGGAAAGAAATTGCATAAATTTTTTTTGGTAATTTTATTAATTCAAGTGAGAGTGAGCTAAGATTTCATTCAGTAATAAAAGAAATTGTCACAGCGCTACGAAATGTCAACCTTGATGGCAAACTTAATTTATTCAGCTATCAAAGCTTTTCATAGTAAAACCATTATTCAAAAAGCTCATTTGTCCAAAAAAGTAAAAAATAAATTAAGGGAAAAACTGTGATCAGTCTTAAAATCTTGTAACGTACGTATATCCTGCTTAAAATAATTTATATTACACGTCGTAAAATTAGCTTGAATTATATTAAACGTCACAGAAAAGTATCAAAAATAATTTATTATACCAATTTAAAAAATAATTAGATTTAAAAAAACAAATTTGACTACATCGGGCTTTTATTGAAATAAATTACTTTTCTTAAAATTACTAAATTCATCTAACAAACCGTAAAATATACTAAAAAAATAGATTCTTTATTATTTTACTGTAAACATTATTATTACTATTAAAATATTAAAATTTATCTTTTCTAAATAAATTTAAGCTGTACTTAAAAGAAATTAAAAACTAATAAAAAAATGATTAGACATATTGAAAAATATTTCAATATATTTCAAAAAATTAACAGTTTTATTATATACAATATTATATTATTATACCATGTAATCAAATAAATATGAAACTTTTTCAAACCAAGCACAAGATGACTTAATGAACAAGACCTATATTATTATGTATTAGTAACTTTATTTTGTACAAATAAAACATAAAAAACTATCCAAAGCTTTAAAAAAGTTTAATTCTTAGCTCTTGCTAGAAATACATTTTTTTTAAACTTTTTGAGCAAAAATGTTTAAAAAAAAAATATTTCGGATCTTAGATTTACAGCAAGCAAAATATTGTTTTAATATGATATTATTTAATCGGCGTAAAATTAACGCAATTTGTTAAAGCGCAAATGTAATGCTATTTATAATCTGCAACAAGATATTATCAAAAATTAAAATGATTCTGATGCAGTAAAGTACTGCACATCAAGAATCAAGCTTTTTGGCAAGCAAAAATCTGAAAACAACTTCTTCTCGTGCAAAAGCAAATTCTTCGCAAGACATTAAATCATTTCAAGCAGTTCAATTTGCTCTCACTGCATGGTGCAAAATCGCACAAACCGAGAGAATGAGAACATAAATCATCCAGACTAGACAAACGTCATAACTTAATACTAATACCAATATTGCGCTATAACGATCGTCTGTTGCCAACCATGGTTGTCTTAATTATCACAACTAGTATTTTACGGTAGAAAAAAAAGTGTGATCTTTTCCAAAGTTTGACTATTGGCTAGGTTAAAGCCGACAGAAAGAGTATAAATAAGATAATGAATTTTATGTTTTCAACACTAGCTAATACTGATCTTTTTCACAGCAAAACTATACATTTGTCAATCCTTTTAACGCCGTTAATTGTCCACAAAAAGTATTTTTATCAGCCACCATCAGATGCTCAACGTGTTTATTCTAGGACTAACATCGTAGAAGCGACAGATTCAAGCAAGTGTGACTTTTATTTGATATTATCAACAACAATAATTAATTAGGTAATACAAAAACTAATAACTCAAATAAAGATAAGCAATCATTAGTACCCGTCACCCTATAATCCTACAACACGCTGATAAAGAGAAACTAGCTAGTAGCGAATTAAAAATTTAGAAAACCGGTTAAAATACAACAAATCAATTAAATTAAATAAATAATAAAAATAACTCAAAATATAAAAAGCTGAACGGAGATTTTAGTTCTCCAAATTTTGACACGTTAATAAAGAGCGTTGTGCTGAGGAGGAGGTTTATGTACGCCATCAATATACATTTATCTTTTTTTTAAATCAATTATTTTACCCTAAGATTCTGAATTATTGTACTCCTTATAAAACAACTTCTTTGATAATAAAATAATCTTTTTCTGAGAAAAAACTATTGTTTCAATTGATTTATGAACAATGCAGTTAGAAACGAGCATCTATAAACAAATTTAAACAAAGAAATTCAGAATTTCTTCCGTTTTCTTGTAAATGTGAATGCAATCCTCTTTTTTGTAATTGCAAATTGCCTCCGCATAGTTGTTGTATTCCTGTTGTTTTCTGAGTAAGTATATACAAAACAACGAGTACCGTCACTAATAAAACATGTCGTGTAAAAAGTAATAAATTCTGGCGCAACATTAAATATATTATATATATAAATTCAAATCTTCAATTCAGTGAAATTTTAAATATTTCAACTTAAACACCAATATTTGGTTTAAATAAGATAAAGATGAATCAAAAGATACCTATATTCTCAATTTGACATTTATTTATTGAAGAAGCTTCTAGATGATAGATATGATATAAACACTGTAGTCAAAATAATAGAGTACAAATACTGTTAGACAAGGACAGCTGATTAGAGAGACAAAAATAGAAAACTGTCTAAAATGAGTTACTACTGTAAGAAGAAATATTTCATCGATAAAGAATTAAACAAGAAGTCTGGCAAAATTCAAAAAACGTCGTTACCAGAAGTAGTACTATTGTAAGAAAATCAGAGAAAAAAAATTTGTAAAATCATTAAATAGGCCAGAAAAAAAAACAATTGAGCATTATCAAAGAAAAACAAAACGTATTTAATTAAACTTGCGTATCAATTATCGGCATAAGCTCAGGTGTATAAAATTTCTAAATGTCTAGATTATCAAACCGCTTTTGATTTGTTATCTTTATGCTTTCAATCAACTATAGTTCGAGAACAAGATATGCTATAACATAACATTTAACAATAAGATAAACAAAGTGTAATATGAATCTCAATCCTCACTAGGTTATGAGGCCGCTTTTGATTTGTTATCTTTATTTTTCTCATTCAACTACAGTTAGAAAAAGATATGCTATAAACACACACAATGACATAAACAAAGTGTAATACGAATCTCTTTATGTTGGCTGCTTAACTCTTTCTTCCTGGTGGTTTCTTAGCTGAAGAACAGTTTTATAAATTATTTATTTTTATGTGTTTTGTGGCTTCGCGCGTTAACCTTTGTGGTGGGAATGTAACTGTGATGTTTTTCAACTTTCAACACAACGTACAATTAAATGGCATTTAAACTTCTAAAATGTAAATTGTAATAAACAAGATCTATTTATGTTTATGGCTAAAACATATAAAAAACATTACTTAACATATTTTGTGTGCCCACAAGAAAAAATTTTGCTAGTAAAAAAACAATATAAAGTTTGCAAAAACTGCAAGCGTTTTTCCTTTACAGAATTCTTCTTAAAGAATTCTGTAAGTTTTTTAAAGTTTTAGATATTTAGTTTGTAGCACGGCTGAGGTAGTCAAAATAATAGAGTACAAATACTGTTAGACGGGGATAGAAAACTGCCTAAAATAAGTTACTACTGTAAGAAGAAATATTTTATCGATAAAGAATTAAACAAGGAGTCTGGCAAAACTGAAAAAACGTCGTTACCAGAAGTAGTACTATTGCAAATCTCTGTAAATATTGGCAACCAGAGCAAATACAACCGGGTATACAAACTAAACTATAAAATTAACTTTAAAAACCTCCATGATAAAAAAAAACAGTTTGCAATAAATAGACACTGTAAACCTAAAAGCTCTTTTATAAAAAGCAAAATCTAAAAATCTTGCTCAAGAAAATAGATTATTGCCCGGCGTGGTAAGCAAATATACATGACTGTCCTATTCTCTATTGTTTTGGAAAGCATATATTATTCCCAAATAGAACCTCTATGGTTATATAGCACGTTTAGATAGGCAGCTATGATAGTTAAACATAAATTGTAACAACCATAAAAAAATCATTTGCATTCATTTTTTTATATCGGCTGCTAGATGAAATGCTGAAAATGATATGAAGTCTTAATAATAATAAAAAAAAAATAATAATCCAAGTACTCGTTCGACTCCTTGATGATACTTCAAACTATTTTCACCCGTAATTTAGCTTTTTCCAGCTATGTACACCAATTTTCAATTCCAAAAGAAAATGTTTTGAGTATTGTTGAGTTATTACCAAAATACGAGCCTGTTTGACAAGAACTGTACGCCAGAATAAAAAAGTCAGAAAAAATAGTTTCCATATTTAAAAATACAAAATAAACTCATTGTGTATTTTGCTCAAAATCTCAAAAACTGCAGCACTGGAAAATGAAATAAATAAGCAAATCATTTATTCTAATATATTAGATACGACTTAATACATAAACTCAATATATTTTGAAAACAAATCAATTAAGTGACCGTTACCGTTACTGTGTGAAAATTGAACTCAAAAAACGCTTGTTTAAAGTTATTTTTAAGATTTTTAAAGTCGAATCAGCTGCTTTAGTAATATCTAATCAGATTAAATAGCAGCATCTAAATATGGAAGAGATGACGGTGCTAATAGCATGAAAAGCACTTGAGGTATAGTTCATAGAAATATCAGGCAAAAGCAGATACGGTATGCTGTGCTAAAAATTAAATTAAATTTTGGTGGTTCATGATGGTGTCAAAAAGGTTGCAGAAACGTAGAAAATTTTCGAAACTGTGTAATTTTGCATAAAATCAATTTGTAGATGGAAAATATTATGAAGATTATGTTTAATAAAGAAAAGGGGTCTGAGCAGAGGAGGATTACATGTCGACAGTGCTCTGGGCTAGCACCTCATCGGCGCTCCTCTGGTGGTCAAGTATTATAACGTATATAATACTACAACTACCTACTTATTAATATAAATGACGGATTGTTATTATGAATATCGGAAACAATTGGCAAATTATTGTTTTTAATACATGTTGTTTTATATTTCTTGAATATGTTATAAATAATAATTATTTATTTATTATTCCACGGCCTCGGTTCGAAATTTGAACTTTGATGATGTCATTAGCACATTTGCTAAACAGAAAGCCTAAAAAAAAGTTTGAATAATTAAAACATTGTAGGTTTTAAAACGAAATAATGTTGGTAGAGCTTTTTTTTATTCAGAGAATTGACACGTAGCTCAAACGGTATTAGGTACGCCACTGGCACAGGCCTCTCAATTTTTGCGTATATTATATGTAGGTATATATTGTTATAAAGTTTACTTAAATATTAATGCAATAATGTATATTGTATGCAATATATACAAAATATGTAATTCTAATTTACGAAATGAACTCCCATCACAGATTTTTTCAATCAAATTTTGAGCCTATAATTAATTTCAAATATATAGATAGAAAGTAAATATCAATTTAATGTTATTTTCCCATCAGCTTTCAACAATAACAATAAAGATTTGAATTCGCTAAACTTAGTGAAAATAAAGTGGCAATGCCCCAGGATTTGTAGAACACAGAGAAAGCCGGTGGTAATTTTATAAATTAATTAATACACGGATTTGATACAAGTTTTTTATTTCAATAGTTAATGAGACCTTTCTAAAGTGAAATAAATGGTAAATAAGAATTTCATCGACCATCGGTGTGAATTACAATTGAAATATAATAGTTTCACGCCTTTTACCACAAATGCGAAACATTATGCATGCAAGAATTCTTGTTTTCAGGGTGTTAATTAATGATCTTTTTTGAATTGTAAACATTTTTACGGCTTATGTGGTACATTAACCTTTCTATTTGCCGTTCTATTTCGATATTTGCATAAATTACTTTAAAATCAAACAGCGCGACTACCGCTTAAAAAGTTCAGATTTTATTCTACCTGGTAAACCCTTGTGTATAACTACTGATTTACCACAGGTCATTCTCTTCTTCAATGCGATTAGGACATAGAAAAGTAGTTTGCACAGCATTTTAAATACACAATATTGACATACATTTCTTTAAATTAGTCATTTTCTTCTTTGTAATATTGTAATACAGCATTTTATCGATCACCGGCTGCCCGGATTGAAAATTATTCCGGAGCATCAAAATAATTAATCCACAATTTAAGATAAGAACTAATATTTTTAATTTGGAATAAATACTTATTCAGCAAACAACACGTTACTTGAAAGCACTACATATATTAAGTTTTTCTAAGAATATTGTCATTGGTATGTTAGAAATATTTCTTAATTTTTTTAAGCACTAGTTTGCAAACATGTCTTCTAAGCATTTTTTTTATTTTGGGTTTTATCATCGACAGTATATCGTAAAGAAAAGTTATTTATATTTACCAAAAATGATGCTTTAATCGCGTGGCAGGGTTTTATCAGTACTAAGTAATATAACAAGACCATACATTTGTATCGAACAATTTTTCAAATTTTTCAAAAACAATTTGTGTAATAAAAATTTAAGAATTTCGTTCAACCGCGTCAGTTCTAAGGCTTTAATGTTTGAATATAGAGACAAAACTGACAATTTTGTCTGAAACAAAAATGTCTGCGATAAAATTCGATAATAAGACCGAGTCCAGGTTTATTTGATAGGATTGCTCTATTATAAGACGTAATAGATAGATGTAGATAATAATTATCTAATTGTTTAACTTATATTTGTACATATATTAAAATTTTTAAAAAAGGCAATAACAAAAGATAACCTTGTCTAAAATTTTCATTAGACAATATTTTAGAAATTAAAAGATATGTCTTTGAGTTGTTCCTATAACCCACAAATAATTAGAGATCTTATAATCTTACCTTGTATAACGTTTTACGCTTAAATCAGTTTCATTCAAATAAAAAAAAATATCTGACAGGTATCTGACATAAAAATAAGAAAATTTACCATTTCAACAAGGCAAAAAATTTTATCGCAAAAAACGCTTTCAATAAGATGATTTTTGTTTTAGTCAACGCTATTGGTAAAAATTGTAAATTTAAAATTGTTGAAAATAATTTTAGACATCATCTACATTGTCTTCTCTTAATTGTTTTCCACAGTTTCTAGAATTTTTTGTTCATTAGTTGCGTCACTATGTATTTGTGACTTATTTGTTTTCATCTTCAGTTAAGTGCTTCAAGCTATAGCTTGGTGATTCTCTAATTTACTTTAATTCTGGATCATTATTAGCTCTTATTTTTGTTTTACCAAAAATATTCTGTCATAATAATAAACCATTTTGAAAATATACGTTTGCATTTTTCCAAGTCTCACTTTTTATTTGTTTTGTTTTTATATTTGTAACGTTTATATCAAACTATTAGACGAAGTATAGTAAAAAAAACTTCAATCTAAAACTTCGATAAATTGTAGAAAAAGCGCTACAAGTGAGATAAAACTAGATAGATTCTTAACAAAAAATTAACGGAAAACCACTGTCAACTTTGTTTTTTAAAATAAACGCTTATTTTATAATTATTGAAAATTTTGATAAAAAAATTTAAAGAAAATTAAAGCAATACTGTTGATATTTTTTTCAAAAAAATCTGAGCTGTAGTAACGCTCAAAAAAATTTGTTTCATGTAGGCGTCAATAGACCATTTTTATTTTGTTCAGCAAAAACAACGAAATTCAATTTTTATAGTAATGTTTTTTTTATTAACTTACCATACACCGTTAAAGTCAGAAAAAAAAATTGTGACAAAAAAAATAAAAAGGGTGATAATAAAATAAATAGTATATTATAAAATAAATATACAGTGATTTGGTTTGAGTAAATGATTTAAGCTGTAATACAATTAAGTGGTAACACACAACACAGCGATGCATTACGGAATGATAATGACCTTTTATAATTTATATTCGCTAGTATGAATAATTGTAGCTGAAAACAACTTATTTCTGACATTGTATCATTAATCAATATTCAGAATCAACCTCGAATAGGATCGTCTATTCTGCCATGTAATTCTAGAGAGCTATTGTGACCTTAAATAACATTAATCAATTACATAAATATAATAAGACGTATAAATAACTAAAAAAAAATAAATATTAATTTTAAGATGATTTTTGTGTATTTACTTTTGCTTCCAATAAAGACAACGATAATAGTTCTTGGAAAAAATGTTGCTCTATAAAAATTTCATCTTATATTCAATATTGCTGCAAAAATTACGATCAAACTATTTTTGCATGAACCGATTTAGATTGTATCATCAACAGACATTCCATCAATAAAAATCATACGCTTTAAAAGCTGATTGATGGAATCAAAAGTAAAATTAACAGCACACGGAAAAGATTTTATATATTATAAAAACAATGGTGAGCTTATTACAAATGCCTAAAAAAAAGCAAGCATTTGCCAAACATTTTTAAATAAGTTGATCTTTGGATGCTATCTCCTTACAAGCTACATAAGCAGAAGTATATATAAAAAAACACCACTGAAATCCGAGAAAAGTTTTTATTATTTATCCAAGATAGGAAATATAGAGATCAATATATTTGAGAACAAAGCACTAGTTGGCTCTGCCATAATTTGCAAATAGAGAATAGATTTGAGAAAAAAGAAGAAAGAGAAAGTAGTAACAAATAGAAACCAAAATGTATAAGAAAAAATAAAATTTATGTACAGGGTATTATTACTACAGTAAAAATTAATATTAGAAAAACAAAAAAGTTTGTCAAATACTACTTTATGTCAAATCTGTCATTTATTGAATTTTTAAACTTTTTTTTAACAAAACATCATGGGTCTGCGGTTAGCAATTACTTCCTAATGTGTGGTATTGTTTATTTCTAATAAAAAAAAAATCAATCCTTGACCAAAAAAAAAGATGATAAAAATTAAGAAAAAAAAATTAAAATAAAAAAGCTAAATGGTATGCGAATCTTTTGTACTACGCTATATAAACGAGGCATAAGACATAGTTTGACCAAAAAAGATCAGAAACTGTTGAATTAAATTTCTTGATAATATTGAGATTAGATGAAAGAAATAGAAAAAAAAGTAAACAAGCAATTTAAAATTTCAAGATAAAAAAACGATTTAAGTATAAATATTAAAAAAATTTAGAAGTCCGTTGATCTTTAAAACCACTTAAATGAAATGCACCCACTCGAAGAAAAGAAACAGAAAATTGGTTAAGACAAGTCAAAAAAGATGATGAGAAAATAAAGACTATGGGATTATAGATGCTTTGGGGAAAAAATGCAAAAAGAGGTCACGAACTGAATCAACTCACTGTATAAATATATCATTAAAAACTTAAATCGAAACATATGTGTGGCCTAGTTTGCTTCATTTCAATTTTGGAAATAAAAAACATTCAATAATTTTTTTGTACTATGTTCAAATATTTTTCCGTTCTATTAGCTTTTGTCCCTTTTTTAACAAATTTTAAAATATAACAATTTTTTATTCAAGCTTTTTTAAGCTTAAAGCCAAACTGTCAAATTAAGCTTCTTTTAATAAAAAAACTAAAAAAGTTTCTCATCATAGATATACGGTAGTTCTGAAAGTCCTGCTTGTTTTAAAAGCTTGTTAACACAATTTTATTAAACAAACACAAAATAATTATTATTTCACTTGTTTTTGTTCAATCTTTTAAATATATTTTCAACAAAAAATTATAATTTGACACATCAAATATTTTTTTAAGTAGTAAATTCTTCAATTGATAAAAAATCGGTTTTAGAATAGAATAAACCAGCATTTCTATAAATTAATCTCATATCAGCAAATATTATCTTACACCCTGCCTATTAGTCTTTAAGAGGATTATCTGATACATTCAAGCATTCTACTGCTGCTTATACGGTGAAAAATAAACTTGGTTAATACAAATTCGGATAACATTTGGATAAATTATCATCATTCGTAAAGTTAAACATTTTTTTTTTAAATCTATTGACTATTAAAAAAGATTCGTGTCTTCTTGTAAGTCTTAAAAACTCAAAAATTTTTCGAGATGATTTTTTGAGACTCTTTTCGGTATAATTACCCCAATTACAATTTGTTTGTTTTAAAGTTCTTTTTTTCGAAAAACTTTTCAGAAATTTTGGTGAGTTCAATCTATAGTTTTGGTTTATTTTTGAACTGCCAGTTTTTTCATAACTTTTCCCTTGATTGTGTACCGTTTGTTTGAAAAAAACATCAACTTTTTGTCATTGGTAAGAATTGTTTTTTTACATCTTGGATACGTAAAAACCACTTCTTTAATTTGATTTTTATATTGATCGATTTAATATCGATCTTGTGTAACAATAATCATGATAGAAATTCTTAATTAGTTGAATAAAGAAAGATAATAATTAAGATTTCAAAAAACCTGAGGCATATCGCATTTTATTTTTATATTCTTTGTAAAAGTATTATTTTATATAGTATATGCAGATGAGCTTTTTTCATTTCAGTTGCAAATAAAGACAAAAAATTTAATAATTTCCGATCTTTTTGCCAATTGCGGTCTTGCATTTGCCTGTAATCAGATTTTCTTCAATAATTTATATAACGTATAACCGCCCTTAAAGATTCTTATAACTAAAATTTCTTATAACTAAAAAGGTCTAGAAAGCGAAGACGAATCACGTGAGTAATTTCAAATTATGGTAAGTTGCTTACGTTTTTTTGTTGCAAGTTGACATCTGAGGAAGCCAATTGTTCGGAACTTCCCCGAAGAAGTTGTTCCAAAAGTGCATTAGAAATGTGTGTGCTAGATAAACCTTCAAGTTTGGAAGGGCTTGAAGTAGTTCTTTGGTGACTAATAACTAAACGGTTCTCATTATTATCATTGATAGCTGCTAAGTTGTCAGCACTGATTTTTCGTTTAGTGATTGGTAATTGTTTTGGAGACGCCAAGAGAGTTGTGTGAATTTCATCGCATGAACTTCGCGAACTGACAGGTTTAATTTTAGACTCCCTTCTTTGTAAAGATAAATCTTCCAAAAATTTTAAATCATTATTTAAAAGATTTTTTCTACCAGTTTCAGGTTTTTTCATTTCAGCTTCTAACATTTGGCCATAAGGGCCTCGCAAAGGACGTTTTGAATATCGTCTAGGAACAGAGGGATTTAAGACATCATTTCCTATGCTCACACGACTTTCACAGTCAGAAAGATCTAAAGATATTTGGTCCGGTTTCTTGTCACTAAGCTCTGGCTCACCTTCTGAAAGTGAGTCAGATCTGAAAAGTATGTTTTTCGGTGAATTATCTTTTTCGTCAGATTGCGAAGTTTGGTTATAGGCCCACTCTAACGTAGTATTTATGTCTTCGGGACTGAGTGGCTCTTCTTGCGGACTGGTCCACATAGTTAAATCATTTTTTTCGTCATTTATTTGAAGTTTAACTAAAGAGTTTTCAAGAAGATTAGGACTTTTTTCCGAGCAGGAAGCAAAATCACCATCTTCGACAAAACGAGGAATGACGTTTTCAGATGGTTGATAACCGTTTGGCCATTGTGATATATAAATGCCTTTACGACGCCTAGATTTGTCTCGTTTTTTCTCTTGAACATTAGGAGTTGAAATTGTGTTGCTTCTTGAAATAGGATGTTTTGGAAATCTGTCGTTGTTACCACTTTTTGGCTTTTCATCTTTTGAATGATCGTCAACAAGAAGTTCATAAAACTTGTCAAGACTTTCTGGATTAGTTTCTGTTGACTCTTGCTTTGGAAGTTCACAAGAAGTTCTTGTAGGATTTTTTGATCTAGGTAGAGTTGCAACTGCCCGATTATATGTGGGTTCTTGATGGTTATCATTTGTGAAAGGATGTCTTCTACGAACATATTTTTTGTCGTCTGTGTTATAATCCACTTGTGAGAAAGATGCACTTCTTAAAGGTGTAACTCTAACTGTAGATCCTTCTTGGGGTGGAATAGCAGGTGGTATAGGAGATGTTTTAGAAGTGTGGCGTGTCCGAGGTGGTGGAATTGGTCCTCGCTTAAGTCTGTCGGTTAGTTCTTTTAGCCTTTGATCATTGGCCCGCTTTTCATAATCTCTAACTTTATTAGTGGTGGCTCGATTTCCGCCGAAGCGGAATCTGGGAAGACGATCCAGATTGTTAAAAATATTTTCGTCTTCACGATTGTTGTCGCCGTATTCACACAATCGAGCATAAACTTGCGGTCGCACAAAACCACAACGCTTGAGCTGACTTTTCAATAAGCACTTAGTAGAATATAGTACATGATCGCGCACTGTCGCTGGCTGAGGCAGCTCTGACGTCGCATCCTCGGTCATCCTCACTCTATTTGTGCAACTAATTATATCGAAGCTATTAATAGGTGCAGTGGTGGTGAGAAGCGGGATCCGGGAGACGGGACTCGCTACGACAGTCGCTGCCGTCGGCCAACAGTACTGCGAGCGGTAGCGCGGACCAGCTCCTGGTGGTGGAGGAGAGACTGCTCCAAGCCGCATACCATACCGCACTGAACCCATTGTTACAAATCTAAATAAGAAAACAATTAACATAAATTAATCTCAGAAGGGTAGTGAAACAACAAGTTGTAAAAAATAGCAGCATGATATTTAATTAATGTTAGTAGTGCAGCTGCAGATTTGAAAGGTTGGGGTAGGAAGGCAAAGAATGATCACTCACCTTTTGTATAAACCAGATTCATTGTTACCCTGTCGAATACAGGTAGTACAGTCATCGCAGTGGCCAAAGCAATCTTCACGCCACCTGGAACTGGACTCATGGTAACCCGACATCTTCAGTTTCAGGTCACCCCTTTCAAGGGTTCAGTCATTCTAATTGGGATCCAAGTGAAGTGTTGGCTCTTTACTAATAAATGTTTATGGTCATCTTTTTTAAATGTATACTATTTACGATCAGTGATTAAAAGCTTGGTCAGTCATCACACAACACAGGTAAACTAAGTTGCGGACGGCAATGGCGACCGCTTGACTGGGCAGTTACTTTAATAGCGCGTTTCTATCTTATCGGTGGGGGTACAGTTCAGTTACTGAGTTACTTAAAAAGTATAGCATTCAAATGTGTTCGACTTAAGTAGTGTCGTTCACATCTGTCATTTTTACAGCCTATTTTTCGTCGAATCGGCTGAAACCACCTGCCCGTGTGCTTAAATCACGGTGCTAGTGGGAGAAAAGCACCTAATTATCATCGATTTACTTAGTATGCGTAAGTTTTTGATCTTCGAAAGTTGAAAGCCACCAAAGCAACGTTCTTGAACCATTGGTTGCTAATTCTTGTTTTTGACAAAATATTCTTTGTCAAATATCTCATTAACATCAAATCAAAATTACCTTAATATAAATTTAGCAACGGTAAGAGTTAAGAGCCGAAAAAAAAATAAAAGCCAATATTTCACTAATTGTGTCAAGTTGCAAAGCCACGGACATCTGCTATCTAAAACATAGTATCTAAGAATACAAGCAATTAATTCGTTCAAATGACTCTCACGTTATCAAAATGTTTAACATCGCTTAAGCTTGTACTACAACAAATTAAGAAATTTGTAAAATCTGAAGATGCCAATATTTTATTACTCAATATTTGTTATTTTTGAAGAATTACAGGCAAACATTATAATACTTACGTAATTTTTCAAAAAACAAGCTTTATGGCTGCAAAAATCTACAACTTTTTGAAAAATTTTTGGTTTATTTAATTACCGAACTAAAAAACTACAACTTCTAAAACTGGGTCTTAATAGATAAAAAATCCTAATATAAATTATTTTAAGTGACAAAAATCATTTTATAAGAAGTGCAATTATTTTATGATAAAAATTAAGTTATTAAAATATATATTTAATAAAAAATAGAGTAATTTTAAGAAACAAGAATTAATTGTTAAAAAAATTATTTTATAGAAATAAAATTATTTGATAAAAAAACAATTTTATAAAAAATAAAACTATTTTATATAAAAAAATACATATTTTTTTAAATAATTTTATTTCTAATAAAAGCATTTTTTTTATATAACATATATATGTAATAGTATTTCTATTTTTTGTGGGACAATTTTTATTCATTTATCAATTAATTTTATTTAATAATAATAATGTTAGGAAATTAATACCTACAAAGAAGTCTCGTTGAAGCTATTCAACCAATAAAATACGTAAGAAAAAACAAAGACCCAATAAATAAATAAAAAATCAATAAAATAATATAAAAAATAATTATTATTACTCTAAAAATGATAAGGTTAAAAATAGTAGACAGTATAGTAAGAACTTTTGAGTAAATTTTGTTGCTGAGAGTATACTATAACTGCTGTAATGAGAGTGACAAGCAACAAAGGTGAAAAAGATTTACAACTCAAAGTGTCGCGTGCTTTGGCTTGATGAATAGAACCAACCAGGTAGCTGAGTACTACCCTGAATAGAAAACAATCTTTTTTAATTTATGACTGTGGTTTCGGATGTCAACCTTTCTGATGAATTAGTGCAATAAAGTTTACAGTCAGTTATTCTAATACTATACAAATAAAATTTGATTTGGACATTAATTGTATTTATGTATTATTTATTTCATTCAAGATAAACCTATAAACATAGATTAATTTTTCAAATACAGAAAATCAAAAAAAAAAAAAAATTAATACTGCTTTATAATGGAGCAACTGCTTGACTGATTAAGGGTTACAATAATTTATGAGAAACCAGATTTTGAATTTCGTATGGAAATTATCTGCAGAGAAGATCGTCCGTGCATCAGGTAGGAGGTAGATGGTCAAAGACCGTAAGTGAACGATTTTTGAAAGATGGCAGTAAGAAAGTTAGGAAGAGCTAATTTAAAAAAGAATCTTAAGTGATTTTTGTCGAAAAACTTAATGATTGCTTAAATAAGAGGAGCTGGAGTTTAGAAATATTATTTTATTCCGTATAAAAGAAAATTATTATAAAATATTTAATATTTTATGTTAAAATATATATTTATATTTATAATTGTATTATAAAATGTTTCATTATAAAAAAAAGTTTTGTGAAATAGTTTTATTTAAAAATTTTTTTAAACGTGGATTTGCAAACATTGGTTTTGGTTTCTTTTCTTAGATCTATATGCTGCCGCTTATAGATATGGATAAGAAAATATGAAATTACTGCGAAAACTAGCATAATAGAAATAGCAATACATATTCCTATCTCAACTCTCAACTTGATTTCAATGCGCAAGTCTTTAAATAATAATTTGCTTTCACTAATTGCATACAATTTGTTTATCATTTGTTTTATTGCTTTATTACATATTTGCAAATATAGTCTTTTATGTTACTTTATAAAAATAATTTTTTTTTAAATATATTTCGAATTTATTTTTAAGCGACATGCATTACAATTACTCTTTTATGAGTTTTAAACTTTATTGAACTAGATTTTTTCAACAGGTTTTAGAGTTAACTGGGTAACAAAAGGCAAATAAAATTATTATAATTATATATGTACAGGGTGTTTCACTAATGCGGCATTGCTCGTAATTGTGTCTAAATATAAAAATAATAGCAATTAACAAGTAAACATGGTCACAAGTAACTTTGTTAATTGCTTTTGTATTAAGACAAAATTCGTAAAACTTTCCTAAATACAGATTATAACCCAAAGATGCAACATAAATAGTATCCCTCATAAAGCTGTTGTTACCCCTGTCAATGTTATGGCTACCTAATAATGACAGAATTGCTCATAAATTCTTCAACGACTTATCCTCAGTTTTTGAATTGTTGCAAAATATGGAGTAAATAATTGCATTGTAAAGCACATTAGCATATATATTTCTTAACTCAATTTTGGTAAAATCTGAACATATTTTGATTTTATGGACAAGTTTTTTTTGTCATTAGGCGCTAATTATAATAATTTTAACAAAATATGTATAAGTAGTCAAAAAATAATGTTAGTATTTTTATATTTAGGCACACTTATGAGCGATGCCACAATTATGAAACACCCGGTACAAAAGTGTTTACAAAAAACAAGTTAATAGAACCACTGCATTGTAATAGAATTTTAATTATGATCACAGCAAATTAATAATCAATTAGACTACAAACTGAGTTAAAATATGTCATATATCCCTTATACAGTCTAAAAAAATCAATTGAAATTAAATTTGTAATTTCTGTAGAGATTATTTTTTTAGAAACGACAATATTTTGTCAGTATGCTTTTAGATTAAAAATTTTTTAAAAAAATCATGTTTTATTAGAAAATAGAAAATATTTTTATGTGAAATAAGATAGCTTTGAAACAAATGACAAACAGATAATAATAAATGACGTTGTAAGCAAGTTAGTTTAGGAATAGTTAGCAAAAGAATTATAACATCTGTTAAGTTTATGTTAAAATAAATTTCGACAGCTTAGCCGAGCTATTGAGGCTATACCAGATTTTTTAAGACCAGTTTGTTTATTTGTAAGCATTTGACAGCTTAAGGCTAAGCTGTTTTATAAATAACTGCTCTATAGACTTGAGACACTTTTTTTAGAAAAACACCTTGTACATAATAGAAATTTTAACATTTAAATTTGATTTTCTTTTTCTATTGTGTACTATTTCTGTTTTTCTTTTATTTATCAATTGAACTTTTATCAAACAAAAGAATCCAAATATGAATTTTAATCTTGTTTGATAATTTATTAAGCAAATATTAAATTACTCTATTACATACCTCAAAAGTTAATTTAAATAACAAGGAAGTTAACATATTATGAAAACAATAATCAATAAATAGGTGTTAATTATATCACTGCCAAAGTATGACTGACAAAAACTGTCCTTTACAACTTTAAAAAAATATATTTCAAACTGCTGTTACTATTTAAGCTGTATTAAAAAGCTTATACGTGTCACAAAATAGGAATTGCCGGCTATAAATAATGTAGTGCTATAGCACATTTTTGTATCGCAAATCTGTCTAAAAGATAACCATGTCGCTAAAGTGGCAATCATTGTTTCTCTATCATAGATTCAAAAATGTTGCAAATGTCTGATTTGTTGGTAATATTGATATTTTTAATTTCAAATTTACGGCAAATACGTAGAAGAGCTTTTAAGAGCTTTGTAGCTACCTCCCGTAATAAAATTTATGTTGATTTTTAGGTTTTTGATAAATGTTTGACGCAGAACAGTATGTTAAAAATTTTTGAAATTAATTTTGCTCACTTTGTGAATTTAGCGGAAATATAACCTTTTTTTAAAATATTTATAATATCTAAAATATTCGATTTTAGATGAGTATTTGTGCTTTGACAAATTTTTGAACATTTCTAAACTATCAAATTATATACTATCACACCTCTTGTAGTTTTGTACTGGGTGAGATAAGTTTTACTGCCAAAGCAAAAATGTCTATTTAAAATAGTTTTATATTTCTATAGTTTACATAAGGGATTCTTTTATAGATTTTTTCAATTATTTTCATATTTTTATTTTGATATTATAAAATAATTTTTTTGCCTAATTTATAGTAATACCATTATGTGTGTCGACAATAGGTTTACTCAAAGCTGCTAATTTTGGCATTCCCAATAAATAAAAAACTTTCTTAGTTAGTCGTGAACAACCGTATTACAACTGACAATGTACAGCTTCTCAAGTGAAAAGCTAATAAGTGATTATTTTCAATAATATTCAATAATAACTAATTATATTTTATTTAAAAGTTATAAGATTATTTAAATAATGAAATGTTCATATTATTTAAAATTTAACTGCATCAATTCCGTTGTGACAATGTAAAAGAAGAAGTTGAACAATTGCTTTAAATCATTTTTTTCTCACAAATTCAATTAAAAAACTTATTAGAGTTAACCTTATTAGAGTAAACTTTATTTTCATAACTTTTCTTCAATTTTTAATCGTTTTTGGTTTTATGACACTTGCGGTATAACTTATCTCACTCGGTATGACGTTTTTGGTTTAGTTTGGTATTATTAATATATCCTATTTTATGATATTATTAATGTTCTATATGGAAATTCTGCTCTTTCTTTAGATGTTCCATATAGGTTTCTGCCAACATCTCAATAAGCAAAATGCGATCAAGTCTATTCTATACAGAAACACGTAATCGCAGCTTTGTTGCCAAATCAAAGATGAATAAGCTTTTTGTTTTCATGTATAACAATAATATATAAATACATAGTTGCATGGATGTATACATGTCAAGAAAAGCGGTTGAACATGTTATTGTGCAATTCTATTGCAGTCATTTGAAATAGGTACATAGTGCAGTGCATTATTGATTTGAATTGAGTTTATTTTTCTTTTTACCATACACAGTTCCAGCAACACGAGAAACTTGAATAAATTAAAATTAAAAACAAAATGTTTTAGTGTTCCACAGCCATTATTTTTTTAAATTTTTAAAAATAATTTTTTTAAAACAATGATATCAGATTATATACTTTGCTTCCTTTAGACGCTTGAAATGCATTGATTAGAATAATAGTAATAATATACCAAAAGAAAGAAAATATTTCATGTAACCTAGTATTTTGATGTTTAAATGATTAAAGTTACCTATTAAAAGAGGATCTCACTAACAACCTCTAAAAACTATACGTTAACAAATCAGTGAAAAGTGTCTCGAAATAAATAACTATAAATACATTCATACAAATACATAAATACATATTTTATCTAGACATTTAGAGCTTTTTTCATAATGTATTATTTTAAATTCACTATTATTTCTATTCATGTTTTCTTTTGAATAAGGGTTTTACAAAATTTAATTTTACTGAAGTTATTTCTGTGTTGCTTTCTGTTTCTTAAAAACTACGGTCAGTATAGTTTATTAAAATTTACGTTTTTCGTTTTATTTCTTGAACCAAAATTTTTCCAATACGTTGTTTGTTTTAAATTATATTTGTTATTAGTTTTTTGAATTGTTAAATAACTGTACGTGAGAGAATTAGGTTTTTAGGGTTGCGTAAACAGTGTTTGATATAATCCTAAATACATTTTTACTGCATGTAGGTAAACAATCAGGTAGATTTATTAGAAAATAAAAACGTTTACAACAAAAAATTAATGTCAATATTTTTATTATCAAATTGTAAAAATCTTTTACAAAATTACATATTTTTCTACAAATTTTTAACCAGGAAATTCGCTTAATGCAAGAGAGATCCCTTCTCTTCAAATAGTGCCATCGCAATTTATACTCCATTCTGCGGCGCAAAAAACCTTTCTGCACCCTCTTCAAACACTGAATGAAGCGGAAGCAGAAACCACTCTGAAAAGTTATATGTATTCCCACTGAAAGCTAACCAAAAACAAATAAATTCTTTTTTCAATTGCCAAAAGGTCACGGCAACTTGTATAATACTATCAGGTGTTTATTAAAATTTGGCGTCATACTTGGCCATGCCTATGAGTTTGTGTGAACGGTTCATAATTTTTGAAACAATTGCTTCAAATGTCAAAATAATTACTAAATTTCTTAATTACTAATAATTAGCAATTGTTTAAAGATTCCGCAAATGCCTTGAAGTCGATGGACAATATTTTGATTATTTGTTGGTTATACACTTTATTTCCTCATTAAAGTTTATTTTTTCGTTTATTATAACATTACAAGTACATTTAATTTAAATTCATTCACGTGTTGGATTATCGATTTATTAAATTAAAAGTGAGGTTGGATTCGGATGTCAAATTAATAATTGTCACTTCAGTTTGGTGGTAAAGGTACGTTCACAGTTCAAAGTTAAACATTTATGAAAAGCTTCAATGTCAATTTTAACAAAACACCCGTTATAACAAAGCGCGTAGTACGTTTTTTTCTAAAAACAATCCAAACTAAACGTATAACAACGTTGGTTTTCGTAGAAGAGCCACACTTAGATAAAAATCCAAGTCTGACCTCAATAAATAATAAATTTTTCTTTCATTATTCTCTTTACATAAATATTCTTTTTAAAATACGTTCTTTATTCTTTTAAGCTTTTTCTGTGTTAGCATTTTTTGTAGATACTTTTTTCTTTGTTATTGTTCTGATTTCTTTATATTTTTTTTTTAATTTTGTTTCGTTTGTTATTTTGTGATAAATTTTTGAATTTCTGTATGTATTTTTTAATTAGTCTAATGCAATTTTTTTTTTTTTGTGTAAATATGTTATTATTTTTTTTTTATAATTTTTTTTATGTTTATCACTTATTTTTTTGTAAAAATTGTTTTTTTTATTTTTTTGTGATATGTTTTTTAACATTTTATAGCTTTTTCACCTTGTTTGTTCTTATCTTAAGATTTTTTTTATCACATAAGATCTCTTAGTTCTAAATAAGTTCTTGTCTTTTCTTAGCTCTTGCAAAAATTGCTCTTTCTTTCCGTATTGTTCTATTTAGATGCTGTCATTTGCACACTTAGTCTTGTGGCATTCTTTTTTTTATACTTTCTTTTATATTCCTTTTTATCTATGTTTACATCAATCTTATTACTTACCTATATCAAATTCTAATGTATTTTTTAATTCAATTTTTTTATTTTAATTTTGTTTCAGCCTACAATTGACTAATATGTACAAAGTGCTCGATCTCGATCAGTTATCATTTGTTGCTTGTCGTTGAATATTGTACTATGATTGTGTTAAAAGAGTTATTTAGGCAGGACATAAATTGAGCAGACTGTGTAGAAAAATGTTGACTTATTTAGACATGCTATAGTCTAAGACTAGAACTGTATACAAAGGAATAGAAATAGTAAAGTAATAGGTAAATGAAAAAAAATACCACGTTAGAAAAAAGTAAACATATTCTTGTATTATTGATAAGTAAGTATATTATGTGTAAATATGTTTCATGTGTGACATCTCACCGCTTAGAAGTCTCTATAGGAATCAGCATTGAGAGATGAGTGGTAGTAGATTGCTTATAATATTGTAGTTGTTACCATTTACTCTGCTTTAAAGCGCACATTCAATGTCAACAAACGTAAGACGTCTTGACAAACAAACTATTAGAGCGAATTAATAACAATTGTTTTTAACACTTTTTTATCAACGCATCCGCTTGGGTTTTAGAGAGACGTTCTAATAAAAATAAATAAGACTACAGGCTTAACAAATCTTTGTAGTCTTAAAAATGCGTTAGGTCTTCAATTTTATGTACAACAAAGTTGAGTAGGTTTTCCAAATATTGAACGAAAAAACCAAGGAAGAAAATATAAAAAAAGCGTTTTATTTAAAAAACAAAGGATAATTTTTTTTTGTGAAATGCATTGTACAGAAGCAATTTTTTTTTGTAAAAAGCAAGGCAAATTTATTCATAACAAAAAATTGTAGACTCAGACATATTTTGTGCTCATTAACACTTATCAGTAAAACGTAGCCTTGCAATTAAGTCTCCCAACAGCTGTGTATAAACTTGTGATAATAGACTGTCTATAATCTTGTGAATTGATTTTCTCTGACTCTAACGAGCTTATGTTTACTCAAGTGCTTATTGAATAATGCTGCTTATTAAAAGTTTTTTCAAAAAGTCGAGCTCGAGAAACAGAAAGTTTTGATTCTCAATCACTTACAGGCGCTGACAACAGATGTCGGTTTTAACAGACACTATTATCAAGCAATAAAGGCTTATTACATTCTAATTTTAAATAATAAAAAAAAAGTTTTTTCACGTTTCAGATAAGCAAAAAAACTCTATCTTTATTTTCTGAAAATTTATTCTGTCATGTTTCTCTACATGATAGAGATGTGAAAACTTTGTATCGATGGATTTTAAGTCGGGTTTTCTTCTTTTAAATATATATTTTTTGAGAATAAGGATAAGGTGAGGATTTAAACAAAAACACAATTTGGTGATGTGTATTACTGAAATCTATTATTACTCCTAAATGAGCAGTGTTAAGTATCACAAATGATTTAAAAATAATCAGTGGTAGTAACAAGACAAACAAATATCAGCTGTGAGTCATTAATATTTTGAAGCTATCGACTCTATAGAGTGATGAACAACTTTTTTGTTATTGATATTTGTCTAAAATTATAGATCTGAAGTAGCTCTATTTAAAACATATTTATTTATATGTTGACAAATGCATGTACTAGAAAATATTGAACGCACATTATTAATGCACAACTTTTCTTTGTTGGTCCCATTCTAAATTACGGAATTTGTTACATTCCCTATATCAACTTATCATTTTAAAGACATGCACTCTGCAAACATATATAGAATTTCTTAGATTTTTGTTGTATTTACGTGTATTAAAAATATTACAAATGCGTATTTTAAGAATAAGAAGGCAAAATCGTGAATAACGTTCAATAAATACGTTTTCCACTGCACGATTAAGTTTCGTAAGTCCACAAACTGTACAAGAAATGTACAAATTAATAGAACATTCTTCTTTATAAATTTTAACAATAATAATAGCTGTAACAATTTTAAAGATAATCTATATATTTACAGTAATATCAATAGTCAAAGACCAAATTATAAGATAAACTTACTTTGTATACGCACGGACGTGTTTCAACTATTATAAGATGCTTTATGAAAGTGAATTATAATTTTAGATAAATACGCTTTATAGCACAACCAGAGGAGCCAATTTTACCGAAACTCCATAAGAGTAAATTGTATTGCTTTAGTTGACAATAAATACACTAAAACGTTAATAAGGTTTGGCATTAGAAAAGAATTTTTTAAAAATTTCGTTGAATTGTGAAATGCAATTTACATGCGAATCGGTTGGTGTTTGTTGATAATAATGAATAATTTTTTAAATGTTTACATATTACTGCGCATAGGACGATAATAATATGAAACAACCATTAAAGCATCAGATTTGCTCCTTTGGGAAGAATTAAGCTGTTATCAGCGTTTCATATTCTTTTGCAGCGGCCTAAAATACATACTGTGTATAAGTATTGAAAAAGAAAACATTATTTGAAGCCACTTTGACATACGTTTATTGTGCCGAAGAGAATAACCACATCCACTTAAAAATTGTTATTTCGTATGTATATCCTAAGCCTTATCAAATTAAGATGAAACACACAAGCCTGAGAAATGTCAAGACGTGACGGCAATTAAATATCAGCTATAGGACCTCCTGTGGTCGAAATACTTGTAGTCATTGGTTTTCCTAAGTTTCTGCAAAAAATAAAAATATAAATTAAAATTTATTGCAAGCAATATTATAATTTTAAATAAAAAAAAATATTTTGTACTTTGTGTGCGAGTAAAACATATAAATCGTCTATAATATCCTACGTTTCTTCGTATGAACTAACCAAAACACGTTCAAAATTTCATGGCAAGAGTAGATTCTAATAATTTATGAACGCACTGTAGAATATATCAGTAAGAAAGAAGACGGAGAGAAGACGATTTCCCTAATCATCATCTGTCGTCAGACATATAATGTCAAAAAAATATCTAATGCAAGTTGGTACTAAACTGTCTCTTTACGTATTACATTCCCTCATTTAGCACACATCCACAAACTCAAATTATTATTCAAACTTTCTTCGTTATCTACTGAAAATTAGAAATGACCAAAAAGTATGTCTTAAGCTTTTTAGTTCTCATCAATGAGAGAAACTCAATAGACAAACTACTAAACTTAATTCAGCTATCTCAAAGTCTTTTGATTGAATAGCTCTCGAATAAACTTAACGAATTACTGATGAAATGCGAATAATTTAGTTGAGTGAATTCAAAGCCAACTTTTGCTGCATTTCAATATATAGTTTGACACTATTATTATTGTTATTTTTTCTCTTACTGATGATACTGTATCATTTGTAAAATGACAGAAAAGTGAGAAAAACTTCCAATTGACAGTATTGCTTTTTAAGAAAATTTGAGATAAAATATTTTATTTAAAATATATATATATATATATATATATATATATATATATATATATATTGTAAAGCATGAAAGGTTGATAACTTAGCAAGTGTAATGCCTTATGCAAACCTGACTACAGCGCTGTTTCGTTCTCATTGAAACTCATCAGGCCAGGGTATTGCAGAAACCAGTACACTTCCACAAGCTCGATCTCTCCTATATGTACGAATGTGACATCGTACATAGTAGGTGAGATGGTGGTTCTAACCTTTCATGTATTGTGGGTATAGTGCAAAAACTGGTAGAATGTGTAGGGGACTGTCTTAAATATAATTAAGATTAGTGGATTTTCAAGTAGTGCATGCTAAAGCATGACTTTGATAAACTGTTAGTACAAATATGCCCTTAATGCTCACTATATATATATATTTATTTTAGTTTATTTTGATATTTTATTTCTCTAAAAAAATTTAACGCTTAAGAGAATATTTGACTTAATATTAAACTACATTTTCAGATACCACTAGCTTTAACTAAAGCTTCAGTTAATTTAAATTACTGAAAAATGAATAAATAATTATTTAGCAAAAAGAATAATATATGACTCGCCTTAGGGTACTTTTAACATCAATCAGCCATACAACCCATTGTATACTACAGTCGGCCATTTCAAGTGCGCAATTCATTTAACGTCTTTGCGGTAAAAAGTGAATTGATTAACATATTCATAACAGATTAACAAATATTAAATGCGATTGAAATAAAACAAAATAGCATCCCACCCACAATAGAGCTTTTCCACAGTGCTCGAATTGTCACTAATCATTTTTATTTTGTAACAAATATTTTTTTGTAAATTAAGTATCGCTGGAAAGTTGTCTTGTGACAAAATTATTTTATCAAACAAGTTTTGAAGTAATGTACAGTTTAAAAATGTATTTAATGTGTTTTTTATATACATTGGGTTTTTAATTTTTTGGTGTAGAAATTAGCTAAGTTTCTTTTAAATAAAATTTTAAATCACTTTTGAAAAATAATGCAATAAGAAATAGTCTAACTCACCCTCCTATTGAAACTGAGTAAACAACTCCTTCAGTAAAGCTATCACGACTCATCTCGTCCACCATAGCAACTTTGAAGTGATGACCAAAGCTCGCTAAATCTTCTCTGAAAGTTTCACTAGCTGGAGTTATTCCACCACTGGCTGGTTGTATTGGTGTAGCATCAGGTCCGCTTTCTCCTTCAACATCCATAGCCTCAGCATTTTTTTTAAGTGGAGCAGTCTCTTCGTCATCAATATATATTTTAAAATAAGCAATTGCCAAGTATATTACGGACAATATAAAGGAGGGAATTGGAATTGCCATGGCATAAACCAAGTTCATATAAACCTGCCACATATCCAAATGACTAATCACCATGCTGGGATCAACCCGACTGTAATAGCACGTGTAGTTTGTACCTACTTCTTTATAATGTTTTAGAAAAATGGAGCAATTGAGCATTGGGGGGTAACCACAACCCTTGACATTTGGGAGTAATTTTGCTTCTCGATAATTCCATTCTGAGTCTTCTTCGACAATTCCTTGTTCTTCTTCTGAAAAATTCTTATCATACTCATAGTCTTCTGGTATACTTCGTTCTTCACGTGGCGTACTAATATCTGGAGGAGCAGTTAGATTGTAATCGGGAGGTGTTTTTTTATAATGAACGAGAATTTGTGTGCAGTCATAAATGTCTTTCGTGCATCCTTCACGGCACGACGTCCAACTACAATTTGAGACACCTTGGCGTCTATCAACTCTTACTGTCATACATAACGCTGGAGTTTCATCAAACTCCATAAATATTGTTGTAAAAGCCGGGTCAATGACAAAAGGCACAAGGAATAAAAACGAAAATAAGCTAAAAGTGCCAAGCAAAACAAAGAATGCTGTTGTGTAAAAGAGTAATTTTTGTTGCCATGTTTGCTTAACTTCTGGCGTTTCCTCCATGGTCGCGGTGCAAAATAAAACGTATCCCTGGACCCCACCATCTGCATAACACACTCAGGCGCGAGCGGCTGTGGCCAGCTCACAGCATAAATCGCGAATGCTCAAATCCTAGATAAAATGTTTTTCATCTTGACAAGCTGCAGCCGCACATTATTTATGATATAATTGCAAAAAATAATTTAAAACAGTTTACATTATTTAAATCTGCACATTTAGTTTAAAAAGCACTAACAACGTAAAATTTTTACTGATTTTAAACAGCTGGGCACTTGGAGCACATGCACGAAGTGCTGAGGGTAGGTATGGTGTTCAGAACACTGCAGTCCGTATTTATAGTATCGATTTTGGCGTTGGTCCCCGCCAGATGACTTAAAAAGCACTAGCACGCCGTTCTCCATGTGAGGAGTCACTTCTTACACGGAATCAGCTTCCGCAAGTAAGTTTTATATCTCATTCAACTCGTTGCTCAGTCACAATTAATTATACGCTTTCACTAAATGTTTTATTATCTAAAGAATTTCAATGATTCTCCGACAGTAAGTAGTGATTTTATAAGTTCTGTGGGCAGGTGGTGCGTGAGTTATTGATTAGAAGACGCCGCAGTGGGCTATTGATCAAGGGCCGCGCGCGGTTACCCGGCGCATTCACCAACTTTTGCACTAGTTTCGAATATGCAGTCCTGCTAACGGTATGATAGTTAATCAGGCACAATGCCGAAAAAGAAGCCTGTTCCAGTAGAAGATCTTGTGATTCCACCCCAAGATACAAGAATATGTGGAACAATATGTTTATGTCAAATGACTCTTGTTCTCAGTAGTGTAGCTATTGTGTATTTAACCGTTGCAATTTATGTACCCTCTACCCGTGCAATGAAATCAGGTATATCAGAAGAGCCTGTTATGTGTACAACCACTCGTGCTGTACAAGTTGAAGCTTGTGATTGGGGATCGTGCGGTGAATGGTGTTTAAGCAAAACGTCTGGACCCTGTATGCAAATTCATGTGAATCTTCGACAAAATGGATCAAACCTACTTTTGGCAAATTGTACAAATACAGCAAACAAAACATGCTATGGTATCGATCAGGAAAATGCTAAAAGAAGCAGGTGTATTGCAGATGACTGTAGAAATTTAACAGGCACATTTAATTGTTCAAGTGGTATGTGCATTAATATAACCGACGCTTTTGAGTGTATTTTTAAAGACACCGATCCTCCGTTAAAGTGCTCTGGAAGACGCGGTAAAATAACTTGCATCGATTTAAATGGTTTATATAGTTGCAATCGAGGAACATGCGAAAGGATTCGAACTCCTTATAACTGCGACCGGCGCTGTGTTGACATTCCAACCCGGAACAAAAATGTTATACTTTTAAGTGGCGATAAAGTATATTTATCTCAGTGTCAACGTGCAATTGATTTAGATACTGGAGAAGAAGTTTGGAATGAAGCACAAGATAATATAATGATGGCTTCATGTTATAACATTTTAAACACAACAAAAGGCGTTGTTGCTATTGATTGTGTCAATGGATCACTTTTGGCAAACAATATTTTAAGTGACTTGACAAATTTCACCTATCTAAGTTATTTAAGTATTTTCAACTTAATGCCGCTAGATGAAAAGCGTTTAATTGCTCCACCAGAACCTGATTTATTAATATCCAACGAAAGCAAATTACTTATAAATTTAGAAGGTTGTGTAAACACTTTGCGAGATGAGTGCAAAGAATTTTTAAGAGTTTATGGCAAAGACGGCACAGATCATAATGCCCGAGCGCGCTTCCCTTGTTTTTATTCCCAGGATAACCCCGCAATTGTAGTGGCTCGGTTTGATTTAGCTACAGCAACAAAACAATTTATAGTCGCGTCAATCCTGCCTTCAGTACTTTTTGTTGTATCTTGTCTCACTCTTCTCTTATGCCAAAAAACTGTCGTAGTTGGAGATGATGCAAAAATGCGTTTTCAGAGTTGCGTAGCCGCTGATAGTGAGTCCCTGGAAAAAACAACTTCAGCTAACAACATGACAGATCGAGGAGGAGGAAATTCTATAATGGCACTTTGAGATCAATCACGTAATATCTACAATTTTTTATAACTTTTTCTAATGTATTTTTTTAGGCATTCCCCTACTGCTAGATCGAGACTGAACAGAAATAATCTACTTTGCAAAGGGGAAAGCGTCATTCTAGTGTAATAGCACGTAATTTTAAAAGAATAAGATATTAATTTTTAATATTTAAATATGAGTGCTATTATAAATAAAAATCAGTTGACGCTCATCTCAATTGCAGAAACTGCAAAGTTTTATACATCGTTATGTCTTGGAATCACCGCTTTTATATCAGCATTTGCATTCCTGTTTCTTATACCTTTTGTCGTTGATCCAGCTATTACAAGTCTAATGGCGGATTACGAACCAGAACCTGTAACATGTGTTGGTACTCAGCACGTATATGCTGAAGGTCTTACAAATTGTTCCTGGGCATCATGTAGAGAAGGTTGCACACGCGAAGCAACAAGATGTCATCAAATTTATGTAAACTACTCAAAAATTCCATTTAGAAACTGGAAATCGTCTTTAAATGTTGAATGGGATGTTGTTGATACAAGATTTCTTATTAATGCTGAAGGATGTGGCTACCCTCCTTCTGTTAATTGTTCAGAGTTCGCCCGGCAATATGGTTATAGTACGGCTGGCACCCCCTTCCCATGTTATTACAGCCGTGTTTATCCGGACATTGTAGTTGCAAGATATTCTTGGGATGACACCTTAAGACATTTAGTACTTTCGATTACTATTCCCAACTTGCTCTTTGCAGCTTCTGTTGGTGTATTAAGTTATTGGTATTGTCCTGGTTGTGGAAAAACATGCAACAAATATATGCATCATTTTCCGGCTGAGTATATAATTGATAGCAAATTTATTCAATTTTAATTTTTTATTTTTCCAGGGAAGATGATTTTGACGAAAATTCATATTAGCACGAAACGTGTCACAACGCCGTACAACAATCGTCACGCACGCTTTTTCGCAAGTTTCCTATTTTTTAAGAATCTTTTTATACGTAAGAACGTATATTATATAGATACTTAATTAAAATTATTATAAATGTAGTTATAACATAAAATAATATGTAATTATAAGTACAAAATTATTCAATAAAACGAATATTATTAAGGGTGTGTATGTTGCTTGTTTTCATACCAATAAAATAAGCGTCAGCGCCGATAAATGTCGCGACGCTTGCGCTGGAGTTTTTGTTTCAGGTCGATCGTTGCAATGTAGAATGTAGTTACTTCTTTAGTCAACTTTCGTCATGTAGGAAAGTATTACGTTTAAAAATAGCCCGGAGTGCCTTTTGTATTTAAAAAAAAATATGGGCCGCCGAAACAAGTGTAAACCACGCATGATTCCTCAACAGGATAAAAAAATATGTGGATGTATATGTTTTTGTCAATTAGTGGTTGTTTTTAGTTGTGTTTCATTAATTTATTTAACAGTGGTTATCTATATACCTTCCTACAGAGCTTTTCGGTCCGGCTTTGAAGAGCGGCCTGTCATGTGCCAAACAGTAAATACCAGTATGCTCAATAATTGTAGCTGGGCTTCGTGTGGTGAATGGTGCTTGACAAAGACTTCAGGCTTTTGTCCTCAAATTCATGCAACGACAAGACAAAATGGGACAATTATACAATTACAAAATTGTAGTAACTTTCGTACGTCCTACTGTCCTCCTGCCAGCACTAACGACTTAAAAAAGCACAATTGCAATAATGGAACTGAGTGTGCCTTTTTGAAAGGATTATTTAATTGCTCTCTAGGACATTGCATGAACGTCTCACAAATTTATGAGTGTCAATACAGAGCCGATGGATTTACAGTTGATAGTGATAAAGATAATGCAAAGTTAAACGGTCTCTTTGAATGCAAAGGCTCTAAATGCACAAAAATCAGGAAAGGATTTACCTGTGATAGAATATGCAAAGAAAATATTACTTCATTAGAAAAAAATGTATTTATTACATCGGGAAACAAAATATATCAAGCCTCTTGTGACTCCGCAATTGCTATGACAATGGCCAACGGTAACCGCGAAGGGAAAGAAATAGAAGCCACGGAGTTTTGGACTAAAGTCCCTGAAGAGGTGTTTATGGTTTCTTGTCACACGATTCTATATAATATTAATGATCGCTATATAAAGTACATTTTTAGGCTTGTAGTTGAACGATTATATCAATTGTTGTTTTAGTGCTACTGATTGCATCAATGGAACTATATATGCCTCTGAAGATGTTCCAACGCCAGTAATGACATTCAAAGAGTTTTGGAATTTGACAGGCAAATGGCGAGAGGTTTTAGACCCCCAAGATAAATTTGTTCCTATGCAATCAACCTTAACTATTTATAATAGTTCCCGCCTATACATAAATTTAGATGGATGTGTAAATACTTTAAAGGGTGAGTGTGTAGATTTCCTCTCATCTCATGGGAATGATGGAAAAAACCAAACAGCACAATCTCGATACCCCTGTTTTTACAATAAAGTAGATGAGGTAAAAATAGGGTCACTAAATTATTAATTTCAGATTATTTTTAGAATAATTCCTTTATGGTCATTGCGCGATATGACCTTAAACGTACTTGGCGAGATCTGATAATTGCAATAAGCATTCCATCAGTTCTCTTTATCGTATCTTTCATAACTTTATGCATAATAATGCAATCGGTAAGAGTCGATGATGACACAAAAATGCGATGTAAGTATTGTTTTACTAGCGATAATTCGGATCTAACTGAGATGATTATGGCTAATAATAAGTATGAAGTATCATCACCAGAATCTGATGAACTGTCAAGAAGAAGAAATGATTTTTCCATTTAAACTGACTTTTCAGACTACATAATTCTATGACCAAATAATTTATCGTAGCAAAAAGCAGTGTATAATTATGTGCCTTGAGCAACAATGTATTGCCTGCACATAACCATAGCCTTAACCACATTGTTGTTGTAAAACACACATTACACCAAATATTATTAAGTGTTGTTATTATACTCGTAATATTTGTATATTAATGTTGATGTTTGTCAGTTTGGGAGAGATTTACAAAATAACGTATAATGTTTCTAAACTTTTTAGACCAATAGGGCACCAATTAGCTTCCTGAAATGAGCTTATGAATGTTGCCTCAGGATTACTAATGAGTCCAAACGCTTATTATTGCTCATAGAACAGAAGTGTCTTAAGATATTGCAAATTTAATTAAAACAAAAAACGAAAAAATTTAAAAAATTTTTGAGAGAAATTTTTTTCATCCATTTTTAAATTATTTTATGTCAACATGTTATAATGTTTTACTGTTAAATAGTTTACGCTAACTGCACAAAAATATAGCGGAATAGCTTCAGTTTAAATAATTTAGTGATATTGGTTTAGAGCACCCCAGACAGAGACACTATTGTAGATTTCTGTTAATAATCTTTTTTTACGTTTTTCAGCAGAAACTTGATTATATGGTTAATTCTTCTATATATAGTTTCAAAAAAGTATCATTAAGTAAGATTTTTACAAGATAAATAACTAAACAATAAAAATTATTATTTTTTCAAAATAGGGGTATCGTTATCGCGTTAATGACAGCAGTAACTATAACTAAATTAAAAAAAAAAATTAAACTTAAGTGTAGTCTGAGAGCAGATCTAAAGCTAGTACCACCATAATATTAAAGTGTTCATATATGCCTAATCAAAAAATTAACTTTCTAACAACGATGACACTAGGAATATATTTGTTTTTAAATAAACAACAATTAGAATATTTTATATTTCAAAATGTTTTTATACTGATTTTAAATTACATCTAACCAACTTTAGAAAAAAATCTTATTTTAGTAAAATTCACATTATATTAACTATACTCGCTTCAGATTCATAGTTTACAAGTTTTAATTTTTAACCTAAAAAAAGCTTTAGATAATAATACCCTCTTTGTAAAATGAAAAAAAATTGTTTTAAATTTACGCGGTAACAGCTTGTTCAGTAATTGACCGTTAGAGTGGCAATACTGACAGTAGAATTTAAAAGATTATTATTAAGTAACATAAAAAAAACCTAATAATTTAAGTAATTATAAAGACCAAATTAAAGAATTAATTAATTGAAGACGATAAAAAAAATAGAAAGTGTAATAGTAGTTTGTCGATAAATTAAGTAAATTAGTTTTTCATTTATAATAAAAAAAAACTAGGCGTAGAACAATAATGTTTTAATCTCAATAAAGTGCTATTTTCTGAAAAAAACTTAAAGATTTAAATTAAATAAATAGATTTTTATACTAAAACTAAGTCAAAGCCAAATATTTTGTAAAACAACTTTTTTTATTTTTTAAATGATAAAATTAGGTCAACCAGGTCAAAAATTAAAAAGTAAATAAATAATTTTGATACTAAAACTTAATCAAAACAAAATATTTTGTAAAACAACTTTTTCTAACTTTTAAATGAAAAAAACTAGGGAACAAATCATCACCTTGAAAACGCAACAATAGAAAAATATAATATAATTTGTGTACGATGTATTTTGCAAAGTTAATCTGTAAATAACATGTATGTACTAAGTCTTTTTAACTTAAATAAGTAATAAAAAGCTCAAAATTTTGAGTTTTCACGCTGAAACTGTTTTAAGAGACATATTAAACCAGTTTTAGCTTGAAAAGTTTAAACTATTTTTAAAAAGCATATCTAAACAGTTTGTCTTAAAGACTAATATGTCATAAAGACCAACTTTATGTCTTTATATGTCAAACATGAGAAAAATTCTGCTAATTTTTTAAAAAAGAAAAAAAACTTTTTTCTGACAACCAGTATTGCTTTTTTAAATCCTAGCAATATATTTTTTTATAAATAAAGTTATTAATTTTTAAATAAAAAAAAAAATTTTTGTTCAAAATATTTTTTTTCAAAAATTGTATTTTAATTTCTATAAAAAATAGCACAAGATTATATTTATCGGCTTAAACCTTGCACTTTGAACAAATTTTAGCTTATGACGGCTTTTCTCTTATAGCCAAAAATAACGTTTTCATTATAACCTTCGAGTCTAGGTTTTTACAAAAAAATCAATTTTAAATTAAAACCCCAATATTTTTTGTTATTTTTTTTTTACAACTTTGAGCTTTAAACAAGAAACCTTATAAGGTATTTTCATATAATGTTAATGTTATTATCTTTGTATTTTAACAAAAAAATAGAGAAAATAAAGACCAAGAGAAACAAGAGGGCTATCCATTATGCCAACTTCATGACATTAGAGTTAGTAAACAAAAAAACATAATGCTTTTTGTAATCTGCAGTGAGACATTACCAAAAAAAAAAAAAATCTTTTCATAAAAAAATCTGATTTATTGACACAAAGTCGCAAAAAACTGCAATAAAAAAGTGTGAGAAGATGAAGTATCGCTACTACGATTCGGCCACCATTTCGGTTGTTACTATGACATCTGTTATTTCTCAGTAGCGCCATCTGCTATAAATCGTATATTGATAGATCATGTAGACCGTTTACATCATCGAACAAATTATAACGGTTCAATTGTTAATATAATGTTTTGAAATTAAAAGATTATATTGTAATTTTATTTAATCAATATTAATCTTCTAAATAGGGTATTATTATTTATATAAACTTAAAAATATGTGTTTTATTTTAAGTACAATAGTTGATAAAAACTTTCTTAAAATCGGTACAATATTATCGGTCCTAATTTCAAATTTGTAATATCTTAATGACCTTCTGTTGAGAAACTAACGACATTGTGTGAAATACTCTTTTACAATTTTTCAAGATTTGGCACTACATTATATATTAAAAACAATTGCTTTCAGCGGTGCTATGCGTTAATGTTTATAACAATGTAAAACAAAAAATATTTGAAGCCTTAAAGTAAAATCAAAATCTCTAGTCTGCAGGTATAGATACTTCCCAATTATTAATAACATTTGAATTTTACGACTATTTTACTCTTTGCTTCGTTTTAAAATGCACTCATGAGAAACTATTTTACAATCCAATAGATTCCATCATACTGTAGAAATGTAGATCGATTTAGATAAAAAAACGATTAATATTTTTCGTATACAATTTAAAATGATATCTATACCGATACACAATGGGGTCCAAAATTAAGTAATTTAGATGCAAAACGACCCTAGCAAATTGTAAATAAAACAATTATTATTGCTTTTAGATTTTTAAATTTATTGATTATTGCAGCAGGCACTAATTGTAAGATCAAACTTCCGATTATAAAAAGATGAGACAATAACCAACAATCTCTTCCACTCTCAATTGTGGTCAACAAATGTGTATAGCTTAGGAAGTCCACAATTTTGATGTACTTATTTTTATAACTAGTGCCCTAAAAAAGCAACCAATTAATTAAATTAAAATATTAATTATTAAAATCTCAAATTCTAAATATTGTCAACAATTTGTATGCTATAATTGAGTCACTGAACAGATATAATTATAGTAAATTGCCTTTTTGAGTAGGATGTGCAGATACTTTCTGCACCAAACGGAACAGAGCGGCTAATAAAGCGGCAAAGCCGTAAAGATAAAAATGAATAACACCAAAACAACAAAAGAAAATAAATTTATTTTTGTAAACATTAACACAAAATTCTAAAAATACAAAAACCGTTTTTTAGCCGAATAGGTATGAGTTATAATGTGAATTAGACTCACGACATTCTGGCAGTATTTCAATTTGAAGAAGAAAGGCTTGAAATATCATCTTTCGGAAAAGACCGTGTCAAAAGGTTTAATAAAATGATCGACGTTTCGCACTCTATCGGTAGAGAACAAGCGCGGTAACTCGACGTGCGAGCCACGCTAGAGGCGAAACTTATTCTGCTTCAATTTCATCAATAAAAAAATTACCGGGACGTAGGCGTTTTTATTACTATATGTGTTGGGCGACCTGACTATAGTCAAAAAGTTTTTGCCAAATTTTCTAAATAAATTATTTATTATTAATTTTATTTTTACTTCTGCTACTTTACTACTAGTGCGATTAGATCCTCCTCTATAATTTAAAACGACACATAATCGATAATTAATTTTTAAAAATAGTTTTAATTTAACGCATTTCCATAAAAAAATAGTTAATTATTGTTTTTGCTGATTTTTAATCCTTTAATAGTACTGTATGCACTCAAATTTATTTAAATTTGAACTAAAAGCCATCTGCAGCTTAACTATAACCTAATCTATAACTAAAACTACGCAATGAATTTTGCAGCAAGTTAGGTAGTATCTCTTCAACTTTATGCCTGATTCTGGTTTATAAATTATGTAGTTTTTATTTGTAAGTTTTATTTTTTTAATAACCCCAGAAAAAAACGTTAGGGTATATAAACAGGCGACCTGGCAGGCCATTCAATAAGTCCCCGACTTTCTATCAAACAACCGGCAAATATGTAAATCAGATACACGTAAACAGCAGCTCGAAAACGTGATGGAGCGCCGTCTTGTTGAAACCAAACAATGTGGTAATTTGTAGCTGAATTTAGAGGCCCAGATCTTGAAATATTTATGTCCTGTTTCTCTAAATTTTTCAATCAGTTTGAACAGTGGATTACTGGAGTACAGTTGGATTTCTCCATAACATAACACTTCTACAAGAGACAAAAAATGACATCTAGGTATAAACGTTAAGTTATCGATGGCTAGAGCCATTCATTATTGAAATAAATTGAAACTAAATATTTTTTCTTTGTTCTTCTTACACAGAAATTATGTTGTTAAAACATAGAAAAAAAGTCATATGAAAGAGCAAAAGAGGAGCAAAAATCAGAAAAAATGTCAGTTAATTGCCATTTAAAAACAAAAAAATACGACTTCATAAAAATAAAAATACGTTGACATACAAAAACAACAAGTAAGCGAAAAAATAAAAAATAAAAAAAGAAAATTCATATCTACAGAAATATACGGTCCATTTCATACTTTTGACTAACTTTGTTATGTGACCCAAATATACGTTCTGAAAAAGATAATGTAAACACTTGCATCTAAATCGTCAAAAGTAAAATTGTTAGCCAAGTTTAAAATGTTTTGTCTTATTTAAGAAAAAAAATTGAAAAAAGATTATCTTTGAACTTAGTTTTTATGTATTCTGTCACATTGTTTTCTACTGTAGTTGGTTTTACTTCTTTTTCATAACTCAATGTTGTCTACATTTACAATGCTGTAGATTTTTTGAAACTGTTTTATTGAACATTTGTCAGCAGCTTCGTTAAAATTCACAAAAAGTATAATAGAAATTATCGCTATTACTTTTTGATTCATCAGTTGAATCAAAGCTGTTGTATTTTTAAAATCACATTCAATTTTTCCGATTTTTAAATAACTCAAATGAGGTAAGCCGGTGTCTTAAAACATTATCCATAAGATGTCCTGTTGGTTTAAGCTTTTTTTTAAATGTTCTTACTTCTGGGCCTAAAATAGTTAAACTATTTTTGATCTATTTTTTAAAAATTCAATCCTTCTAGTTAGGTTACCAAATAGCCAGCAATTGGTTCTTACTTAACCCTGGTTGCACAAACGTCGATTAACAATTTGATGACAGCTAAGCGTTAATCGGCAATCAAATCGATATTTTGACCAATCACATGTCAAGAAATGAGCAATTAACGATCTGGTTACAATCAAAATTTGATTTGCGTTTATGCAACCGGTCCGCAGTTTTGGAAAACACCTTGAACAATAAAGTACAGAAGTGGGTTAAAAAACTTTTAGATAAAACAAGCTTGTTTAGATGAGCAGCGGTGCGTTTGCACCTTAAATAAAGTACTCGTAGAATAAATAGAAAAAAACATTTACTAAGCAATTTTGTAGTTTCCTTGTCCAACTAGCGCTGGTGTTGTCACTTATTCTGCAGTTATTTAAATTTTTGACACATAAATTAACATTAAAAATGTCCACTTTTTCAAAATATTATAAAGCCTTTGCAAAAATCAATTGTTTAAATAAAATACATTAATATCGTATTGGACTGATAAACACAAACATATTGGTAAATCTGCATATCCCAAAACATTAATATGCAATTTGCGCAAAATATGTAGCTGTAGTTAAAAATTAAACCACCACCAAGTGCCAAAACTACAATCAAATGTATCAATTTTACCAACATCTAAAATTATATCAAGAATATCATAGTAGATGGTTTATAAGACACATTCCATATTTATCTAAACTTCTAGAAGCAATAGTAATGGTTTTATAAAAAACGTAAATTGAAATGTTTGAATTATTATATAGCGTCCACAACAAAGAGTGTCAGATCTTCAGTTAATATTTTTGGTATACATCGATTCCTGTACATTAGTGTGATGCAAAGTTTATACTTACATAAGAATCATGCAAATAATAAATAATATTTACAGAAACAGCAGGAATCAAAACATAATTGATATTTTAGTCTAAACTGTGTAGTTATGTTTGTCATTGATGGTATTAAAATTTTAAGAACTGTGAGTGTTTGTGTTTGTAACCTATGATTGTCTAAAATCTCTATCCTGTTCTGACTTGTTTAAATGTAAAAGTTTCCCTTTTATACTCTATTTTTAATTTTAATCAGAAAACACCCAAATCATTTAATAACTCGAAGTACACTTGAAGTACAAAGTACCCTTATACTGGAAAAGACCCAGGCTCATAACAGAGTATCATATTATAGTTTAACAATTTCTTCAGAAACCCTGCAGTTCCTTACCAGAATAATTTTGAATGCAATAATTATTTGAAAAAGACTGAAGCTGGTTCTTCCCAAGATTAAAAGTTTTAGAAATTCTGAATAAGGTTAAAGCTCAAGGTAAGTAGTACAGCGTTCAGCTTAAGAGATCTGCTCTCTTCTCCGGTATACCATATTTGAGCCCAAGCTTCATTTACATGAGGTTTCAATCTTTAATTTACAAAAATTTATCTCTGACTAAAAAGTAAAAAAATTGCTTCAATTTAATCGCGGTTGGCAACACTTTATAGTATTTTATTGGAAATTAAAAAATAATAAAAAGTAGAAAGAATAAACATTCTTGAGTTTGAAGATATGACAAACAGATTTTGTCTTATCTTTTATCCAATTTAGTTTTTTCATAAAAAAAAAACGTTATATAAAAAAGGTAATCAGACTAATTTCCAGTTGTGATTAAATTTAAATGTTCAGATCTTCATCTGAACATCTAACCATCTATCTAATCAAGTGATTTAACCACCAAAAAAAACTGCAATATGTTCAAAAGATTTAAAAATGTAGATTTTCCTACTATGGTGGTTTTTACTAAAACAACCTTAGTTGGACGTTGGCTCTTTCGTAATATTTTTATCATTGATATCTGTAAAAAACAAAAAGAAAATACAATTTTTGATACCTATTACGTCCTTTTTGATACCTAATTAAGATTTAAGGTTTTTCTGTTTTTAAAAAAATCTTTTAGTTGTCATGCAGTCGAATAAAATAAATTAAATATTTTTTTAATTAGTATTCTATTCTATTTATCAATATATTCTGACCTGACCACCGAGCGATACGTCCCTATACTTACATTATGTATGTCATTGTTTCTTTGTTGACATTTTTAAAAAATTCTATGAAATTTATCTAAGATAAAACAATAGAAAGAATAAATATATAATGAAGGTAGTCTAAAAATGTCGCAGCTTTGTTAAGACCGCAAAAAAAAACAAGTGTAAAAAAAAATCACCCAGAATTAAACCCTATAGAGTTAATATGGACGTCAGTAAAAATTGGATTACAGGAAAAAACACCAAATGATGCCCAGAAGTTAGCAAAAAAAGCGTTCACTAAAATATCTCTGATAAAAGATAGAACAAAGAGAACAGTAAAAAAGACTGACAAAGACGAAAGACGGTGTGAAAAATTGTGTGTTGTTAAAAACAAATTTCTTTGAAAGACAAACAAACCTACTGATACTAATTACCACATATCTACCTTATTATTTTTTCAATTCGATCAATATTTCTACTAATTAAATATTGTATAGTAATAATGTGTAAAAAAATATTTGCTAATTTCAAAAATTAAAAATTTTTAGTAACTTAAGCCACATGCCACGGTTTAAATGTAAGCAACCAGTAAAACAAATGCTAGTACGCAGCTTGTTGACTCGCCATCTTACAAGATTTGTACAGTAGTTATATAAGGCTTGTTTGAATAAATACAGTACTAAATAATTTTAAAAACCGCTTAAAAAAACATAAATAATTTTTTTATACTGCACCACGCTTTAGCTTTGTAGCCACGTACCTTGTAAACAAAAAACGTGTGGCAACGTATATACCCCGCGCGTAGAATGCTCTATTTTTTTTACATCAAGACAAACTGCCTACACCCAGGCTCCATTCTATTATAGCTCCATGATTTATACGTATTTAAGTGGTTTACCCAAGCCACGTAAAGATATCGCTTTATAACGTTTTATTCGCTTCTATAAAATTATCTATGGACTAAAATTGACAGTTAGATGACATATGACATTTGCTTTCTAATTTCAAATTTTAAAGTAAGTTGTTCTGCAGTTGAAACCCGCAGTTTTAATCAATTTTAAAGAATAAAAGAAGCGAAAGGAGAATATTTGAAGGTGCTGCAGCAATGAATAAGTTTATTCATAATTCTGATGCTTTAATGTAAGTAGTTCTATGGTGTTTAATTCTTTATGGAGCGAAAGGCAAATTTGGAGATCTAGTGAAAACCAATTATTTTTACTAAGCTATCAGTCTATATTCTGATGGACTTATTTCAGAACCGGATGTGTATGCTCGGAAGGATCTCTGAGTACTGAAACCACCACTTATGTTCCAGGATTTAAAATTAACTATAACTCATCTAGTTCTGAATTGAGTAGCTCAGGTTCAGATTCAAGCTTTCTGAATCAAGTATTTGAGAAATGTAAAACAACGACGAAAAGCAGCAATTATTCAAAAAGTCGTAGCCATTCGGTTTATTCGTGTAATGCTCAAAACATTCCCCATTTGAGTGTATCGCAAGAAGAAATTAAAGAAAGATGTCGAGTTTCTTTCGAATGTCGCAATAATATGGTAGCGATTGAAGGACATGCTGCACGCAAAGAAAAAAAATTACAATGTTTGTAGCTTGTACCTTTAATGTAAGATAAATTAAATATAGTTTGATAACTTTACCCAATTGCCAAATATGTTCAATTTTATTAATGATTTTACATACCTATGTCGTTAACAGCAAATGTGCAAGATGTTGCCATTTCAGACATCTAAGGAAAAAGCATGTCAATTAAATAAACTTTTTGAAACTTGGCAACATCTTGTCAATTGGTTGACGCAAAAAGTTTTAATGTAGGTAGATTAGAAAAGTAAATTTTAACACAAAAGAGAAAATTTCAACACAGTTAGCCTATAGATTGTCGACTTTCTGTTGAGGTTTTTGTATTGTGCTTAAATAAAATCCGTTTTTGTTCTTAAACAAACTATTTATATTATTATTATTATAAAATGGTCTCTACAGAAATGTCATTATGTTACACCTCTGTTAACGGATTTCCCTTTTTTACACTACGCCAATGGAACAGAGTTTCCGTAGATTCCACGCCCCATGTCCCTTTGTGAGGACTATAATTGACGATTGAATTATTTTGGCTACACATGTTACTGCACAAAACTTCAATTGAAAGTATTTTTCAATCGCTGTTTTCAAATGATAGCTGGTTTAGATAATACAATAATCAAGACAACAAAAGCTATTTTGTACAAATAAACTTGGAATTCGTTTGACGTATTATATTTTTACAAATCATGTTACAGTATTTTGTGTAAAATTTAACAAAATAAATAGATATTAATTGAAAGATATTTTATGGACTAGACAGTGGCCAAAAGTAACAGACACTACACAACTCTATGTTTATAAAAATTCATTAGCATATGAGTAATATTAAGACCAACAGCAAGGCTAATAATGTAAAATATTACAAGAATAGGTACTGGAGTCAAAATCAAATGCGTTCGATTTAAAAATTGCAAAGAGCTATACCCTAAGAATGTTATAAACATATAATACAAAACTGCAACGAGCCAGAATGTATTTCCCAAAAATCTCGACAAAAACCATTCGTGGCTAATCAAACCATTATAAAAAAATAGTTGGAAAAAATGTAATAAAATTAAAGGAGGAAAAAACGCATTTAGGTGAACGTCAAATGAGTAACCCCATTCAACATCTTGCGTCTCACTGCTGGGTCTAAAATACTTATTCAATAGAAACCTACAATAAAAAGATTAGAAATTTAATTTAAAAATTTATTAAATTACCAAAATAAGGTTGCTGTGAGAACTCCAACACCGATGCAATCAACAAAAACAACGTAAAGTAAGAAGTTTATAAACTGCCAAAATCCCAATTTCAACACAATTGCAAATCCCACAGAAGTAACTACAATAAATAAATCTTTCACATCAAATTAGCTTAAGTTTTTAATACTCACTGCACAGCCAAGCAGCGAATAGCACCAAAAACGCAGGATCGTCCCGGGCAAACTGTGACTTTGTCTCTAAAATAAAAAAATATACTGCCCAAAGCAATAAACTAAAATTATGCTAACGTTTTCTATAGCGGAAATTTCTGTATACTTTCTGGGGGGCTATAAACAAATACAACATTTGCCAAAATGCAAACTCAAAATCCATTTGATCAAATTTTAACATTCTCCGAAGATATTTATACCTTTTTGTCGCGGCAGACATACAGTCTCTCTGTGTGGAAGGTAAAGGTAAAGCGGAATTATTTAAATTCATTTTACAAATTGAAAAATTCTAAAAAAAAAACATAACCTCAATACAGCTATGATTTCATCGCCAATACTCACAACTGCTAAGAAAATATTGCTGCACTAAACAAAATTCATTATAGAATTCGGTGAAACGCTAAAACATAATTTGTAAACAATATTTATTATTCCTTCTTATTATATTTTCTGCATAATTTGACTATAATATATTTACTTCGAATACACTAAATTGTCAAAATTACTAAATTAGTCAAGTGCCATTGTCAGTTGTCAGTCACTGACAATGACATTTGTTGTCATTTTTTTTTCAAAATATGTTTTTTTTTAAGCAAACGAATTTTTAATTTATTAATTTCTATCTTAAAACTTGATTTAAATTCTAGAATCTGTAGATTTAAAATCAACCAATTTAATCTGTAACGAATCTAAGAAGTGGCTTTTACCTCCATACTTTTACCAATTTTTTAATAATAATTAGCTCTAAATTTTTAATAATAAATGATCTAATTTTTTACTTATTTTTTGTTTGGTTGCTATAATTTTATTAAAATAAAAAAACATTGTATCAAAAATTTTCCCCTAGCTTAGGCAGCAAAGTAAAAAACACCGCGGTGGGGATAAATTGTTTTTCGCTTGCAAATCCGTTGAATATTGTAGATAATCTACACTTTTTTTAATAAAATCTTTTTTTTTATTAAATTTGTTATCGATTCTGTTGACTCCAATTAAATAACAACTTTTTTGTAGTTTAATGTAATCTTTTCTGTTGCTTTCGGAAACACTCAGTTGTGTTTCAATTTTTGTGGCAGAAAAACGGTATTTTTGTGTAATTTTAAATTAAATAATGCAATTGTGCTTAGTGAATTCAGGAGTTTGTTTCTTACACAATGAAGTTAACGTGGGATAGGAGAAAAGGTCGGTGGATATAAAATATAAATTATTATATAATTGTCAAAATGCAATTTTTTGTATAAAGCAATTAAATTTACTTTCAAAAAGATTTATTTTGGTTTATATATCATAATTTTAAAAAAAAATTGTGATTTATACAAGGTATAAATCACATTTTTTTTTGTATTTGAATATATAGTGTAATTCAACTTTCATGTTATAAAATAAATAAATAAATAAAACAACGTTGTTATTAGATTGTTATATTTATATAACATTAATGTTTTGTGAAAAAATAGTTAATCCGGGCCCACAACGTCCGTAACTGATCGCAAAGGAGTTAGGCATAATAGTGTTTCTTATTACGAATGTTTCTTGCTTCGGCAAGAAGGAATTGTCATGGTCTCTCTGTGAATATGTTTGATACAAACATATGTGAGAGCATGTTAAGGGAGTCCACATTGTTGCGTAGTTAATGCTTCTTGCTATTTATGTTTTTATTAATAAACAAATCATAACAAAAAAAAACTTTTGCATAGACTGCATATATAATTGTTTTAAATTATAGTTTATTCTAAACTAGGTATGTGTGTTAACTGTGATTGCCAACTACCTTAAAGACAAGCAGAATAAGATATTATTTTAAAAATCTTGGGATGTTTGAGTTTCTAACTAGAAAATCAATAATTTCCAAGCAACATAAACATAAGCCTCACGCTCAGACAAGCACTAACCAACAATAATACATGCTATGAAAATTTGAAATGGGAAATATATTTACGTTAAACATGGAACAAAATTTTAGAAGAAATCAAGACTTTATTACTGAAATGAATACTATCAAGGTAGGTATGTGCTGCTTCTGACGACAACAATTACACTTAAAATAATTTATATTTTTAGATTGAAAGGCAAATGCAGATGCGAAAGCAAATGAGGGATCGTTTAGTAGCACTTGAACTAGCAAAACATAGAGAGCTTTTCTTCTGGTATGCTTCATTTTATTTGATAAGTTTAGCAGGAGCCATTGCTGGGTAATACACTGCTTAATATTTAATAGTATCAGTGACAGGTCTTTTTCTTGCCCAATAATCTCTTATGATAAAGTCAGATATCAGAAAATTTAAAATCGTATTGTCAGCTTATCCCTAAATGCATAGCATACACGTTTTGCACTCTATTAGGAATAATGCCCCGATAATTTCTTCTCTTTTATACTTCGCCTGTCTCCCATTTTCTTTCCTAACATAAATGTATGACGTTATTAAAATTTTACACCTTTCCACCCTTGAACCTTTTAAGTCATCTATTCAAATTGGTTGTTATTCTTCTTCTATATTATCTATCTTTCCATAGTTATATTTTGGGCATAAAATACAAATTGTGTAATTCGAGTTAGAATATTCTAAGATTGACTATTCTTCTTGTTTGATGTGCAATGTTGTTTAGCGACAGCGCCTATTGGCTTAGGCTAACTTATTTTCATGAGTTAGCCCACCTAAGCAATGTCTCAGTTGTCCCTTTCTTAGAATATTTAAGCTCTAAGACACATAAAATACTATTTTTTTTTTGAACTTTGGCACTTACCTATTCTACTTGGACAAGCTATTTCGAATATTATCTAGGTAACATATTTTTGTAATTTTTAGATACAGATACAAAAAAAAACTAATAGTTGCAACTCCAATGGTGCCCTTAACATTTATTATGGCATATCAAGCTGATTTAGCATATGGCAATAAGTTGCACAGAATTTTGATTGAAGCAGAACATATTATGCAGTTCGAGCAAGACCTCTTAGCTCTACCTTTAGGAGTGCCAAGTGCCGCATCAATAGATGTGGGACGGATGGAAAAAGATGAACAAAAAAAACTACATCCGTTATTACCACAACTTTAATTACATAAGAATTGTTAAAAATGGTCAATTTAAAGTTACATTAATGTTGTGAAGTTTGAATTTTCAAAATAAGTATTTCGAATTTATATCTGTTTGTGAGGGTAAAATATATACGTATTACCATTGATTATATTATTGATACGCAGTGTTTCCCCTGAAAGTACGAGCCTGACAAAGCCGTCTTGCTTCAAGAAAATTATTAATTGTAATTTTGAACATTCCTCAGACTCGTACGGTTATGTAAAACACAGTGTCTATTACAAATAAATTTAGATGGATAAAACGTTCCAAATGTTGTGACGACTTACTTGTATTGAAAAGTTTAAACTCTTGCTGTAATAAATATATCCGCTCTTTTGAGCTTGCATTTGAAAGGCCATTTATGCCTTCTTAAAAATTGTAGATCTTGAGAGAGTTTCAATCACCAAAATATCGTCATAGATTTTCAACTGTAGTTTTAAATAAGAAAATTAATTGAATTTTTCCTTTAAACCATAGATGCTTTAAACTTCTCATAAGATGTTGTAATAAAATAATAATAATTGTAATAATTAGCTATATTTTACATCTTGTAGAAATTTTAAGAATCTTAAGATAGCTCTTCTGTTCAACTACTGTCCATTACCAACTATTAACTTGTAAGATAATGAATAATAAACTGAAAATAACAATTTTAAAAATGTAGTTCAATCCACGACGTTTAATATTTAATTATAAGATAAAATAAAAAAAGTAGACAGTAAATGGACAAGTTTAATGTTCCTGTAACTAAAGTTTGTTCACACAAGTAAATCAAATCAGGTGCATCTCTAGCCTCTTAGTTCAACTAATAGAGCTGCATAAAATCATCATTAGACTGTTGTGGCCGAAAAAAGCATAAAAAAATTGGAAGAGTAACTGTTCACTTTTTTAAATACTGTCAAAATATAACTGTCTATTCTTGGAGGTATATTAAACTGAATAAATGCCCTACCAGAGCGCTAGAAAGTAGGTTTCACGTCAAAGCTATGCGACTTTGTTTATACATTTCAGTTCATCTTTTGACGGTGAAAATGATCCTAAACATACCTACCTATAATAAATCAAATATAAAAATATTCAGAACTAAGCCAATAAGTCTTAAGAATTTGATATTTCCTCACTTTCATACAAATCTTAAAAATCATTATCTTACAGAATTCTTACGAAATAGATAAGTTCTAAAATTGTAGGATGTACTGGTATCAATTAAAAAACTTTAAATAATAAATACTTTATTACTCAACACCACGTGTATGGAATGAAAATCAGTCTATAACATAGAGCAATGTTTAAGTATAGACGGCCTCATTTTCAACAAATGTTAACACTATTAAAATACTCTAATACAAAACAACACAAATAAAGGAATGATAATACAGATATAAAATACTATACACTTAAGTGTAACTAACTCAATGCCAACAGTAAACTGAGCAATTATATTTTCACTGATTGAGATAATATAAATAAATACTTTTGAAGGTAACGTAAGGCAGCTAAGGTTTAAAATCCACAGCAGTTTGATGCGCTTTCTGTGGGAATTGGACGTCCACGACTAAAAATTGTAAGCAATTGACAGCGTACCCTAAAATAGAATTTTAAATAATATTTTAAATTCCAGCGAATGGTTCAATTTGAACATCTTAACAGCTCATTTAAGAAATGTTGGTCCTAAAAAGGTTATACAATTTAAGCTTTTTTTTTCTTAATATTTGTATTCGAATTGAACCAAACTATGATTAGATAATAGAAATACTTTGCACGAATATTGGTTTGTTGTTGTACTTCTCCATCACAATTCCATCTACTAGGAACATCAATTGCACGAAAACAAAATTCCTTAGCACAATAAGTTTCAACAAATGGCAAGTCATCGACAGATGAATTTTTACTAGACAACCGCATTAGTAATCTCAAATTATTAAATACTGAAGTGTGTCTAACTAATACTAGATGGACATTACCATCACCCATATGAGTGTATGGGGCTATACCATTCGGACTTCGCTTGCAAGAACAGCTTATGTTAGCTCCACTTATCATAAAAAAACTTCCTTTCATTTTCTGCCATCCATATTCTATTTTATCACATACTTCATTTCTTTTAGAAGCACAATTTTCACATTGTTCAAAGCATTTATTTTTAGGAAACGAATTAGGTTCAGATAAAAAGGCAATCTCACCAGTATAACCCTTATTACCTACTAATTTCTTAAAACCTAAAATCAATAAAATCACTCAGTAAATCAATCGCAATTACATACGTATTATAAAAATAACAAAACATTATTTGAATTACTTTCAAATACAACTAATTATTGTTTAGTCAAGCAATATACGACTGGCCTTACTTAACATCTTTAAAACAACGGATCCCTTTGTCCATTTTTATTTAATTCTCTTTCTTCTTTTTGTATTCTATCTTCGCTATGTATTTCAAGATTTTTTTCGGTTTTCATTAATTTTGTATTAACGTTTTCTTTTCCTCCCTTTGTATTATTGTTTCCGTATTCTTGTCTATTTTCGATCTATTTTCAACTGTTTTCTTCTTTAATATTGCAAATCTATTGTCGCAAAAATTATTTTTTTTTTGTTTTGTTATTTCACATAAAATCGCATTTTCTATTTGTATTTCTATCTATTCTGTTATCTTATCTACTCCTTTTTCTTCTTGTTTTATCCCTAAAAATTGTTCTTAATCTACTCATTCTCGTTTCTTCCATTCCTCTTTTATTTATAATTCTAATAACATATGATTCGATTCTATTCCACACCCAATTTCAAACAATGTCACTTTTTCCCATGTTCCTTAATTTACTACTTCATAATATATTGCTGTTTCTTCTCTTCCTCCTCCATCCTTTCCCAAGCTTCTCAATCTAATTTAATATATACCTCCTATTTTCTCTTATCATTTATCTCATTTTTGAAGATTGTGTTATAAATAAACTAGATCTAAACAATTTTGCCAAATTCTTGTAAAATTTATTTAATAATCATCTAGATTTCGACAATTTAGAAGATTATTAAATCAATTTTAGTAGAATTTGCCAATATTGTTTATATTTATTTTATTTATTACACAAATTTAATAAAAATTTTTGGAAACAATATAATTTCTATCATTCTTCCTTCTTTATTTTTTGTTATCGTCCGTTTTCCTCTTACTTTGTTTTTAATTCCTATTTACCCCGTCTTCCCCGCTTGTTATTTTTTCTAATCTAGTATTAAAAGTTCCTTAATCTACAAAACTCTTTGTTCAATTTTCCTAATCTCGTTACAATATATTCATTTTCCCTCGAAAAATATTAAATCGTTTCAATGGGTTTTTAGATGGCATTTTGTCACCTTCTCCCTTAGACGCGATTGATCTTGAAACAATTTTTGTCCTCGTTGAGGAAAAATTAAGGAGTTCTCTTCTAGAGCACTTTGAAGTGGTATAAAATGGCCAAAAAACTATTTTCTTGTTGATGCGTGGCGACATTTATGTATCCGAAATTTCTTATATAGAAGTCGAAAAGCCATTTCAATGCTAAAAATCAATAAATAAGAGCAATCGCTAGTCGGATCACACTAGCGCCTTCTGCTTGAAACGCATATCTAAGATATGCAATATTCTCTATCTACTTTGCTGCTGCTACCAAAAAATAGTAATAGAGTAGAAGCAAATTCAGTCAAAAAACTCAGACAAAAACTTGTTTGAAGCTCATTAGCACGGATCGGTGAGACAGACCAATACAAGTGGTTTTAAAATGTATAGACAAAAATCTTGTTCTTCAAATTTATTAGATTTTTGGCAAAATAAAATGTATTTCAGTTTAAAAAAAATATGAGTATGGTTTATTTTCAATAACTTTAATGTTACAAAAAGCCAATTTTTATTTTAGTAGCGGGTGGCATTGTTCTAATCCAATTTTTTTTTTTAATTTAATTAAAAATTTGTATTGTTTTTAAAGATAAAAAAAATTTACCTGAATAGTTATATCGATTAGGGCCCATCCATCTATATTTATCACTGTGATATACTAAATCCCCTAAATATCCGTAACTTAAAACACTTGCGTATAATTTCAGAAGACTATGTTCATCGTAGACAGAAACCAAGTCTAAACCTAATCTTTGTCCAAAAATAATATTTAAAACAGCAGTCGTAGGATCTATGGTTCCATGCAGGCAATATACAATGGTATCTGTACTTCCACCTTGAAAAATATTATTAAAACAAAAATTATATTTAAAATCACACAAAAACATACCGGGTATAATACCAATAGGAATCTTTGGTTTTGGCAAGTCTTGTTTCATATCATCTGCATAATAAAAATTTATTTAAATACATCTATACTAAAAATTTTAAAAAAATAATTTTTTACGGTCCAATATTTAAATTTTTTTTTAATTACACCAAAAATTCGAGTCAACGACAAAGCCTAGTTGTCTGTGAAATTTTCTGTTATTATAATTTTTGCAAAATCTAAAAAGACGAACAAAAGTAAATTCAACAATTTCATCCACTTTTTTAATAACTTGTCAAAATTTAACGTCATTCCTTCTACATTGCATTTTTAGTGTTATTAAAAAAAATTTTTTTGGCATTTTGAAACGTAATTAACATAAATTACATTGTTAAAATCAGAAAAAAATCTACAATTTTACTTCTGTTGCTATTTAAAAAAAAGCAAGTTGGTCTTGGATCTTTGAAACAAATAAACACATTTTTGCAATTTGCCTCCATTTTGGTATTTTGGCAATGTGCCAAAATAATTTTTGCTATTTCACGGATTTCGGGAGGTAAAGTTTTCTTATATTTTCGTTTTTTGGGGCTGACAAGATTAGAATTTCTGGATGGAACAAAAAACAAATAGATAAAATTTTCACTTTTAAATTCAAGATATTGCCAACCCAGTCCAAAAATCCCTAAATCGATCAAATTTTAAAGAAAATGCTTAAAAACAGCATAAAAAGGGCAAATTACAAAAAACAGTATAAAAAACTCGTTTCGTAAGACCTTAAAGCACTTATTCTTAAAAAAAAACTCTTGGCTTTGCCACTCGTTTTTTAAACTTGAATGCGTGCTTTAAGACATGTCTTATGAAACTTGTTTTTTAATATACTATTATTTGAAAAAATTACAGCTAGGACATTTTTTTCAATTTTTTTTTACGCTCCTACTTTAATTTGATTCTGATAAGTGGTTTTAAGAATATTTGACCGTTTCCATACTTTTGCGCAACCTATATATGTAATATTTTTTGTATAATAAAAGCTAGTCAATAAAACAGTCTATTTGTTATAATTTATTTATTTAAATGTAATAAAGTCACTTTATAAAAAAAAAGGGTTGTTAGCCCCTAACTTTTGATAGTTTCTGGACACTAGGCGGCGCCAGTATAGCTACTCCTACAGGCGTATAGCCGCGATATAGGTCAATTGTAGATCCACCGTCATATTTGTAATTCAATATTTATACAAGGTTTTATGTGTTTTAAATAATCTTTACATTACCTTTTATAAACGATGATAGAAAAATATTTGTTGTCAATTATTTACCAATGACAAAAATAAACCTTAAACTTGACATATTAAAAAAAAATGTTAAACTTCATTATTTGTATTTGCCAGGTAATTACCGGGTCAGGTAATTGTGAGTAATGCCAAGTAATAAGTGTAAAAATATGTAAAAAGTCATAAATGAGTTGAAAAGATTTATATAATCAAATATAAAGTTACCTGCGTCAATTCCATGTTCTTTACACTCTCTTAAAACTAATCCATTAAATAATTCTGATACTGTTCCATCACCTCCGACACACCCTATTGAATCAAACATTTCTAAACTGTGATTTAAAACATAATCTCGAATCTGATCCTTCCTCTGCGAAATGTTGACTGTGACTTCAACACCAGCCAATCTAAAAAGAGGCTTTCCAAACTTTTCATATATTTGCAAAGCATTTTTTTTGCCTCCAAAAGGATTAACAAAAAGTAGAATTTTTTTCGGTCTGTCAGTAAAGTCTGCAAAAGATTGCTTGAGTAACTTTGGAAAGTGATATTAGCTGCTTGCTTACATTGCAAATGATTCTGAAGGGTTTTCACCCATGACGAGACTTGCAAGTGATCAGAATGCTTCAAAATAAGATAAGCGTATTTCCATATGTTTTGATCTTGTTTTGCGTAATGTATAGTGAAACGATTAGGATCAATCACTTTATCCTCAGATGGATGAGTATTTTTTAAATAATTATGTTGGACAGAAATTACATTTTCCAATGGAAGTGTGTGTTGTTCTGTAATCAAATGAGCTTTTAATAACTGATATTAATTGATCAATCAACTTACCCGATGGGGGCTTCTCGTTGTCCCAGACAATTGTTTCTTTATGGAATATGACTCGTATTTTCTTACTTCCACTATAAAAGGTGCTCAAAAGAACGGAGTTTTGAATATCGTTGGACATTGTGTGAAAGTGATTGAGGAAATATTAACAACGTACAATTTAACACACGACATCACATCAGAAATGTAATTTTGTCAAAATGTTTTGATAAATGAGGTTTTCTCAAGGCGATCGTCACAACCGATTCTTACAGAAATACGAATACTTATTAATATTAATTTGAAGGCTATAATAACAAATTCAGACAACGTACCGTCATTGTCAAAATGTGAATGACACATTCACACTCCAACGTCACTTCACTCATAGAAAACCCACACCACAGACTGCATTTGCAATCTTGAATCTAAATTGCGTTTGCGCACTCTACCTGCGCACTGTGAATCTTTTGACTTGCCTCCTCTTAAGCTAACACTGTTAGGTTCATTGCGCATGTGCTTCAAAATATCTAACTATTCTTTTACTTTTCTTCTTTGTTTTAATTTGATAAATACTTTTTTTTTTATTTACATATGAGTATTAATAATGTAATAATAAATACATGAAAATTATTTCCAAACAGATGTTTTTAGTAATTTAATACTGTATCAAAAACATGTTCTATTAAGACAAAAAATATTTTTGCTTTAAATAATTTGTCAGAGCAGTGGCGTATTTACCAGGGTTCCGCGGTATTTGGGCTCAAAGCTACAGAGGCCCAGATAATGTAAAACAAGCACAAAGTTGTCGCTCGGCCAGAAACATAACATCTGGAGGATGTTCGAAAGCGGCACCGTCTACCAGTCGTAGAACAAATAACTTTACCTTTCTTTTACAAGCGAGTAACTAGAGGTTGTACAGAACTTTGGCTTTAGGTATTCTTGAATTATTATAGTCAATCAATATGGTATTATTATTGCACGTTTTGTAGTATTAGTGCAGTAGGAAATGCGAAAACTATTCCATCTCAATTTTTTTATGCAATTTTAAATTGCGTTACTTATGATATAGATGAATATTGCTAGGAGGCAACCCGGTGTCATATTGTTTAAACAATTGCAAAGAATTGTTATTTTCTAGCCGGACATTTTTTTTACATTCTTTATAGAAATTTAGATAAAAACGATTCTATAACTTTTTCCGATATAATTTTAAAAAATCTTAAGTTGGGGTAGTTTTGACTCACAAAAAATACATATATAAAAAAAAGAATAAATCTATTGTTTGTATAAGATTCGTCTTTTGGTTTGAGATCTCCTGTTGTCGGAACTATTTACGATTTTCTCTTTACTATAATACTTTATATATTTACAATTGATAATTTATTTTAGATTTTTTTCTTTCAATTGGTATAATGATGATTGAAATTATTTGCTTGATTAGATAATTCAACAGTTAAAAAAAACAATTCCTGTGTTTTATTTGTTATCATCTTTTTTGCAGTTTTATGTAATATGCTGTTCTTTTGTTATCAAAAGAATATCCTACCTTAGTTCAGTTTAAGCCTTCGTGCTCTTTGCATCGGGTGTTTGTGTTTGATAATAAAATAAAAAAATTTATTAATTAAATTCTCGTGTTTATATGTAGTCTCGTGATAATTGATGTAACGTGCAGTGCATGCTATTTTGCTTCTTTATTTTATCTATGAAGTCGATGTTCAATATTTCAATATACAGAGTGAGTCAGTTAACAGTTTGCAAATATATGTCAGTTTATTTATAGACCGATTTTAATAATTTATGTTGGCTTTGAAAAGGGATGTTTTAGAGGTGGTCTGCATAAAAACTTAGTAATAACCTGCATAAAACTTTTAAGAAAATGTGAAAAAATCAAATATGTTTTCATTCTTTTTTTCAATCGGTACTTATATATGTATTGAAATTAATTGCTTGATTAGGTAACTCAATTTTTTCCTATAAAAACCAATGGTCTTATACTGTTTTATTATCTTTGTTGTTGTCTTATGTAATGTTTTCCATTTTTTCAAAAGTCTACTATCTATAGTGTAGTTTCAAACTTCATACGGTTTACAACAAATATTTGTGTGCCAAAATTAAATAAAGAAATATTAAAAAGTGTTCATTATTATATAAAAAGTTTACGCTATTTAACTGCCTTATTTTATTTATAAGCAAGGTGTTCAATATTTTAATATACAGTTCACACATTATAGAAGAAATATATAGAGTGAGTTTGTTTTAGCGTTATTAAATTGTTTTAAGACATAGTTGCTGTTTTGTAAAAAAAAATATTTAGAAAACGAATCAATTTTGCTGTCCACCGTTTTTCTTTTTATTAATGAAAACATTTGCAGTGATTGGTGTTAAATGTATATTAATTAGTCTTAACTTTGTTTGACTTCGCGTAAGTGCACGATAATCCTCATTGAGGAGCGTATCAACTCTGACCCTTGGTAATCCGAGCCTCCAAAACTTGTTGAGAGTCGTTAAGGAGTTAGGTATAATAGTGTTTCTTATAACGATTGCTTCTTGCAATCGGCATGGTCTCTCTGTGAATATGTCTTGTACATACATATGTGAGGGCATGTGAGCGGGGTCAGCATTGTGGGGTAATTAATATACATTTGATGCTCTTTGCTGTTTATGTATTTATTGATAAAACATCGTACAAAACAAATAACTTTTTTTGCATACATTCCAAACGCGTAATTTTTCTAAATATTTTTTTGTTGGCATCTTCAAATATGTACATGTGAATGTTAGCTGTAGAAAAACCAAACTAGTTAAAAGTAAAAAAAATAACAATGATACGGTCACATAGAAGATGGGCGGCGAAGAATAATATAAAAGTGGACTCCAGATACAAAAATAAAAAAAAAATGAAAAAAACTTTTATTTTAATATTATTTAATTTTAGTATAATGGAAATCCAATTATATTAAAAAAAAAACAATGATATGGTTACATAGAAGATGAGCTGCAAAGAATAATATGGGAGTAAGCTACAGATATAAAAATAAAATAGAAACGAAAAAAACAGTTTAAAAACTTTTATATTAATATTATTTGATTTTAGGATGATGGGAATCCAATTATAGCATTTATTTTGAAGTGTCAAATCTAGAACATTTTTGAAGGGATAATCTCTATGACAAGAAGGCGTCTTAGAGATAATTAATTAACTAAAAGTGCCTAACCGTAAGTAACGGTTAAACTAAATAAACGTTTATACTGATTATTGTAAATAAAGTTGTTTTTTTTTATATTAGTTGTTTTTTTTTATTTTTATTGGTTTTTTGTGATTATGTGTTGCGATGATTTATCTATAAAAATGCGTAAATTTTGATCAGATTTTGAAATGCGCACAAATGACTGGTGTCGTTTTCTGAGGGGAGAAAACGGATGTGAGATTTAAGCATACTGCCTTTATTATTAGGTTTTGTGGCTGTTAGGCGGCTGGTATCGTTTTCTGAGGGGAGAAAACAGATGTGAGATCGTAGCAAACACTTTTTTGATTTTGAAAATATTAGCGCTTTTTTTATTTTGACAGTGGATTAGGCCTACTGGGGACACCACTATAAAAAAAACGCACCATTTACTGTACCTCTTAAAGGTGGTGTGGAAATCAGTGAAATAGTAAAGCGATGTATAATAATAATAAAAATTTTATAATTTAATATAGTATTTGTAACTCAATTTTTTATTTTTACAAAAATGTAAACTGTTTTAAAACCTTAATACTTTTGACAAAGATGTACTTAGATATTTATTTTTAAATTTTTGTAGATAGCTGTATAATAAAATCTATTTTGTACATTGTTGTTTTCTTTTCAACCGAAAGAAAAAAGAAAGTTTTCAATTCAACCAGTATATATTTTTTATAAATGCTTATACCTAATATGATTCCAACAGCAGCAGCAAAAGCTGCTGCTGCTGTGACACTTTTGACACTGTCAAAGACGAGTGACACTTTTAACACTGACAAAATTATTGAAAGATGGCAATTAAAAAGTTACTCGCTGTGACATAGCCTACACTTTTTTTGAGTGTTATTTAAACATTTGTCAAACAAGCTAGTCTTTCTAAAAAAAAATTTTTAGAAAGTGTTGCCATCTCAAACAGTTATTGTTGACCACGCTGTACCAATAGAAGTTCTAGTGAAAGTCTTGTCATTTTTGATATATTAAGTTTTGAACGTTTGTTTAAAATTTGATGCACGCTACAGAATTATACGTAAATAAAAAGATAATTAAGTTATCTTCATATTTTTCTATTAGATAATTAGAAATAAATTCTTAATTTTTTTTTAAAGACAATTCTTGATCTAAAGTTACTATACCTGAGGATTTTGGTGGTTTTAGAGTGAGAACCCTTTTTTAGCTATTTTTGTTACTTTTTTTTTATAGAACTTACCTAGTTTTGACCTTCTGAGATACTTATTTTCTTTACAACATGAAAAAGTCTTTGAGTCCGTGTATTAGTAATTTTCCTCCTCCTGAACAAAAAAAAATTTTTTCAAAAAGCTTAAAACTTTGTTTTCTTGGCTTGGCAATAGTTAATTTCTAGGAAATAGAGTACAATTAGTTTTTTTAAATATTTGTTTTTTATTAAATATTTTATTAAATTCTTATTATTTTTTAGCTATTTTACTCTGTGTCATGCTTATAATGTCGAGAGCTGTCGCTCTCTTATAATTGACAGATGACGTCTGTCGTGTAAGATGTGTTGCAGAAAATCTGTTTAGGAACCTAAACAAATGGAGGCGATGATTTGATTCCGTCTGTTTACGCCGATGACACATAATAATAAAATTAAATGTCAAGTCAAAATATACCGAAAACCACATGATAAAAGATAATGTAAACTGTTTGAATCGATAAAGTTTATAATCTTGTGAGGTGCTGCTGATTGGTATGATGATTCCGATTTGTTATCTTACATTTTGATTTCAAATACAATATGTGACAGGTTTTTCACAAATAATAATTTTAAAGGGTATGAATGGGTTTATAGGAGATAGAAAGTAATTTTCATGTTTTAGAAGCAATATGAATGAGAATAGAGATAATAGGAATAGAGAGATTGACTGGTCTCGGTATGGCCTGGGTTCGGAGACAGCACAGAGGCAGCGGGCCCATACCAGTGGTTTTATAGATTTATCTAATGATTACGGAGCGGGAGGACATCAGGCTTCAGGGGCGAATGAATTATTTGCTGAAGAACAGGTAATGACCTTTAGAAAATGTTTGGGATACAACATTATTTACATTCAAGTTATCAATCAAATATAATTTTTTATTCTATTATCTATACTTTATTTGGCATAAAGTTCATAAATGTTTACTTGCATAAGATTTAATTTCTAAAAAAAAATTATGACACATCTTGTGATGATGTCATGAGTATTACTATTACCACAGATTATAGTAAAAGAAAATCAATGGAATACTACAGTCAAATCGGCAATGTCCATAAAGTTTAATTGACTGTAACCGCAAAAGGTTATAAAGGAAATTGATTTATCAGATGTTTGAGTACCAACTAAATAAAACAAAATAGTTTGATTTGCCAATTTTAAGAAAACACACCTGGTTTTAGAATACCTTTGTAAAAATAAAAAAACTTGACATTTAACAAAAGAACATCAAATTCAGTCAATTTCGCCCTCCAATTCTAACGTGCTTTTGTAAAACAATTTAGGTAAGCCATGGAAATTCTTTGTTTTCGGAACGTTCTTAAGCCGCAGCCAAAAGTTTCTTGACTGGTGCTGGTTTGACAGTGACAGATATCAATATAAATTCTTATTTTATTGAGAACAATAAATATCTATTCTGTCGCAAAACCCATTTAAAGTGAAAAGCTTTTACCTGCGTCACCGTCACGCTCCGATATATTTCCCGTAATTTTTATAAGCGTCGGTGATTTGTGGTAAAATGCCTGCTTGCCGATCCGAGTTCGAATTCCGCCCGAAGCAGCATATTTTTTGTACAAATAATTACATTAAATTGTGTTTTAAATATTACCAATATACACTAATTTAATTAATTAATTTTTTATTTAAATTATCAAAATTTGTTACGTCCAATAATCAATAAGAAGTAACAATCATTTTTTTTATGTAAAGCAGCGCGGTCATGGTAATCGATTATTCACTATAGACATTAGACACTATATACTTAATAACTTATCTAATGTCTAATGACACTTTGATTGTGTTTGACCGATTATTATGAATAATAAAAAAGAATCTTTGAAATCGGTTGGCGTGGTATTGAGTTATTCATTCATTTGTCGCGCACATACTTAATGCAAATTTAAGAGACATTTGGTTTTTTGGTGGATGCCATGGTCAGAACAGTATCAAAATAAAATGGGACCACTCATAAAGCACCAGCTTTCAAATAAAATTATTCAAATAGAATTATCAAAATCGGTTCACCCGAAAGTTTTGGGGTAACAAAAAATAATAAAAAATACAGTTGAATTGATCACCTCCCCCTTTTTTAAAGTCGGTTAAAAATGATCGAGTTATTTTTCATTAGTTAGCATGTATGTGAAAGTTGACTTTAATAGTGTTTTATTATCGAAGTAATTATCATGTTTTTTTTTGTCAAAATTTCACTTTTATGATATTGTAGATTTGGATTACATAAAGATTCAAAGCTGTCGCAAACCCAACTTTGTCTAGATTTAAAAAAAAAAATATTTTTTATTTGTCTTAAATATTGGTTCAACGTTTAGAATGTTTGTAATGTTGTTTATTGCAGTGTTTTTTTTTAATTTATGTGTTAACAGGGCGATGTTCCTTGGTGGAAGTCTAATTTTTTTATATCACAACCTGTTCTTTTTGGTACTTGGGACGGCGTTTTTACTTCATGCTTAATTAATATATTTGGAGTAATTGTGTTTTTGAGGTCCGGTTGGATAGTAGGACAGGCTGGAATTATTAGTGCTATTTTAATTGTGCTTTTTACAGGTATTAATAAAAATTAGTGGCGGCTTTAGAAAAGAATACAAAGCAAAATAGGGAATACGCTTAGTAATTTTTTTTATCAAGCCGCCACTGCAAAATGAATTATTAAATTTATTTATTTTGTTTTCAGTATTCATTGCTCTTATTTCGGTATTATCAGCAGTAGGAATCTGTGAACGATGTAGAATTGAAAGTGGGGGAGTTTATTTTTTGGTAGCTCATGTTTTGGGTTCGAGATTCGGAGGATCTTTGGGGCTCCTTTACTGCTTCGGACAGGTATTTAATTTTAACAGGAGAAAAATGTGTTTAAAGCTTTTTTAGGCTGTCGGTTGTGCTTTGAACGTATTGGGTTTTGGTGAATCAATGGCAGAGCTTATTGGTTTTGGTACTTCCAAATGGGCCGTAAGAATAATAGCCAGTGCAGCGGTTTTATTATTGAGTGTAATTAACGTTGCTGGGGTGAAATGGGTAATAAAACTTCAATTCATTCTGTTGATAATATTATTGCTGGCTGGATTGGATTTTATGGTTGGAAGTTTTGTTCACACCGATTTTGGTAATAAAAGTCAAATTTTGTCAAGTAAAAAAATGACATTTTAACTACATACCTAGTTTCAAATATTATGCAACAATAGTGCTTATTTAATCAATAAGTAAAAAATATGAATAACTCAAAAAATTAATTAATAAAGAAATGTTTATTTAACTATACACTATTAATTAGTGTATGATTGCTGTCTTATGTCTTTACTATTCATTTAATCTAAATTCGGTTAACGGAATAAATTTACACTGTAAAAACTTTATTTCCTAAAATATTTGGGGTCTTATAAGAGAGCCCAATTTTTCACGGTCGGACTCATTTATTATTTTTAAATGAAGCACTTCTATTTTTTTCAATGTAATTATTTGCCGTATCAATTGTTATATAACTGTATAATCCTTTTAATTACAAAAAAATTATGATTTTTTTTACAAAAACTGTTACAAAATCATTATTCACAGAATTCTAATACTTTTCAACAACACATGTTTCTATTTTTTTTAGAAAATGGATTTAGAGGTTGGCTGGCTGGAGATTTTTCTTTAAATTTATTTTCTAAATATAAGGACGACTACAGTTGGTTCACAGTATTTGGTGTGTTCTTCCCAACGGTTACAGGAATTTTATCAGGAATTAATATGAGCGGTGATTTAAAAGCACCATCTACAAATATTCCAAATGGAACCCTAGCAGCTTTAGGTACCGGAACCTTCTTGTACCTTGTTTTTGTGATCTTCCTTGGCGCAACTTGTGAAAGAGATTTTTTACTAAGTAATTTTATGATTGCTACTAAGGTATCTGCCATTGGTGTCTTATTGGCTGGACTGTATGTCTCGTCAATGTCAAGTTGTTTGGGAGCCATGTATGGTACTCCCCGTGTTTTACAATCCATATCTTTAGAAAATGTCATTCCAGGAATCAGTATTTTAGGAACTGGTGTAAGTGGATCGTATGTTGCATTCTGGGTGATATAAACGATAATGTCTAAATTATATTTTTTTCTTTTTGCCTGATTCTTCCAAACAAATCTAATTTTTGAAATTAAGATCTAATTTTTTTTTATATATATACAGTGTGTCTCTTTGAATTGGCGCTATATGGAAGACTTGTTTCTAGAATTTACACCACAAAAGATATTTTTTAAAAATTAAAGTCAATAATATTCAGCTTATGTGCACAAAGAACTTTTGATCAGTTTAAGTTTTGTAAAAACTTATTTATAATACTTATTTATAAACTTATGTACTTATAATTTGTAATGGAAGAGTTTATAATCTACAATGACATTTCTATTACCGTAAGACAGTTACTTGATTTTTACAAAAAAATACTAAACTTTTTTGTTGTAAAACTTTTAATAAAATATATAATAATACTTCTATTAACAAAGTTTTTCATATGACGCTAATTAAAGTAGACACACTATAGATATGATCATTATATTTATAGCACTCACTGTACATGATCAATAAATACATTGTATTTTTTTCCAGAGAGGACCAAATAAAGTACCCCTTTATTCAATGGCAGTTGTTGCAATTGTAACACTGTCATTTATATTAATAGGGGAGATCAATACTTTAGCACCAATTGTAACAATGCCTTTTTTATTAACGTATGCATGTATAGATTACTCGTATTTTGCTTTAGCACAAACTTTTGATATACAACATCAAAGAGAACAACGTTTTGATAAACCAAGAATTCAAGAAACCTACAGCCTTGAATCTGATGATGGTGATTTAGACAAATTATTTCCTGAGCGCACACGACATAAAACATTACGAGTAATTTTCAAATAATACATTTAAATAAATATTTGATTGATGTTTTAAGGGTGAATCTAGCTCTGGGACTCCAAGCAGTATGGATGAAAACACCGAAAGTATACCCAAACAGCATATTCACTCTAAACCAAAAAATTGGTACTCAAACTTCTGCAATCGATGGTTTTCACTTTATGGAGTAATTTTTTGATTTTTTTCTTATTAATTTTACATTTAATCTCATTACAGGCTGCAATGAAACTAATAATAATGTTTTTGGTCAATTGGATATATGCAATGGCTTGCATCACCGCTGTCTTTTTGGTTTGGCTATACATTGGTACAGCGAATCCCGCTGTTAAACCAGGACTGGCCGCAGAGTTTCGATTTTTCAGATGGCTGAAAACAGTCCTGCTCCGATGCATGGGGTAAATAATTGATTAATTTCTGTAATAATTATTTTATTCAAAATTTGTTGTCTGCTGCTAACATTGTGGAAATGTTCAATCTAATCTTCATTACCGTACTAATTTTTGAAAATATTATTTTTCGTGTTTATTTTGAATTTTTTTCAATAATTAAATATGTATAAACTATTTAATGTAATTTAACTTAAGGGGATCTTCACGGTGAATAAAATGCTTGGAAACATGGGATAAGTTTTTTGAGCTTAGTTTTTACGCAAATCAAATGAAATTTTGAATATAAAAGTTTTAATGTCTTCTCTATAGATTGCTTGATTTCGATTTTTGAAATTGTTATCAGAAAGTGATAAAAAATCGTAAAAATTGGTAACTCGAAAATCTAAATCAACGGTGGTATTCAAAATGTAGTTTTAAAGGTAAAATTAAGATATACGTTTTTCAAAATTTTTGTAAATAAAGGAGTAATTTGCGGATAATAGTTGAAAATTTTAGCTGGTGAGGTGTGTCGTTTGAATGTATCTGACTCCTCCTCCAAGAGCTTTATTATCGACGTCACATTAAGAGAAATCACGGATATGGTTTCAACTTATCTGTCAGGGTGTTAAGAACCACTTGTCTCGAATTACTATACGAGGATACGATGATTGTTTTTATGTTTCAGACCTAACGCTAGGCTAGATAAAGACAAGAGACACCGCTTGTATTTGTGCTTTTCATAAAAGTAAATTATTATACATATTATTAATTGATAATATGCATTTTATTAAATTGTGTATCGCAATGAAAATTTTGATTTAAATTTATAATCAAAATAATAGGTGATATTTAAATAAACATTAATCGTTTAAAGAATATCAAAACAAATAAAAAATAAAATTGGCAATAAATATATTATGAAGGAAATAGCCGGGCTGGTTCCAGCTGTGGAATAAAAGCAAAGGAACGACTTAGCCTCAGATGGTATAGTTTAGCTAAACATTTAGTACGATTACAATTTTGCCTTCTTACATACTTTGCAGCCCTTATTTGCATCAAAGTGGTAGCCGACAGATGCGTTTGTAGTTCTTGTCAGCATGGACCGTAATAAAAATTTTAGCCGGACTAAATTTCACCGTCAAAATAAAAAAAACTGTAGTCGTTACGTAATTGAAGAAAAACATTTCTACTGTTAAAAATAGTATCAAAACTAATAATTCAAGTTAATAATGATAGTAACAGTGATTCTGATATTTATGCAGATGATTAAATGAAAATTACTAATGTTTTAATACTCAATAATAAATAAATCTTTGGCTAGAGAATTAAATGTAATTTTATTGTTATATTCAGTAACATGCAGGCGAAGAAAATAGAAGCAACCTGAATACAGCACTGGCAGTATCTTTAAGATTCTGCACAGGCAAAACCCTGCGCTAAACCCTCATAAAAATTAGTGAAGATGACCTAGCAATGAAACCATATTTGCACAAATTGTTTAGACAAACTATACTATATAATGAAAGCAAAAAGCAAAAAAAGTTGTTGGTGGCAAACGAATAAATTTTAGTTTGAAAAACAGCTATGAGGTAAGATGTCGAATTGCAGCGCTTCAATTTAACGAGCACGAAAATTATATATCCAAGATCTATAAAACAATGACGACGACAAGCCCGGGAAAATACACAAAGCTGTACATTGACAAAACTAGACGGAAAAGAATGTATAATTTAAAAAGAAAACAACTTTTTTCTACAAAGATTAAAACAAGAAACACATTTTCTAGTGCAGATGCTGAATATGGAGCAGTCGGCGAATTAAGCCCTACCACGCTAGAAAGTAGAAAAGAAGAACTGTTATTTCTCATTGCTACTTCTAATATCCGGGAATTAGAAATAAAAACTAGAGGACAGTGTAGCAATCCTTTGTGGAAAATGAAGCGCATGTACAGGCTTACTGCTTCCAACTTTGGGGCAGTATGTAAATTACGAAAATCTACCGATCCGAAGAAACTTGCCAAAAGAATTGTGAATTCAAATTTTACAGGATCTGCTGAGCCGCTGAGGTGTCGATCATGAACCTATTGCCAAAGCCAAATTCATAGAATATTATAAGATCGAAGAAGCAATTACCGAATCCGGCCTCTTTGTTGATGCGGACTTTCCACATCTAGGAGCCAGTCCAGACGGATTACTTTCGGGGGGAGACATTATAGAAATTAAATGCCCGTATTCAAGTCGGCAGTTAACTCCAGAAGAAGGAGTTTTCCAAAAAAAAATAAAATGTTTAGAAGCATGTGCAGATGGAATCTATCGCCTTAAAAAAACTGATAACTATTACAACCAAGTACAAGGTCAATTAGCGCTCAGTGGAGCTAAATTTTGCTACTTTGTTGTGTGGACGCCTTTCGACTAGCTGACCCGGCAAACTTCGTACCGCCTTAGCGTAAATTTGATGCACTACTTTATTTTGTAGAGCTGACCTATCTTATGTATGGGTACCTATTCAATTAGAACTGGAATCTATAATATCCTCCATATAAAAATGAATACCTATTTCCCTGGTCTCGTCATACCTGAGAAGGACTTTACTAATTTTATTAAATAAAAAACAAAATATATATTTTCATAATAGTGTTTATTCCGTAGGGTTCAATAATTTCACTTATATTTTTACAAATCGCTATTGAACAACTGAACATTTTGAAGTAAACACTGAGTTCATTATCATGTGCGTTCTAGAAAGCAACTAATAGCCTCTATACCCTTCACTGCTTCTCTCTATTCTAATGCTTTTTGATAAACTATATTTTTAGTTTTATGTTCTGGCCCGTAAATTAATAATGTTGATGGTTTTCCGACAGGGGAACAGGCGACATATAATTGGCCATGTGAAAAACATGGATTTTCTAGGTTGATGCCACATACACTTAGGGACTGCCCTTGCGATTTATTTATTGACATTGCAAATGCAAGCCGCACTGAAAACTGTAAACGTTTAAAACTGAATGGCATATCGTTCGGTATCATAGGGATGCGTGGGATTAAAACATCTTTGCCTTCGTACTTCCCTTTCAAAATGTTTGAAAGGAAAGTTAAATTGAATGACGTTGACATTTGTTAGCGAAGTTATGTCTGTGGTGTCATAGATCACCACAGAGTTTTTTGTTTTATGGAATGACGTTGACATTCGTAACGCGCTTTTTTTTAAAATATGCAAAATTACATGTATATTTTTCAATCTTTTTGAGAGATTTCCTTAACTTTTTCTTTCATAAGAACCTTCTCCTGATAATAACAAACAGAACAAAAAAAAATCAGCCAAATGGGTCCAGCCGTTCAGGCGTGATGCCAAGGGAAATAGGGATTCATTTATATAGATATAATAATATAGATAAAGTAAGATATTGCATAATTAACACAATTATGTTATAATATACTATTATTTTTTGTTGCAGATAGCATATGACAAAGACTTTTGGAACGCAATGTTGCCAAAACTTAATGAGTTTTATTATAACGTAATGATACCAGAAATTTTAACACATAATTAATATAGAAGAAACCTGCTATTAGTATCTCCTCAAAAAGAGTGCCAGCGGTCAGTTAGTAGAGTCCACCCAAGCAAACATGAGCTCAAAAGAAGCGTGATCTGCCCTGAGGTCGCTTTAGGTTTCATGTACACACCACATCGATTGGTTAATTTGAATTTACTCCTGACTTTGCTAATTCAGTTTGCATATTTTCCGTAGCTCATGTTTACTTGAGCGAGCTGTAGAGGTGTTACTAAACTGGTTAGGTGAGAACAGGCGTCACCGAACAGTGTCGGCACTTCTTTTGAGCGTAAATAATAATATTTGATATAAATATACATTAGATTAGAATTTATTCCAAAAGATAAATAACGCACGGTATATATTTTAATTTGTTTAATATGTGCGTTTTATGTGCTTTAGTTGAACATGTTTTACACATGTTTAAACATGTTGCAAATGTTTCTGATATCATATGAAAAAATTTAAAAATTTTTTAGTGTTTAGAGTTTTATAAAGCTTTTATATTTTTATCTTTTGCCACACAGTACTTACACGGGATATCAAGTAGCGCTTATCGGCTTTTCTAGTTTATAAAGTTATCAGCAGCCGATGCTTAACTTAAAAGATCATATTACAGTCCACGTGGACTTGAGGATATGTGTCATTCTTGTTTATCCAATCAGATGCAGTTCAAAGCGATAAATCAACATTGAACATTTTATGAACACACCCCCGAAAAATCACAGTTTCAAGTTCATTTCTAGCGTGAGGATCCCCTTAATTATTAATATTGTGTTTACAATATTACCGATATTTTTATTTACACAAGTTGCTGCATTTATGCTAATTTGTTGTTTACAGAAAACGAGTATATGATTACGAACAAATTGTTGTAACACCTGTTCATCCAGGTCCAGATGTGGTGTCGTCTCAGCTTAATGAAGACAATGAAGACTTTTCAAATCGTAGACGTTACCATCAATCGGCGACCGTGCATGGACATATGGTGACAATTGATGACTAATAAACAAACATTGAACACTGCAAATAACGATACTAAATGTATATATTTTTGTAATTACTAATTTAAAAAGCGTAATATATGTTTTTAACATTTTTAACTGTTTTTTAAATGTGGGCGCATCGTTTTAATGATGTTACTAAACATAATTGATGGATTTTTACGCCACTATCTATTGCTATTTATATTTATTTATTGCTATTTTATATTTATATATTGCTATTTTTGTTTTTTTGTATAGTTATATTACAGAGATGTGGATGAAATAAAGAATAAGCTTCGACGAGTAAGCATCTAAAACTCTGAAACGCTAATTATTTTTTAATTAATTTTACCGGTTTTACAATAAAAACCAATGTTTTTTTCGTTGTTATCTTGTTATAAATGGCAACTTTTTTTGTAGTTTTATGTAATGTTTTCTGTTGTTTTTAAAAACACTTTAGTTGTGTTTGAAGGTTTCTGGCGAAAAAAAGTTATTTGTGTAAGAATTGAATAATTTTTAATAAAATTAAATATGATTGTGCTGAGAACAGATTAAGCTGCAAACAGGTTTGTATCTACGTAATAAAGCCAACATTGAACAGGACGAAAAGGTCAGTGGATATTAATTATATAATTATTAAAATGTAATTTTTTCATCTACAAATAATGTCATTTTGTAATTGAAAGTCGCATGCACAGAAACAAGTTCTTTTGTATTTGAATGTGCAGTGTTAGTAGTCATATTTAGTTTCGCTAATCTGTTCTGTTATGTAAATGACTTGAACCAAATAATTTTGAAGTTTTATATTTTTTTTGTTTAATGAAAAGATAGTTGATATACAGCGTGATCAACAATGGCGGTTTGAGTTAGCAATACTGTAGCCGGATACGCTTGTTTGACAAATATTTAACATAACACTCATAAAAAAAGTTGTAGGTTATGTCACAGCAACTAACTTTTTAATTGGCATCTGTCAATGATATTATTAGTGTCAAAGGTGTCACCTGTTGGCAACAAGAAGTGGTTGCAGTTGTATTATTTTAAAATAAAATGTAGAATTGCTAACTCAAACAGTCATTGTTGACCACGTTGTACAAGTCTGAAAAAATATAAGCGATTTTTATTCTTTTGTAAGATTAAATAAATACTCTAAATTTAATATAAAATGCTTTGTGATCCAAATATTGCGCTTTGATGTAACGTCACATCGTACGACAAGCGAACAAGCATTCGCGTTGACACACCAATAGCACTGATATCCAGTGATATCATTATTGTACTGTCCCTATAAAGCTACTTGTTTTTGTTGTATTGTTGTCTTTTTTTTGTTTTGTTTTTATGCTGGGTTGGCAGTAATGTTTTTTTCTCTGGTTTTTGTTATGACTTTAACTTCAAATTTGTTGACAGTTGACAGCTAGTCTCTGGTTAAACCTTAAACAACATTAAATTTTTAATAATATAATTTGAATTTGTTTTAAATAATGAACTCTACAAGTTTATATGTGACGACTAATCAAATAATACTAAAATCTAATCCAAGTAATCCAAATACCTGGCAGGACTTGTACCGATTGGTGCCGTATTTGAGAAATTCATTATGTTGTGTTGTTTGCGGAAACTTGCTGGTAGATCCTTTAACCCCAACTGTAGGGAGGTGTCAACATCATCTTTGTCGCCGGTGTACAGGGGGGCGTAAGAAAATCAAACCAGCATGTGCATGGTGTAAAGAATGCAATGATTATAGTGACAATAAGCATTTGCGTATTCTTCTTCAGTGTTATAAAAAGATGTGTATAGCTTTAGTTAAATCGGGAATATTTAAAGGACTTTTAGAACAAGCCGCTAAAAATCAAACCACAACCGGTATTGAAAGAGGGGCGGGCAATTTAGTGGGTTTGATCAAAGAAGGAGCAGCGTTTCAAGATAAATATGAAAGCACTGGGGGTCTCCCTAAGTCTGCCTATAGTATTCTTCCTTGTGTTTATACAAACTCTTCAACTCAAACCCTCCACATAGCAAATGTTAAGAACTCCCAAAATGTCATAAACACAGCTTTAAACAAAAATCAAAATTCTTTATATTCAGTCATGTTTGCTGGAACGGGTAATAAAATTACCATAAAGCGAAAATCTAAGGAGACAGCAGAAAGTAAACCAAAGAACCTGCAAGTTAAGAAAGACAGTAATGAAAAGGTAATAATCATACGAACCATTCGATCCATCTACGAATCTCATTTATATATTTCGACGCGCACATGGTTTCCTGGAAACACACTATATAAAATTGAGAAATAGTAGAATTTTCTAAACTATAAAAGCACCGGAGTAATCTGAGTATCTAGGATCAGCAGGTGCAGCAACCAAGTTGTTTTTAGCACTACCTACTTTAGTAATTTAGCAGACTCCAGCATTTGGTAGTACGCTGCTTGCATATGAAAAATTTAGCATAACTATTCTCATTCGAAGCACTATTATTAGATAGAATCTCACTATGGATGTATAGATGGCAACAATTGTTCATACGTCATAATAATTCAACCTAAACTAATTTGCTTGTTGGTTTTGGTGCTGTTTTAAGGCAGAGATACAAAATCGAGTTTATTTCAAAATCTGACGTTTATTTGATGGGCAAAAACATAATAAGAATTGAAGGCGAAAACCAATTTTGGCCAAATTTGAATCGGCTTTTAGATAATTATCAATTCGGCTATAATAAATAGTCTGAATTGTAACCTAATCGGTTTTTCTTAAATTATGTGTTGTTTATTACAGCTGGATTTATCAAGTTCTTTCTGTAGAAGGCATATCTTATGCCTGATAATTGTATTATTTTTTATTTTTCAGCCAGAGTTCAAAAAGCCACCTGTAAAATGTTTGGCGAAACAAAAAAGAGGTTGTCGCTGTGGAAACGCAACAATGACACCTGGAAAATTGACATGCTGTGGCCAAAGATGTCCTTGTTACGTAGATAGTAAACCTTGTCTTGAATGTAAGTGCAGGGGTTGTCGAAACCCACATAGGCCTGATGGGAATAAAGTAAGTAAACACGATCGTCTGAAGTTGGTAAAATAATTTTATTGTATAAAAGAACTGACAGCCAATTGCTTCTAACATTAGGTCAGGCCTCTTATACCTCAAATGCAACAAGTACAATATCAATTACCTCAAAATGGCTCTCAGCAACCAGTCTTAGAAGAAGAAATATTACCTAAAATTGATATAGACAACTTAAAAATGGATTCACGCTACACATTTGATCGTATCACAGAGGCGTACACAACATACAACGGTTTGTGTAATTATTTTTTCATACATAAAATTATGTTATTATTTTAGTGGTTGGTGTTCCTGTATCTGCCAACGGATTATCGAAAAGAGCGATTCTTGGCTATGATGATGATGATGATGACGAAGATAATATCTCTAATGAAGACACTACAATTGTGGTCGATGTTTGAGTTTCTAACTTTTGCTTCAAAAAAGAATATTTTTGTATTCAAATTAATTAATTGTTAATTTAAAAAACATCCAGGAGAGAGATGGACTGGTGCTTATTAATAAAATCCATTTTGACATAAGATTTGTTGTTTTTTTATAAATTGATTGATAATAAACCTACATTTTGCTGTTTGACATATAAAACAGCATCTACAGTGTTACATATTGTAGAATATTGCCACAAATAATGGTCTAGATTAGTATTAAATGCACTATTAATGCGGCAAAATTAATGTATCAAGCGTTATGTATTGTGCTTTTATAAAAAAAATTATTTGAGCAATGACGGAAATCATCAGCTTAAATATGACAGTTTATTGATGTGATAAGGTCTTATAAAGGGGCAGCACGCACAAAAAAGTATGACTCATTGTCACGTTCTGCCTGACACAAGCGACAGACAGGCATGATCGGCTGCGAGTATTTATTAACACATTTAATTTCAAATGCAAGGAAATCTTTATGAGTAACAACAACACTATTAGTAAAATTGTTGTCTAAAATTGCTAGTGATGTTTTAAAAGCTTTGATTCAAAAAATAGTTAAAAAAAATGTTAGTGTTTATTTATAACGGTTGACGAAAGGACAAACGTCACAATAGTGTTGCACTAAAAAGAAACAGTATACTTCTAAGTTTTGAGTAATAAACTTTTATAACCTACTGACATGTTAATTATTTAAAGCATGTGTATAGTAAAATACCCGGTAGTAAATTGTATTTTTCAAAAAGTTTGACATTCGAAACCAGTCATAACATAAAGAAAACCGTTTTCTATTCAAGATAGTATTTAGGACCTTGTTGGTTCTATTTATAAACCCAAGACCCGCAACACTTCAGTTTTTCTAAATCTTTGTTGTTTTATCTCTCTCAAAAAGAGCAATAAAATATACTCCCGGGTATATCTCAAACGTTCCTACTATACATTTTTCTCTATTCTGGGTTGGCAACAGATTTTTCTTAAAACGTCATCTTTGCGGTAAAATCGATATTAATTTAATTTCCAGAAATTTGACGTTTGCTTAGAACATAAACATACGTCATCTTTATTATTAATTAATGAGTATGTTTCTAACCTAGTTTTGTAAGTAATTCTCTTATTTATTATAAATTCCGCAACTTGATAATGTATGAGGTAAGTGAAATGAGTGTTTGAAGAATATTTTGTATATAATAATTTGATTTAGAGCGGTGGTTATGGGGGTTTTCAACCACCCCAAAGCCCACAAAACGTAGGTCCAGAAGTTCAGCAATGGTTTAGTTCTGTTGATAAAGATAAATCTGGAGAAATAAATTGGCAAGAATTGCAAAGTGCTCTAATTAATGGCCAAGGCAATAATTTTTCCGACCAAGCCTGCAAGCTCATGATAGGAATGTTTGATGCAGACCGCACGGGTACTATTAACGTCAATGAATTTCAACAGCTTTTCGCATACATTAATCAATGGCTGGCAGTATTTAAGAATTATGATAGGGATCAATCAGGGCACATCGAGGAAAGTGAATTGGGACAAGGTACAAAGACTAATTTCTATGAAATTCCTCGGGCCCAATAGTAGATTTTTCGAGTTTACGCTCAACGAACCTAAGCGATAGATATTTTTTACATTAAAAACGGAAGAAAGAGATTCAATGGAATTTTTTTTATTGTTTTATTCAAAGAAAATGGGTATAAATCGACAAAAAATCATACAATTTTATTATATACAATATTAATGTGCATCCACTCTTGCTGTGACGTGAATGAAGCTCTAACTTTGTCTCAACTTCTGTCCTTGAATCTCGATAGATGCATTTTATTATTTTCACATGACTGTATTAGTTTATTGACCGTTTAGGTTAACAGACAGACGTTGAAGGCTTCGGAAGACTATGGAGACCAAAAACACTCGGTTAATGCTTTCACTAACTGTTAGGATTTTTTAAACCTTACCTTTTGTGAGAAACTTGCTTCAAATTTTCAAGCGGTTATATCAGGTATTACATTGCAAGACCCCCAGAGTCGTGAAACTATAAAACAAAAATTGCAAATAAACCTAAATACTGTGTAATTACCACTTACCTCAAAAAATCAAACAAAAGCCTAAAAGAACTTTTTATTATTAATAGCAAATATTATAAGAAAAAATACACGAAATAGTTTCGGAAAACTACGATTTGAGAGGTCATATTCATATTTATTAAAATGGCTGCCATGCGCATGCGTTACGCCAATAAACCAAAGAGCTTTAAAAAGGAGAAAGGGTATATGGCAGCGTTGCCAGATTTTGGTCGCGTTAGCGCAACCGGTTAACAGAAAGTAGCTCGAATGTTGCAACTAAGCGTACCAACTTTAAAACATGGAATATACCTACATCATATAAATCCTCATGTAAAAAGTATAAACAAACTCTTACTAAAATAAAACTATCTAGTTTTATTTTCTAAGAACTGACATTACGTTAACACCAACATTATCAAAAACAACTATTAAAAACAAGTTTATCTTTTCGAAAATAGGTTGCGTCTTTTATCAAAATTTTTCTTTATTTATAGTGGCTCAAATTGCGATAAGTAGCCCAATCTAGCAACACTGATATATGATAACTTTTTTATTTATCATAGGCGACTCTGATGCACATTAATGATGAACAAGATATACTATAGTTTGAAAAATCGCTTATCGAATACATAATCAGCGTAAAAAAAGATTAACAATGCAAATTCATTCAAAATGCTTCTGTAAACTTGGACATGTTTTGTTCTTATTGGAACTCATCAAATCACTGCAAATTCATAGAAATCTGAATCCGTTGCGACATGCTGATGAGTTCAAATAAGATCGACACATGTCCAAGTTTATAGATTTAGTTTAAATGAATTTGCAGTTACATATTTTTTACCAGATGGTGGCTAATAGATTACATTGTCTATCATTGATATACGTTTGAGATAAAAGGCGCTAGCACGATGTCTTGGTTGTCCAATGAGCGATATACTTTTTATTTGTATCTATCAACACTAACATCATTTATTAGAGTATGAACTATTTGCATAAAAACATGTGTAGACATTTTATTTTCAGTAAAATGTTTTATTACATTACATTAATTCTTAATGTAATAAATTAATGTAATGTAAAATGTAACTTTCATATCTCAAGTGCGTCATCATGCACACCCGAAAAATGAAAAGTTGTCAAAATTTGTGGATATTATTTTTCCAAAAATGTACTACTAAATTTTAAGAAAATTATTACTATAACACAAAGACGTTTTTTCTTTGGCAAAATATGTCAATTTTTATCTTTAGTTTTTTTTTTACTATTTCTTGTAGAAACTTTGTTTTATCTACGTTTGGTTGAGAGATTTTTATAAATTTTTTTCTATGAAGCTAAATATTTTTGAAGTTTTTTTTCAAATATAAATTTCTCTGATTTACGAAATCTTCTAAATTCTAAGAAAATTTTAAATTTACTTCTAAAATAAAAAAACTGCAAAAATTATCACGCGAAGATATTTCTTTGGGAAGAAAAATATGGTCATTTTTATCATTTTTTTTTATTTTTAATGAAAAGTTTATTTTATGTTGCTTACGTGTATAGTTGAGAAATTTTTATAAATATCTGTGTATGAAGAAATTCACATTTGTGAAGAAGTTTGAAGCTTTGCGAATAAGTATCTTTATTTACAAAAATTTACTTCTAAATTTTAAGAAAATTCGAAATATTTACTGCTTTAAGAGTTTTTACTTCTAAAATAAAAAAACCTGCAAAAGTTACTACAACTTTTACGTGAAGAAATTTTTTTTTGAAAATATTGATATTTTTATCTTTAGTTTTTTTCTCTATTTTTCATAAAAAGTTTGATGTTGTTTACGGTTGGCTGAAAGGTTTTTTTAAATTTCAAACATTTCTCAAGGTTTTTTTTTAAATTTTAAGCTTTTTTGAAAAGATTATTCACTTACAAAAGTTTTTTTCTTTATTTATATGAAGCCTAACATTTGTTTTTTTTTTAATTTTTTTTTACGTTTTAAATTTTAAGTTTCTTTGAGAAGATTCTTTACTTACAAAAGTTAACTTTTAGAAAAATTAAAAACTACTTCTAAAAGTTTTCAGTACAACTATTACGCGAAGACATTTCTTTGGCATATTAATCTTTGGTTTTCTCTTTTATTTTTCTCAAAAAGTTTTATATTTTATGTTGTTTACGTTTGGCTGAGAGATTTTTAGCCAAACATTTGTCAATTTTTCTTTTAATTTTAAAGCTTTTTCTAGAAGAAGGATCTTTAGTTACAAGATAATTGTAAAAAGAAATTATTGGTAATTCCGTATAGACTCTTATAGAGCAATAACACAACAAATACGGGTTTTTCTTAAACTGTGTTATATGAACGTTGTGTTATAGGGGGGTTACCTAAATACAGGTAACCGTTTTTTTTAAACAAAAAAACGGTGGTCATTAGCAAATTTAAAATGACAAATTTACAAAGTACAACGCTTTATTTTTATTTTGCTCAATAAATAAACGTTAAATTTTCTTAAGTATAGACGTTAAGTAACAAATATTAACGATGGCAACAATTTTGTCATTGTTTATGTTTGATGATGGAATTGGTTGTTTTCTTAGTTGTCTTTTGTCTCAAAATTCTAATTGACCTAGAACGTCTATTTCAATGCACATTAGACACAATGATGCTGCTTCTTTCTATATTTATTTTTTATGTAAGCCAGTTTTCAAAGGGATTGTTCTGGCTTACAATTGGTATTCGGATTTGACAAAGAAATGTGTCTGGGGCCTCTAAAATTGCGGGCTTGGGGCTTTAGACTCTTTTCTTTATCCAGGCTTTGTATTTAAAAATCATTACATGGATCGTCAAGGTATAATAAGGGAATAAGGGTATAAAGACGATAATGTAATTTCCATCAAATTTATTTTATAACAAGACATAGCCAAGTAAAATACTGCAATATAAAAATAAAAAGGATTTTACAAATTACACGTGATAAGTAGTGTTTGTATACAAAGTACGGATGATACAAAGTACGGATGATTGAACCAAGGTTTTTTTGCTGAATACATTTGAGTTTTACTTTAATCTCGAAACTCTAATAAGACGGAAACGAAACTTATTGATCAAGGATTAAGACCAAAATCAACGATTGATTGCAGCGTTTTGTTAACATTGAAGCTGCAACTATTTTCTGAGCACGTCCTGAATTTATCAATCTTATTGCTAAATATGACATATCTGGGTCATGTTTTATAGTCATACATAAAAACGCAACTTTAAACTTTTACAACCTAACTGATGGCGCTTCGTCTTTATTTATTTGGACGGCGTTTTATATAATTTTGAACTTTTGTATAAAGATTTGTGCAAATTAAAATAATGAATGATAGATTGTTAAATGTTCTCAATCCCACTTAGTATACAATCACTTAAATAATTTTGGGTGTAACAATGTATGGTTTAACAGTGAACTAAACAACTATTACAAAGAAACAGCAATGCTGTTTAAAATTTCGGTGTCTTTTAATATATATAAATGACATACCTGCATGACATACATAACATACAATTTGTTTCAGCACTACAACAAATGGGATTTAAATTCTCGCAGGAATTTATAAAATTCTTAATAGCAAAGAGTGATTCTAAGAATCATCATCAGATGTCAGTGGATCAATTTATTGTGGTTTGTGTACAAATTCAGCGATTTACAGAGGCATTTCGGGTCAGAGATAAAGAATTGAAAGGAACTATAACAATTGCATTTGAAGATTTTCTTAGTGTTGCTATAAATTGCTCTACATAGTTATTAGTTAATGATATTTTTTAAAAATATACTTGAGCTAAATATTTTACGATCTGGAAATTCTCGATTTTGTTATAATATTTTTCTAAATGTATTAAAGCTTTATAGCCATTTTTCTTAGTGTTTATTACACATATTCATAATGAAATTATAAATTTTAATACTAAATTGTATTTATTAAAAATCTCATACAATAAATTTATTCTATTCTTGCCTTTCGTAAGGATTTTGTTTTATTTTTTAGCAAACCCACTATTATGTAAAGTAAAACTATACCACATCCTAGGCCTGTGCGCCCATTCAAAAATGGTTTAATCAAATGAATACCTCTAACCTATGAATTATTTAGAGCACTTTGGGTGATCATTATAACTGCGTAATATGTTCAAACTTGAGTGATAAATCTAAAAATCCATCTAAGTCTAAACCAAAGTTAATCACAGCATTTTAAATCAAAAAATCATGTGTTTTATCTAAAATTTGTTGCTTTATTCTATTAACTTTTTCATTGATTTCACACATGATTAATTTGACCGGTTTCTAGAAAAAAAAATTGAGGGATCTGAGTCTTAGACCCGGTTTTTTGACGTGCGGCGCAGCAAAGAACCGATGACAAAACTCACCGGTGCATTATTTTATATGAGGCCTACTATTGGCATTGAATATAATAAAAAATCACATCGGTGAGATTTGACAACGTAACAAACTAAAAACATAGCCCAATTAATTTTCCCAAGCAATGCCATATTGACTACAAAACGATTTCAAAAATTATGTAATTTTGTCAAACATATTAGATTTTTATCTAGTAAAACTCGTTTTTTGCCGGAATCATTTGAAATGTCACATTTTAATGAGATAATATCATTCAAACTTATCAGTTTCCCTTAGTTTTTCATCAGTGAAAAAAATCACAGTTGATTTTTGGTGGTTTTTGCCAAAATGACGTCACTCACTGGTGACAAAACTCATAGATAAAAGGGAAAATTTCTTGAAAACAATAAAAAAAAAGAAACAAAGTTACAAAAAGAAAGAATAAAACTCGTAAAAAAGAAAAAAAAGCTAAAGAAAATATCATTCGTAAAAACTTTACAGATCTTAGTAGACTAACAGTTTTTACCAAATTGACGACACTCACCGGTCACAAAACTCATAGATAAAAGAAAAAAGCATTGATAAAAAAATTGTTAAATAAAACAATCTTAAAAAAAAGAAAGATTAATTTAAAAAAACAAAGAGTATAAATAGAAAGAAAAGCAAAAACCTATCGATTTTTTTGCGTAGATCTTTAAAATTTGAAGATCTTACAAGAAACCGAAGTGCTTTTAGCAAGCCAGATTTTTTCGTTTTTTTAGGTAAGTCATGTAGAGACAGAGACAGTTTTTAAATACTGCATAACCGCATGTCAAAAAACCTGCCGCACGGGCATTTAAGCTTTTAAAACGAGTTTATTAGAGTCTAAACTAATTAGGTACCATTGCTTTTGGGCTTTTCAAGTATGTAAAACTATAACTGTATAGATTCTAGATTGTACAGTGAGTAATCTCAAACGTTGAAAGGCAGGTTAATTCTAGTACATATATGAATGGTGAACAACTTTTGAAAAGGTTTTGCTTTATTAAAAGCAAATGTACTGACTTATTTGCCCTTTATTGAGTTTTTATCAGAACAGTTTAAGTTCAGTTTAATCTGTTTGCTTTTAATTAAGGAAAAGTTTTATACGGTTAGCGAGATTTCGGAAAGGTAGGCACATTACATTTTTGGTTGAGTTATCAAAAATGAGAGAAAATATTCAAATAAGACTATAGAAGACTGAAAGAAACACAGCAAATAATCAAACATTGACAATACAACCTTATTGTTCTAAAGCGACATCTTACGTAATATGGGTAAACTACTGAAATACGTATTATACTGGCTTGTTTACTGTTTTGGGAGTGTTTCTAGATAAGCAAATATCATTGATAAGTGTTATTAGTTAATAAACTAATAATATTTTGAATAACTCATACGGCACATTATACGCAATGTGGCGTATACGCGTTTGCAATATTTGTTAAATTACAAAGAAACTACAGCGTTTTTGCTATTATGCTCTTTGCTTCTGACAATTGCTGCATTTTTTTTTGACTTGGTATTTTTTCATCATCGCAATAATAAAACCTAGTGATTTTTAACCTTTAAATGTGTGTGTTTTCAATGAAAAACAAACAATGTAAGACATATTATGTGACTCTAAAAAACCTCTATTGTGACTCAGAACAACAAATGACGCTTTCAAAATAATATATTTTTCTAAAAGCCAATTTTCTTCTTTGGGTTGAATAAAAAAATGCTAATTGTGATTCATAATTACTTAGAAGATATATCTTAAACTAATGCTGCCTAAATTGAAAGAACACTAATATTAAAAAAGCAACCTTAAGCCTTAATCTTAGAAATTACTTTTATGGTAAAGGTTGTTATATACGTTGTGAACTATCACTATAGACTCTGAATGTAACAGTTTTTCGAAAATACAAAAAATAGTCTTATATGGTCGAGATTAATAGTTTTGACAACCACGTGATTTGATTTTTAATTTAATCCATTTTGGTCAGGTCATCTGGTAAAATTCTCTTAAATATTGTCTAAATAAGAAAGTAATCAAATACATAACTATTAATTTAACAAAAGAACAAAAAGTATTAGAGATTTTTAAAAATCGAAAATTGTCAAAACTTAAAATGGCTCATATGCTGCAGTAGAATACGTTTTAATAGTAAATTAAAGTTTACTTTAGTTTTTGTAGTCCGTTTCAAAAAATTATCAAGTTGAAGCACAACCAAACAAACTCCAAAAATTGTTAAAAATAGAGATCTTTTAAGGTAAAGTTATATAACAAAATAATGACTAAATTGAATCAAAATTGAAGGAAAAAAACGAGAAGAAACGCATGAAAACCAAAAACTCTAGCAGATTATGCTATAATTTTTTGTTGTTATTTATACAGGGTAACACCTGGAAACTGGATGTTTTTCAAATAAACTGTACTCGGCTGTTAGAAGTGATAGACAGAAAGAAGAGTTGTAATTATCCGCGGCATATAGCATATCATTGCAGTAGATGAATTATGAAGCAATGTCGCGTGTTTGCGTATGAATCCTATCTGCTAAATAGCGAGGCGAAATGAGTAGAAACGTACAGGAAAACTTAAAACATAATAAAGAAAAGGCCTTCAGGCTTTACAGAAATAGTGAATCTCGGCATAATGATCCGCAAATCAACCTGCGCGCAAATTACAAATCAACCGTTAAAGTGTGGGAAGCATTTTACGGTTAGATTTATACTTTCAGCCGTACAACATCTTCTTTGTTCAGCAGCATGCGGATTATTACTGAGATGAGCACTGAAATATAAGAGTGATGATCAGCGATGAAGCTCATTCTTGACTTGAATAGTGTAATAAACAAACACGACTTTGGGTACTAGCCTCACAGCATCCATAAGACATTTATCTGCTTTTAGCGTGTAACATTTTGTTGTGCTGCTGTTCTTTAGGAGTAACAGGGTTGTATTTTTTTAAGAGAATGGTCACAGCAAATTTACGATTATACGCCCAGATGCTGGAAATTACAGAGAACTACGAATAAACGCTGAAAATGTTTATTTTCAACAGGATGGTGCTACAGCGCATATTGCCCACTTTTACATGAAAGTTGCCGGAAACATGTTTTTTTGTCGCTTTATTTCGCTTTTTTGTTATGTGCTATGTCCGCTAGTATTCTTGTAATCTTACAAATAGACGTGTGCGATTGACCAAGAGATTATGAAGATTAAGCAACATTATGAATATTTTCTGTCTGCCACCAGACCTGCCTGTTTGAATGAAGAATTCCGCGTAGTCTAGTGATGCGGTTAGACATCAATACTATACTCTATTCACTTTCAAGAAAGAGTGCATGAAAACAAATGCATGCAGGCTCCACGTGATCACATCTATGAAGTAAGAGATGGTTGACAATTTTTCGGACAAGGCAGGCCGCAGAAAAAATCGTATATTTCATTTTAAACCAATTTTGAATCGTTTAAAAACCATTCAACATTTAAATGACCAAAATACTCTTTCTTGAATCTGAACAGACTATAGGTGATCTGGCGACTTTGGATTGAAGCCAGGAGTGCCGTAAGGAGATTTCACTGCGCATACGCGGTCGCTTAAAAGAGCGATGCAATATAGTCTCCAGACTATTTAAAACGCGGGAAACTACTGGCTAGAGAGAAAGCAGAAACGCAATGAAACCGTGAATGTCATTCTTTACTTCGACAGGAATAAGATCAGTTTATCAGATGAACAGGAATATTGCACTGCAATCTTTTTGATCTATTGTGCTTCTTACATGTATAAACATTCATGGCCAGACGAGACTATCATTTTTTTACAAAAAGAGTTTTGCCTGGCTGGAATTGAAACCCACGCCACTCGTTTGACCAGCTTTTGAAAGCACTAGCTTCAGCCATCTAGCAGCCAAGCGATTTATTTGAGTACTAGTTATTTAAAAAACATTTCGGTTTTTATGTGTAAGCCTGCATGGTTTAATTTTTTTTTTGAGATATTATTTATAGCTATTTGTTTTTAAAACAAACATTCAATATTTTTTTATAATAGATTTATAGATGGTAGTAAATCTATAGATTTAATCAGGAAAAGAGCTGATTATTTTGTGTTATTTTTTTTTCTAGAAACCTTCTAAAAGTGGCCCAACCTTACACTACACCATTGCTGGCTTAAAATACTCTAACGTGTGTGAATATAATATTTCTACTAAGCAGATATAAATATAAGCATATGTATTTAAAATTTCTAATGTTGCTGTAAAAGTCTGACATGTCAAAAATTGTTATTTGAAATTTTTGCAATAAGGACACAATAAAAAATTACGGCAACGCTCTATAGTAAAATTTGAGTATTCTATGTAAAAGTATATCAATTTGATTTTTATTATTAATAGTAAGCGTCATTATTGTGCCCTATGTTCAGTACATGTTAAAAATATTCTTTTTTTTTCAAGTTTTTAAAATTTTGTCCTACACCTGCAAGTTATGTTACACTATGTTTAAAAAGGTAATTTTGAGAGATATAGAGTTCGTTGAGAAATATCATAGATCCTCTTTTATAATTTTGGTTTCTGGGTTGAATTGAGAAAGACTGATACTTTCAGTAAAAGAATCTCGGTTGCTTCCGAGAGTTATTGGTGTAATGAGTATTTCTGAAGGCTTAATAGGACACAGTAAAGTTGTTTCTGTGGCATCTTGGTCTTCTGCATCCTCCATGTAGTCGTCTCTGCACAATAATATCGATGTTTCTGTACAAAAAAAAAACAGTATCAACATCATCATCTCAAAATATTTTCACATGCGCAATAATATTATCGTTTACAAGAACCTAATAATTCAAGCACAAATGTGTAAACTGCTGGAGCCTCTTCTTTTTGTAATTATTTTGATAATTTGATGTTAACACTAACAACAGCAACACTTCAGAACACACATCTAGGTTTAGAAAAAATAAATAACGTGCAAATCAATTCAGTTAATTCACAATGTATAGTCCATTCCAAAATAAAGAGATGTCGTAAATTATGACAAAAACTAATCGGTACAATTGCAAAGAGGGTAAACGCAAGTTTTTTTGTGCTTGGAAATTTAATTGTAGTCCAGCCACCAAAGAAGATTTTTTGTAGAAGCGTTTTTTTTGTCTAATAATACATTGTTTTTCTACTGACAGATTTCAAGTAAGGATTAAATTTAGAACGGCCAAATGCTTTATTAAAATTGTTACATTTGAGTAGTTAGCGCTGCAATATCGGTCTGTTGATATAGTTATCCAAATGCTGGCTTAGGTTTATTACAGCGCAATAACAATTGACTTGGAGGTAGCATTCATCATAAATAAAATTTCAACCAGCCAATCCCAAAGCTGTGCAGAACATATTGAAACGTTTTATACAAAAAAAATATGTAATATAAGGCTAATTCTCATCGCATAACAAAATACGGATAACATGAAGGGCATGCATTCCTTGAAGACAGCCCTGTAAGAACAGACACGCCTGTTGTCGTGGGAGATCACGTAAACCGCACGTGATAGTGTTTATTCCAGCTTCATCTTTAACGTGAATATAGAATAGTCAGACTTTTATTTGTTACTTGCTGGCTTTTCGTCGATTGTAAATACTAATAATAGACACCTATTGCGTAAACACAAACTAGCATTTGGATAACTATATCTGACGTTACTTTCTAACACTAGGCTGCCACGTTGATTTTCTTTTGTTGTCTGAACTGTACATATACGTATTACTGTATCTCTATAAAACAAACATATGTGTTAAAATAAGTAAGTGTTTTTGAATATTATTTATCTAATAAAATAAGACATATTCTAAGTGCAAGAAAATATATGTTAGTTTTTATTATGATATTTATAAATACTAATGGCGCTATCTTTAGCTGAATGGAAGAAAGTGCTATACCCAACAAAGTAAAAAATTTTTTACATTTTTTGCTATTGAACTGAAAATGAAAATCAGTAAAATTGGAAATCTAAATCCAAAATTTGGCTAACTCTAAGCAGTTTCTAAGATTTGCCACTTTAAGTGATGAATTTTTTTCTCCTTGCTTGTTAAAGATCACTATTCTATATCTTATGCTGGTTATTTGTGTTTTATTTCAACAGTGGAACGTTTACAGTGATGTCGCGCTAATCCGAATCCCGTTTTAATTCGAATGCTTTAGTATTCCGAATATTTCTGCTTCATGGTGTATGTTGTAATCCGGATTTAATAACTTTGTTATATTTTATGTAATAACTGTATTACGTAAAGATTCGTTTTTCTAATGACTGATAAAGCATGTGAAAAATCTTGTGCAATTTAAAATTAAGAATAGTTTAGAACAAGATCCATTAAATTGTTTGTGATAAGAAAATGACTGAATCACGGAATTATCAAGATGAATTGACAATAACTAGAGATGATGACAAAATGTTAAGAAACTCACAACAAATCAATCTATTTGATCACTAAATGATTACTATTTTACTTAAAAACTAGTAAATTTCGGTTTTGAAAATATGATTCAATAAAACGAATTTTTTAGCTATCCGGATTATCTCGGTTTTAGTTGATGAAGTTCAAGTTATTGTTTTGATTTATTATTTTCTTTACCTAAACAATATAAGACATGATCGACGTCAAACTAATAGAAAAAAAACGAACTGCAAAAATTATAAAATAATAATGTGTTTGATTGTACCATGGTTTATGTTTATTGAACGTTTCTTGGCAAATCTGCGATAAAACGAACAGTAACACCTAGCACATGTTAGTATTCTATAATAATTCTACGGTCAAAACAAATTCATTCAAATTAGATCCGTAGACTTGAACACGTTTAATTCTAATGGGAACTCTTCAGTAAATCGCTGAAAAACATATTCTCATTTGAATAGATTTGCAGTAACAAATTTGGGCTTATATTTATCCAAGAATAGCTTCTAATAGATCACTGTTGCTATTTTTACCATATTGCGGGAATACATACCTAATAGACACCAAAAATAAAAATATTTTTTCGAAATAAAACAATACTATGACCCAATTAAACCAAACTCCTCACTTTTAATGATTAAGAACTAGCGACTGTTATAGAATGATCAGAAAGCTTATAGTTTACAAAAAAAAATATATCGGCCGACTCCATAATTTTTTAACATTTTTATTGAAAATCATACATTCGCAATGTTCAATTTTTTATTAATCTTCTAAACTTTTTTTATAATAAATTGAGTAACTTGTGAATTCAATACAATAAAAACTCACCTGATTTTTCAAACATATTTATCTGGCGCATCCTCCATTTTTTAACATTTTTATTAAAAACTTTTGAATTTTTTTTTATAACAACTTAAATAAGTTGTAAATTTAATACAATAAAACACATCTTATTAAAGAATTTATAAAATAAAATATTATTTTAATTTAAAATAATAACCTTCTAAATGAGGGTTGACTCCGCATGAGACATGACGATGCTAGGTTATTTAGAGTCATCTATAGTACCGACATGTAGAAATTTGGTTTCTCGACTGTGATGAAAGAAGCTTCTAATTAATAGATGTCGCTAAATTATGATTAGATGTCGCTAATTTATGATTTTGAAAAACTAGCCTATTAGGAACAGTGAGCAATTTTAAAGAAAAATCTGCTCTAAAACAGTACATTTCGCTGGGTGCAAATATGATTTTAACAGTCAGATTGTAAAAAAACTGTTAGCAGTAACTGCTGTTTTAGAGCAACGTGTGATGCAGAACTAGTTTTTGCGACAAAATACACTTAAATTTAAAACAAAGAAAAAGTCGAAAAGAATGTAAAATTTTTTAGGTTTTGACTAAAGACATTTTGAGCATCAAGTGGTAAAATACTAAGAATGTGTTGCTAATGTTAAACTGTCAAAACTTTGACAGTTAAGACTGACTTAAGACTTTTGCCTTACAGACCGAAAACTCTCAACTCGTGAGAAAAGTAAACTCGTTTAATCAAAAAGTTTGCTAACTTAAATCGATTACAAGGTTACAAGAATTTCAAGAAAATATGCTGTCAACCAATTTCTTTAGTTCTACTATCAAAGATAATATAAGCTTTTAAAGGTTTTTTTTTTTTTAATGGAATTGTAATAATTAATAGTAGATTAAAAACAGCATTTTCCCAAAAATAGAGAAACATATAAAGATGGAAAGTTCAAAAAAAATAAATTAAGAAATGCCTAAGCGACTGCTTTGAGGAAATTGTCAAGCCCTAAAAAATAGTTAATGTAGACAAGAAAAGGACAACTAGACAAAGATGTTTTTAATGCTCTTTGGGGAAAAAAAAGAGGACCAAGACACATGTTTTTCCAATGAACTTAAAGATACTTCTTATTTGCTCTCATGATTATTGATTCTATTTTGATGTTTAAACGCTTTCAGATGTCATGAACATAAATTCCGATCCAAAAGGATTAAAAATTATGATTCTTTTGGAACGTAGAACAATAAGAGAAGTTATCTAATTAGGTAAATATTAATGATTCTATATATGCTGCAGAAACCAAAATATTATTATTAATATTTTGGTTTCTGCAGCAGAAAAGTTAATTAAATAGTGGTATTAAAAGCTAAGCCCCAAAAATTTGCAAAACTTACCCGCTTGTATCTAGATTAGTCTTTTATACATACAAAATAGTAAAGAAAAGAAAAACCATTAAAAAAAAGCAGCGTTGTTTATATCATGTATCTTATAACTCAGTGTAGAGATAACACGAAAAAAGATATTAAGGGGAAACAAACAAGCTTCTAAGGTTGTAGCTTCGAAAAAAAAAATAATGCATTACTTGGCTCGAGCGTCTAGTTAATATAATCCTACACTGATATACTGTTTGTCCTCTGCAATTTTGTGCTGGAAGGATTTACAATGACAGAGTAACACCTGTGTATGTGTATCAAACGCGCTTCCATTGTTTTGTATTTTATTCTCAATTACATCAGAGAAGTCAATTGGAAAATGTCTAAAATATTTAGTTTGAAATGGGAGATTGGGGGTGATGATAAATAGGGTGGCTCGATGGTCTAACCGTACGTGTCAAAGCCCTTCTAATTTACGAAATACATAGTTCAAAATGATCGAGCCTTTACACATTATAGTAATAATACCGGTATGATACAATGCTACATAGAAAACAGTTAGAACGCCATTAGACCTGTTTTCTAAAAAAACAAGCAATCATTCTTGTGAAACAGTTGTTCTATAGTATAGGGCTCCATTTGACTTAAAGCCACTTACGTTCCGGTTTCATTTAGTTAGTGGCATTAGGGCTATAAGTATATCCCCGACTTATAATGAATTTGTTCGATACATTGCTCATTATCTATATTATAATATCCTTACCGAACTATACATACAGTATTTTACAATACGACACTTTCAATATACATAATACACTACTATGTGCAACTGCGTATTAATCACTATTAACAAATCAGATTTAACTCTGACGTGCAACTCTTAATCGATTTTTAGGACCATTTTAAAATAAAGAAATTTGTAATATCGCAGTTTTATGAAAAAAATGCCAGATATAAGTTACGGCAATCTACGCTTGATATAATATCAGCTCGAGTTTTGCATAAAAGCCATTTAAAATCCGACGTACAAAAATACCAGTTGGTTGAATTGAATATTATAAAATCAGCAAGAAAGAGGTTAGAAAGATGCTGCCAAAGAATAACGCAGGTGCTCTAAAGCCAGCTCACCGAAAAGAGAAACTTTGCGTAAAGCAAAAGGGCAAAAGCTGGCTTGAGTTTAGTTGTTCAGTACGCATAGCTACTGCAAAAGTACCAACTTTTTGTCTGAAAGAAGTGTCACCTACCGAGATAATTGGCTTATGGAGGCCAAGCGTTGGACCAATCTAAAAACTTTGAGGTTTCTAGAGCGACTACTTTGCATTTACAGCTTGGTGGCATAGGTTTAAGTATGCATACATGTCAACAGATGTTTGCCTAAATTCATCTTTGATCAGAGCCAGATTACATGTTTATGAAACAGCAGGTGCAATACTGAGCAATGTTGTGTTTGAAAAAAAAATGCTGATGTCTTGCAGACTGAGCCTTGAGACAAAAATTTTCAAAAGATCGACTACTGTTTTTTTAAAAAAGTAAGAAGGGCTTTGACAGTTAAACAAAGAAAAGCTATTTGTTGTGAAAGTTGGTGAGAGACGAGTGTATTAGACAGTTTATTTTGATCATCTAATAAACCTAATGTGGGAAGTTTCAACCTGAGAAAGCATCATTAACGATTGTCTAAAGCTGGTTATTCTTAGATTGGGTTCTGACACTAATAGGTTGAGCGAGAAAGTTGTCAGAAGCATTTTTGGAAGCTTTCATTAGGTATTGTTTTAGAAATGTTCCAAGAGGCAATGTGACTAAATAACGTTCAAAAACTGTAATAAATCATTAAAACATTAGGAATGTCTAGAAAAATATAGACAAGTCAGTAAAGTTTTAGAATCGATATGGCTAATATAAACAGCCGTTTGAATTTTTGTGCAACCTTAGGTTATATAACTGAATTGTTTGTCCGGAATATAAATTAAAATAAGTCACTGTTAATTGTTTGGCATTAAATGGTTCTACATCTACCTGTTTTTAAAGATATAAATCTTTTCAAAAATTTCAGAACTAAAATAAAATAAAATTTTAAAAAGCCATGATTACTATTATTATTTGATTATACAGACAATGTTATATTTAATGAGAGCTTATCGGTATGCTATTGGTACTGACCGATTTAGGTATTAAGAACATTAATAACCGAAGTGTGAAGAAATTACATGCACATTCCAGATTATTGTTGACTATCCAACGACATACACATTAATTTGTTTGAAGTTCAATTAAACTTTTGCGATAAACTCACTGTAAACTATTTAGCCTGCAATCACTACAAGGATGTAGATGATGAGTAACCATCATAAGAAGCTGCAAAACACATAAAAATATTTTTGGAGCCTTGATGCGATTTTGTGGTAACTGAGCTTACAAGTTATAGAGATCTAAAGAGGCAGTATTTATCTAGTATTGCACAGTAAATTGACATAGTAGTAGTTCTTGTCTAAATGAACTATTAGAGTATTGACTTTTTATTTCTAATTTAGTCGCTTTACATTTTTTCAAAGTTTAAGATGATTAAAAAAAAATAGACTACCAAGATATGCATTAAGCAAAATTTGTTTTAAGACGCTAACAGACGCAATCTTTAATCTGTGGCTCTGATAACACAACAAAGCGAAATCTATGTGCCATTAACCGTATACCTTGTTGATAGTCAAATAGATAAATACATAATTTTTAGACCTATCAAGATTGTCATTGCATAAGAATAATAATTGCCAAAAAAGTAACTCTAGTGAACTGGCTGATATGTGGAACGTGAGAGATTGGGTGAGCTATTAGAATGAGCAGGCTGCTGCATCAACAGAGGTTTGGGCGAATTAAATTAAATTTATAATAGCTTTCGTTTAAAACGCTTCAAAAATCAACCAAAGATGTGCCTCTTTTTTTATAGCATGTTTATAACTTGTAATTTCATTACGAAAAAGTAAAATAAAATAATATTTAATTTTATATCGATTGAAAATTATTTGACAAGCACACAAATTTTTAATTAGATTTTATATTTGGCACACAATAGCAAAATATAGCTTTTTCAAAGCTAAAACAACAACTAACCAGTTGTTAGACTTTTGCAAATGCCAGATTATTGTGTAAAAAATAGATAATACTCAATAAAAAATGTGTGTACTGATTAAATAATTTTTAATTACAAGAAGAATTAGAGGGTCGAAAATATACAAAAAGTTTTATAAATTAGGAAAGAAAATAGAAGAACACATAGAAATAAAATACGGAAAAAACAATTTATCAAATTGTTAGTAGAGAAAACAAAAAAATAGAGCAGGCAAAGATCGGGAAGACAAAGAGAATCTAAAAATATAAGTACTTGAGAAAAATAGAATCTTTCGTGAAATCGGAAATAGAAGAAAGGTAGAAAATTAATATTAATAAATTAATCTAATTCTATTAAAGAAGATGAAAACACCAGAAAACATATGGATGGATGCTCGGTTTGGAAAACAAGAGCACTTTAGTACAATGCTAAAAGGTGGGACAGGTTAATAGTAAAAATTAAAGCTCTGTAAGTTTAAAGCAGAGCAAAAGAAAAAAATGTTACGAGAGTAATCAAAAGTATAATTGTAAAAAATACTTTTAACATTTTTTTTTAAACTTTTTAAAAAAGTCTTTTTAAAAAAACGGCAACAAAATAAATATTCTTAAGAGTAGATTGAGTGGAAGACAATCCCAAAACTGAAAAACTATAAAAATTTATATAAGCAGGACAAAAAAGAACAAAACAAAAAAAACTAGATATAATAAAAAATCGCTTGAATAAAAAAAGCAAAATAAAGAATAGAAATAAAGCAGATAATGAAAAGAAACTATGTAGGGTTTGCTTGGAGAAGTAACAAACATTGAAATACTTAAAAATTTGCAAAGAATCGAACAAGAACAAATAAAAAGAGTTGAAATAAAATGGAAAATAAGTATAAAACTAAACAAGAAGCCAAACTGAGCAAAATGTATATAATTTTTTAAAACGATGGAAACACTAAGCAGTTTATTATTAATAGCAGTTTATTACTTTAACTGTAAAAATGCTAAATTTCGGTGTACAAAAATATATAAGCAATTAGTCTACACAAAATTATGCACAATTAATAAAAATAAAATTTAATATTATTTTATTTTTTTGCAAATTGCAATTTGTTTGAAGTGCTCTAAATCATATGAAAAATCTAAAATTGATTATAATAAGACTATATTTACCAGAACTTTCGGTCGTTGTTTTTGAACTGCTAAGTTCCCGTTCATGACTTTGAAGGTCGGTCATGCAGATGGCACCGCTTGTTGTTGGGGGTGGCTCAGTCGGAGGAGTTGGGGGTGGATTCAGAGCAGGAACTACAATAACCACTTCTCCGTCGTATGGTGTACTAACGGACGGGCATACATAATTCGATGATATTGAACTGTAGGTGTTATGTATGTATGTAGTGCACTATGGAATGAAGGTGCTATTGATAACATACCTTAAAGTAACTCTTTTTTTAATTCGATTCCCTAAATCAGAAAATCCCCGATGCATAGGACGTCGAATAACTGACGCTGATGGAGGTTCTTTAAAGCATTTTGTGATGGGAGAACAAGGCTCTGAAGGTTGTTTGTCTATAAGTATCGGCTTAGGCTTCAAAATTACCGAGCTGGGGTTGGTATATGAGATGCCTGTAGGGTTTTTGTCAATATTTTGTTGTACGTATGGAAGAGCCAAAAATCTTTTCCGATCTTCCAAGTAGAGTTCTAATAGTTGATCTATTTTGGACTCGATATCATCTACCTATTGGTAGATAACAAAATGGTCAAAACTTAGCTCAAATAGTTCTCTAAACCTAATAAAAATCCAGCAGTCTACAGCCGATAAATTCATTTAAATCACCTAGCCGACTTGCTATAAGAAGAAACCATCTCTCTCAAAGACAATGAAACTAATTTAATCAGTAACGACATATGATCATAAAGACAACGTAAAACCATCTGAATAAAAAATTATTGGCCATTCTTAGAAAAAACCAGATTCCGATGACTGACAAAATCAAAAACAGACTCGAGTACAAAAATTAAATAGAATAAAACTGCACAAAATCGGTCGGCATATTATAATAAAAACAAAAATAAAGCTTAAAATCAAAATAAACCTTAAAAACAACCTTTTGAGAAGAAGATAGAAACATAGAATGTTCAAAATAGACAGAATTTACGCAATAAAAGAAATAAAAAAATTAAACACAGATGATTTGAGGATTTGCAAAAGATAACTCAATGCTGGTAAATGATTACCTAAACTCTTGCACTTTTCAACATACTAAATATACTCCTGCATACATTATAAACATACATAAAACTGAGTATGCAGTAGAGTCTTGTTATAACGACTACGAAAAAGCCGTTGCAGAATGTTTTTAATATTTTACAAAATATAAACTTTATGATTTATTTTTATTTTGGCATTTTATCTTTTTAATTATTAAATCAAATAAAATGATTTATAGTCGATATTGGTTTAAATTTTATCTCATCTTCAAGTTAATATTTACCATCCACATTTGCTTTCAGTGCTAAGCTATGAATTGAAGATAATGAATTAGGAATGAGCTCTTTACTTTTTAATTAAATTTTATAATAATTAGTAACTTTTAATAATTTGTTACTAAAACCGTTATCGCCTGTAATTTTCAAAATTTTATTAGAAAACTTTTTCTAAACTATAAGATTTTATCTGACTACTATACTGATTTTATCAGTAATTAGTAATTTTTTTTCACGTTTAAGCATACTGATCTTTTATACAAACCTACCAAACTTCAGCTGTGTTGTCGTTATAGAAGACTTGTCGTTATTTATAACGAGACTCTACTGAATTAATTATTAAAAACTTACTTGTCTTTCTACCTTGACTACTCTAGAAGCTAGACAGATTTTGGAAGCGTAGACGTCTTTTGCTTTAGAGCCTTGCTTCCCTAGAATCTGATCCAATCTGAAAATTGAAAGAAGTCTTAGTCTCAGAATTTTACTTATTGGAAATGGACATGCTTCAAGCTTTGTTATATTAAGCTCCCTTGTAGTATTAAACCAAAATTGCAATCTTGGTGCCAAATAAAACATAAAGCATGCAGTGCTAGAGTTATAGTATAAGTGAAAGAATTCTCATGGCAAATGAATATGAATGATAAGACGCAAGGCCGCCCCTAGGCTACCCAAATGAGTTATTCTACTTTTATCAAGATAATAATTGTATTAACCCACTCTTCATCGCCTTGAAATTTCATGTGTTATTAAAATGTTTTACTTGTGCAGAAGCTCTAACATTTAATTAATAAAAATCTTAATGTTTTTATTAACCATATTTTGCACATGAACATTATAATCAATATTGTTTTGCACATTAACAATACTGTAGATTTTTTTAATGATTAAGTATTTTATTGTTTACTAGACTTTGTTGTACAGAGTTCAATTTTGTCTAAATTTATAATAGACGCTTTATGTTGTAATCTATACATCGAATAGGTTTCCGGTGTTCTCTCTTGCTGAGGCACGTTTTCGATTAACAATACACAAACTAAAACTATCAACACAAAACTAATTTCATCCACTGCAAAAAACAACCAATAATTCAGAAACGAGCACATTAATTGTTTTTATCAGAAAATAATTGCATTATAGTTTATCGGAGTTGTACAAAGCGATAAGAAACCTATCCTTGAAGCTTTTTGAGATGTTGATATGGTAAATTGTAGTAGCTAGTTATGCAAACAATGTAAACAAACTATAATATTTTCAAGTTAAAGTTAAATTGGAGGTAAAAAATATTAGGTGGGGGCTCTCTAGCTAGCCAATCAATGCATTTTGTACTAACTCATGCCATGGCTCGACCAATAGAAATTCCAATAATTGTATATGCGTCTATACTATAGTAGTATAACTTGGAACAATAGAGACTGCACTCACTACTATTTCATCGCTTTCTACTCGAATTGACACCAAATGGTGCAAAGTACCAGAGCGCCTTTAAGCTTTAGAAGCCAAACCTCGCATTTTTTTTTTGATAAGAGATGTCGTCTTGGCAACAAACAGAATAGGTAGTTAGAGCAAATCACTTGACATTAAATCACAGAATTCCTAAGCTTTCGATATAATAATTATTTCACAGTCAGCATTGACCAAGGCTTAAATAATTCAACAAATTTTGTTTCTAACCCACAAGCATTTTGTAATAAACGGTTAGTACTTTTTGTTTATTCGAGAACAAACGGTAACTCTAATGGTGAGGAACCACATTACACTTAATAGACTTCATACTCACATTATACGTACAAAGATCCAATACTAAACATAATAGTAGTCAAAATAAATGTAAATATATTAACTTTATTGACTTAAAAAAACATTAAAAATCATAAAATCGCTAGTAATTAAAGTAAAACAATAAACACAACTAACGCTGACAGTTCTTGGCAAATTAACGAAGAGACTCAAAAATGACCTAAGAACAAAGTTTTTAGAGTCATTAAGCAAAGAGAAAATTTAACAAATATTAAAAAAAAACTTGGTAAACGCAAAGATATAAGGCAAATAAGCAACAATAATTTTTTTTTGTTTAAACAGAAAAAAAAAAAAGATTTAAAAAAAAAGTTAACATATGTAACTTCTTCGGTTCTCGTAAGCTACGTCATAACGCTTGTGGAAAATGAGTTGTTTGTCAATGCTCAAAAACTCCGGCACAAGAGTTAGAAAAAAAAAACAACATAAACGTAAAAAGTTAGTAATAACACTCACTGGTAATTAATAAACTAAGCTACCAATTAGAGGTAGCCTATCTATATATTTTATGACATGTGCCTAAGAGAACTTCTACACAAAAGCTGACGTAGTTTTATGAAATAGAAAATAAAAAAAGTAAAAGATTCTAGTGCTAAATTTAGAAAAAAGACAGTTGTTTGAGATTTTACAACAGCAATGAAAACAAAACAAAAACTCAAAATTTCTTAAACAAAAAAAAGTATTTTATGTTAGAAAATAACAATAATCTTTCATCTTAGAAAATATCGACAACAGCTTAAAGCTGATAGTTTTTTTTTGTTAGCTGGAGGTGCAAACGATGATGCAATAACATAAAAAGCAGAAAAACGTTTTATTTAAACAATAGAAGAAAAATGCTAAAGTTGTATTTTAAAAAAATACTGAATAGTTTTGCTCGTTTTCTCAAGATTGAAAAAGAAGTTTCTAATACAATTGCTCTGAAAAGTTTTATGTAATAATGTCTTAAAATGTGACAAAAATTAAATACTTTTTATGTTAGACTCCAAAAAGATACATGTTAAAAATTTAGACTTAAAAAAAAATTGTAGAGCTAATTGAGTCAGTAAACCGCTGATTTAAAAAAAAACTGAGCGTTATATTTTGATAGCTTCCAAAGTTTTAAACCATAAAAACAGTCAGCTCAATATATTATTTTCTTAATTTATAATAACTAAACCTCTAGCTAAGGTATAAAAAAGTGCAAAAAAAACAATACATTTTTTTTTTTGGGCGTGTTTTCAATAAATATTAAGACGTTTATAAAAGATAATAGCACCTGAAAGTCCGCCTTACAAAAGCGATATTTTGCAGACCATTTAACGCTTTTTTCAACAATCTTTGTGACAAAGGTTTTGATCAATGATAAACGACTTTTTCCCAACAACCGCTGCGACGTAACTTTTAATCAGGCTAGGCCAAGCCAATAAACAAGAACTGAAAAACATCTTATGTTACAGCTCTGGCCTGTTGTGTTTTTTATAGGCGTTTAAAAGTAACGGTGTGACATTGAGGAGTTGTCAAAAAGAATGTTTAAAGTGCTTTATCGGCTACTGAAAGAGTTTTTAGTATCTAAGTTTAGTATTTAACTTTGTAAAGCTATGAATAGAAGAACAAGGTTTGATAATTAAAAATAGATCAATTTTTTTTATTACGAGGCATATATAGAATTAACAAAATCTCATTAAAACATTAGTTTTAACTACTAGAATCATCTAATCTTGGTATAGTTTCACTTTCTTTTTTTTTTAGTTTGCTGTAAACTGGTACAAACTGAGTTGTAAGGTTTTTTACTTTTAACCTGTTCTTTCATCAATTTTTGATTGTATGTTTGATTGTAAGTATGTAATACGGCGTTGAATGGGTTAAGAATTTAGCCAGGACTAAAGGCGACCCCGATATACGTAATATTATTATAAAAAGTATTTTATAAAAATCTGTCATTCTATTTCTTCAGGCATCTTACCTGAATTGTAAGTTTCTCACTCTATTCAAAAGATCTGCATGCCCGGAGGAGTATTGTTCAATAACGTCTTTAACGTCATAGGGCTTCAAGGCCTCTCTAAACTTCTTTCGTGCCACAAAATACTTGAGCTACACATAAAAAGCGTGACACAAATGATTTTTTGTAACACATCAGAATTTTGAAGATTTAAACTATGATAATTATTATATACTCTAATAATTTATATTGCGTAATTAAACCGGCCGATGCTTGAGATGTTTCAATTAATTAGAAATGTATAGAAAGCATGCGAAGAGCTTAATAGATATTGTTAATGGAGTGTATAACGTTGACCACAGACATACAACAGCATACAATGTGATTGTCATTTTACAGAAGATGTAGCAGATGAATAAAGGTTGATTGAATATGTGTTAGTAAGAATTAAAAGAATTTTAATACATTTTGTTGTTATTAAAGCAGGACTACACAATCAACCTTCACAATTACACCAGAGTGTACCTAGTTTGAACGTTTTTCACTCTGCCAAGTAAATCAACATGTCCTGCCGAATATTGTTCTATCACATCTTTGACATCGTACGGTTTCAAAGCTTCTTTAAATTTTCGCCTTGCTACAAAATACTTCATCTAAATAATAACGAAACATCGAATCAATAATGCTGGTTGGCTAGAGATAATAAAAGGATTATTTGAAAATTTTGCGGTAAAATATTATGCCTACCTTACGAATCGCTCGAATCGCTCCTTTATGCTGATTCGTCAGCTGGATGTATCGCGGCTCTTCATCCTCATCTACATCAAATAAAACAATTTCTGAAGCTTCTATAAATACAATTTTCAAAAATTACTTTCATTTAGTTAAGTGTAATTCCAATATTCGATCCCGAAACACACCCAAACTTCAAATTTCCAATATTAATAATCTGATAACGGAAAAAATTTCAACTGCACACTGCAGATACTCAATCAGCTTACGTCTACTTGCAAATGTAATTTTCCTCAAGACAACTACATTTAAAAAGAAGTTTCAAGCAAAATTATATCTGTAACTATAAGGTCTCTAAGAGTCTTAATAATAATAAATACACTTATATTGTAAGAAATAATATTTTTTACAAATCAATCCTTTGTCAAAACTACATTGGTAAACTGAACATTTTGATCATTGTGAACTTTGTGATACAAATAAAATAATACAGTCTTACAAATTCGGTCATTGCTGTGGAAAAAACTTTAAACCCTTTAAAAACTGCTTAGAAAAAAATTCACTTTTGAGTTTATAGACTCAGCTAATTTTTGCAGAGAAAAAAAGTTTTTAATAATAAATTTTTTCGCATCATTATACAAACAGGGCGGAAAATATAGACCAGAAATATAAAAAGTTTAAATTTTTATCATGCGCTTTACAAAAAAAAAGCTAAAGATATCTATATAATCTCATATGCGAAAGCATAGATTTCGATGTAATTTTAAACAATTAAAAAAAAAACAGAATGCTTGCAAATTTTATACAGTTTGTTTTTATGTCTATTTTTAACATATTTGTCGTTTATTCATTATTCGTAAAATTTATATTGATGTTGTTTAAATATACAATTATGGAGATTTAAAACATCAATCAGCTCCAATTATTGTTATTTTTATTATTGATAATAAAGTGTATAATTTTTATTATTTGTTTATTTAATTTACTCAACTATTAAAATATATATTCAATCAAAATAATAATAATAATAGAATATACTGATGCGTTTTTTTGTAAATTGTACCTGCCTGTTCTCAGTACCTAGTTGCGCCACTGATTCCACAAACATTCTAAGTTAGAAAAGCTCTGTGAACTTTTCAAATTATTGTTTTTATTCAAATAAATAGTCTCTGTTTACTTACAAAAGTCCATCTGACACATTCATAAAAATAATCACATTCTTTAGATAAATATTTAAAAAAATATTGTATGAATAATAAAGTCTAATAAATGAATATTAATTAATTGTGTCCAATCTACGCAATGGCCTGTAAGTTGCTAAAATTGGATGTGAATTTTATCAAAAAAAAAAAGTGTTTACCTACTTAATATGAATTGTTCAGCTCCTCGGAGCTTTTTGGTGGCACTAACCTTTTTAAGAAGACGGTTGGCAAACAGAGAAAATGTTTAATGTTACCATTTGCAAACCACCCAAAATTAAAAATTTATCAAATATAAACGACTTTGGTGCTTGTTTATTTATTTATTTATTTATTTAAATTTACTGTCCAACAGATACAAAAAAATATTTACAGAACAAAAAAACAACAACAATTTGTGATAATTAAATAATACGTGCTTTCATAAAAAAACAAAATTTTGGCAAGCTATCAAAATCATAAAATTCATTTGTTTTTATAACGGTACTTTACCCAACTAAAACGTCAAGTAGAAAGTTGAAATCTTGATCAAACGTCAAAGGGCATTTTTCAGAAAATGGGTTTTACGGCAGAGCCAATATTTATCATTCTTATTAAAATAAGTATAAAATAATTTATATTTATATTTGTCACTGTCAAACCAGCACCAGTTAAGTGACTTTTGGCAGTAGCTAAAGTAGCGTTACAAAAACAAAACAATTCCATAATTTTCATAGCTTGTCTAAATAATGTTTTTTTTATGGAAACATGTTACTAAATTAATAAAAATAAATCGCCTAAAAAGCTGCACTTAAAATACTTTTCAAAAAAAGAAGGTGGATTACTGATTAAAAAGTAACTATCATTGATGAACACACAAAATTGAAAACAGCAAGAATCACATATAGATAATCTATAAATTTTAAAACACCTAATAGACAGAAAAGTTGAAAAAAAATGTACACAGTATTTCTAGATATAAAAAAAAACATTTAATAATATAAACAGAAAAACATGTAAAGAAAAAAGAATAAAGAAACCACTTTTTAAACAAAATATAAAAATATAGATAAAAACAACAAGCAAAAAAAAAGACAAAAAAATATAAACAACAAAAAGATTAAGACAAAGATCAGCACAAGCACAAATAGACGACACAATGATGATAGGGAATTAGGAAGAGCACACATTAATTTAGGCGAATTAAATAAAAATATAAACAACATAAGCGTTAAAACAAAGATATCTAATTCAGACAAGTTTATTTGTGGTGTACATTTATGTACAAGTAATGTGAAAAAAAAATTAGCTAAGCAAAAGTAGGGCATAAGTCTAATGTGTGGAGCAAAAATTTGGACATGGAAAGAGAAGATACAGATAAAAAAAGTGCAAGCAAAATGTATTTGATAAATACTAGGGTTAAATACTCTAGAATATATAGTGACAGAAGAAGAAAAAAGAAAAAAAGTGAGAATAGAAGCAGCAAAAAGAGCGGTAAAGTTTGAAGATAAAATGAGAGATAGAGCAGAGTGTGAGGAACCGAATGAGTGCTGGAAAGTGGTAAACAGAAAGACAGACAAGGGAATACAAAAAGAAAAGAAAAAAAGGAATACTATAAAAAAAAAGAGTTTAGTGTAGAAGAGATTGCAAGAAAAAGAGAAACGAGATAACAAGTGAATGAAAAAATGAGAGACAGAGATAGAGACATAGAAAAACAAGAAATGTAGGGAGAAATCCGAGAGAGCAGATAAAATGGAAATATGAGAGACTGGTAAAAAAAGAACTACCTAGATATACAAAAGAAGCAAATAAGAGAAAGGGAAAGAGAGAGAGAGAGAGAAATGATTGCAAGATGCAGTTGTGGGAATAAAAACACTAGAGCACATGAAGAAGGAATTCGTGGAGTTAAAAGAAAGTATGATAGCAAGGAAGGATGTAATGAAAATATAGAAAAAAAATATATAAGAGATAAAAATCATTGAAAGAGAAAGAAAAAGAGTTTACTGGGGGAATGAAGTAGAATGAAAAAAGAAGAAAATAGAAAAAGCAGGAAACAGAGAAGGAAAACTTGGAAAAAAAAAGATAAACAGCAGCAGATTAAACTGAAGTTTTTTTTGTTTTTAAAATTTTTCTAAAAATATTATATTGACTGTACAGTGGGGTGATAAAGATTATATATATGAATATAAAAAAAAGAGCATAAGTAGAGAGATGACGTAAAGTTAATAGCACAAAAACTAAATTAAAAAAAAAAAGATCAAGCGCATAGGATCATATTTGAAGAAAAGAATTTAAAATTGAAAAAAAAACGCAAAATAAATTAAGTTTTAGAAAGAAGATAAAAGAAAGAGAAAGAAGAATATAAATAAAACAAAAAGAACTTAGAAAAGTTGAATAATTTAAACTAGAGATTTATATCTCTAACCTCAAAACAACTTATTCGTGTCTTTAAAATTAAACCATTTCACCGGCGGAGAAAGTAATAAAGTGGCTTTTGTAATTTCAAAATGTCTTACTTAATTAAGCAATTAGAAAATTTACCAAAAAAGTCAGTATTGTGGTTCGAAAACTGTATTGGTTTAAACAAAAATAAATTGTTACTTTTTCTGCTTTATATTTACTCGCTATTAAAAAATTTGAACAAATGTTGGACTTTTGGCTGTGGCTCAAATTACATGTCGTTGTAATACAATTCTATGGCTTGCCTAAATTAAGTTTTTTCTATGAAAGCACGTAATGTCAAAACCAATAAAACAGCTATTTATGTAAACCGAGTTGTAAAATGAAATATATGTATTATTATTATTTTACGAGACAAGAAAAGCCAGTTTTCATTAAAAATTGAATAAAAAAATATTAGAAGACTTATTTAAATTTACTTGTTATTTTTTCACTTTTTAAAATTTGGTGTCAATTTATTTGAGATATAATGACCGAATTCGACTCAGATAATAATAATAGTATTAACAATAATAATCTTTCTTCATTTCTAACTGTACAAATGAAATGTAATGAATAAATCATACAATTTTTAACATAATACTGTCAAAACAGTTAACGTGCCACATTTAAAAACTCGTTTAATAGTTTAAAAAAAATTACCATTTTTTAAAAATTTTCTAGCGTTTACCAGTCATAAGCGTTATTACGAACAAACATCTATTTTCTAACGTAAGCAAAAGTAGGCTATGGTCTATACTGTCAAAAGCTTTGCTAAGATTATATGAAAAAATGCCGTCGTTTACAGTTTATTAGCAAAGCATCTTTGAAAACCATCTATTGCTGAAGCAATAAGACCTATTCTTACCAAATTCATGTTGTCGATTAGAAAAAAAAAACATCATAATTGTCAAGAATCTCTACAAATCAATACTAAAGTTGAAATTTTTCTTTTAGAAATATTTAGCGATCAAAATTTTAGATCATTGGGACGAATTTCATAATAAAAATCATTTATCAATTGCACCAAAGGTATTTACTATACACATGGTATATTGTAAGACCTGTTTTTTCTCATGGTTTATTTATACATTGTTTATCATTTGTTTTTTTTAACAAATACGCGTCGTTTAAATGTTTTAAAAGCGTTTTATAAAAATTTCAAAGTTTATCTTAAAAAAAAAGAATTTTGCGTTTAAATTAATTTGAAATAAATAATAAAATAAGACACAATAGGCTGTGCTGTGTCTTACATATTTATTTTTACTGCTTATTCTTACATGTACCAGGTGATGTTGAAAATATTGTACAAGAAGCGTTTACCAGTGTAGCTCCAGGAAAATCAAGAGAGAAATATGAATTAGTCTATAAAAGATCTGAAGGCTGGTGTAAAGAAAGAAAAGTAAAACCTATTAACGAAAGAGTTTTGTTAGCATACTTCAAACGGTACTTGTGTTTGATAGCATTTTTAAAGCGTCAGGTAGATGGATATAAGGCCAAGAAATCAAATGTCTTGTTAAAGAAAAATGCTGCTGAATCTTTAACAGAAACAGAAGATAAACCATTTTTTTAAGACAAAGGTAGAATAATACGAGTTGAACAAGACATAAGTACGCATGAGGTGCGACAAGTTCTCAAGTAATGTTCGACAAAATGTTTTGTCAAACGAGTCAAACATGTCATTTTTCTACTTTGATTAATTTATATAAATATTGTGAACAAGTGATGAATCTCTTCAAGAGAATAGAACTGCACAAAAGCTGTCATTGTGCAACTACTTTAGATGTCAAAAGAAATTTTTTGTAATACTAAAGTAGAAAAAAAACTATAAATGTACCAATAGTACATTCTATTAAATAATTGGTTGAGCTCATTGGCTTTCATCATTGAGATTTTATAAGTTCAATACTTGAGTTGTGAATTAGCTGAATAATCTAATTTTGTTTCAGATAAATTTATTTTGATGTCGTGGCTTGCCGACAGTTATTATCAAATAAATAACCAATAATGCTTTTTCAATAAAGTTGTGCTTGTTTTAAAGATTGATTTTTTGAAATAAAAATTGCCTTTTGTAATTTGCTACAGATTGCTTTAAATTTTAGTTTAGTATCTGATAAAAATAAACTCAATAAAAATAGAAGAATTACGGATTTAAGTTGAAGTGCATTTCGCTTGAGCATTATTTCTTTTTTTTGTAAAAACACAAGCTAGAAATTTCCAAAGTGACTGTTTCAATTTATTTTATGCCAACTAGACGGACCGGATCGATTTAGTTTTGCTTTGACCAGCATTTCCTCTCTATGGCCACAACGAATGGCATGAAAGAAAGTGATATGGATTTTTTTCGTATCTTTATTACTTACAAGAGCGGGGTAATGCAACTTCAAGAAGGAAACAGTTGAAAACAGTCCTTAAACTTTTTTAATTAATATGAAGAAAGAAAATATTAAAACTGAACAGAAAGTTTAGAGGATCAACCTAAATGAGAAAAGTGATTCTTAAATTAAAAGTCGCCAAGAAGTCTAAAGCGCTTGCTTTATTTGTCATTGTGCCATTATGGCTAATTAAAATTCAAGCTAAATACAACACCATCTCAATTTTTGTATTCTGTTATTCTGGCTCAACACTTTAAGCCAATCTTGCAGCTTGCAAGATTTTTATCTTTGTAACCATCTGTACAAAAACCAAGTTATGAATAAATGAGATCAATACGTACACTTAAATTGTATTGTTGTACTTGTCAATAAAACAAATTACAGGAAAAAATAAAAAAAAGATGATTGAAAATCTAGCTAAAATTAAATCTTAAAGCCAAAGCAAATTAATTTAAACCATGTTCCGTAGACTCGGCCATAATCCGTTCTTATTGAAATAAACAGATTTTTTTTTTAATAAATTTACAATGACGATTGAGTCTTATATTCACCCCATTATATCTATAATATGGTAAAAATATAATAAACTATTTTATTCCATTGTTTGATGGTATAAATTAAAGTAGATAGAAATCATTACATATCTTAGATATGTATTTCACGGAAAAATCACTAATGTAATTATAATAAAAATGGATGGTTTTTACTCCATTGTCATTTTATTTGTTTTTATGCCAAGTGATATCAAGATAAAATTGAAGACGTTGCTGGAAGAAAAAACATAGCTATAAAACTCAAAAAAAATGATCGTAATTCTTCAAAAATGATAAAAGAAATTACTTCTACGAAGAATGGAATATGTAAGTTTAAAAACAGAAAAAACCTTAAAAACAGCTAAAGTCGTCTTCGGAAGTTGCCGTAATATCCAAGCAATTACTACTGTTTGTCACATTTGTTGACTTAAAAAATAAACAAGATGCTTACTGGATGAGGTTAATAGAGCGTGTGGAAAAGAACAAAATCAGTTTTGCTGCTAAAACGTGATAATATTTTTAGGTTCTCGACAATTTCAGTATTTGAAGTTTAGGTGGCATCGAGGCTATTTTAGTTTATTGAAAAGTAAAGTCAAAATTTATAAATATTAAGAACAGCAAATAGAGCTTACCATCAGAATTTTTCTTTGACAGCATTGTTTCTGCAACGGAGTCTTCACTGTGGCTGGCGTTCAAATTTCTAGTACCGTTGTTGCTCACGCCTCCTGAAATTACTAATTATTGTTATATTCTCACAGATTGAAAATAAGTACCTAAATTTTCTGATGAAGCGTTCATTTCAGCAAAAGTTCTACCACTTCTTGGTGGTCCTTTGTGCAGCGAAGGAGAATGAAGAGATGTGCTCTTGTGACGACGAATAGTTGGTAATCGACTGACAAATGAAGCGTTATGCTTAAAACTGCTTGAAACACGCCTTAAAAAAAAATCAGAAAAAATAGAATGGTATTCAAACATATAACCTCAAATTTTGTTAACACTAGCGTTTCAACCAAGCTTAAATATAAAAGCAGATAAAAATACCTACCCAATAATGACTAAAATGTCTTAGTAATTAAATTTTCTCAAAAGTGGAAAAATATTGTAACATGCAACTTTAGGCATTCAAAAAACTATCAAATACTTAGTTGATTACTTTCAGTTTTTATTTTACGTAATTCTAAGAACTATTAAAAACTGCATCATACTTTAAACCACAAAAGTCAAGTTTAGTGTATAAAATAACTTTATTTTTATATGCAACTCTAACAGATATCTAATGATAACAACATTGAAGTAAAAACAATTCTACATTTTGTTGGTGCTGAATTTGGCACAGCATTGTCAATTCAATTTCTAGTATTCTATTTTATTATAACAAAAAAAAGCTTAAAAACTGTAGAAAAGTTTGTGTAACTTTCAAGTTCTTTGCAATACTTATAAAAACAAGAATAAATGCTGACCAATCGGCTTATAGATCCCCTAATAGACGACATCTAAATACTAGTGTTTCTTAATGTTTTACTTAACAGAACCGTTGGATAAAAAAAAATTAATGTTTTTAAGTTAAAGAGATTAAAATTAGTTTTTAACATTTCTGGAAAGTTGATTAAGTTCCAGAATAGTTGACTTGCTGTTAAAAACGTTATTGCTAATAATGTAATGTTTTGTGCCATAATGACAAGTTACTGAAATCAGAGAAATAATGAGTATGTTGAACAAATGTCAAATAATATTGTTAGTTAGTCATAAAATGCTTTTTGGCATGTCAAATTTGAATATGATAATGTGTTATAAAATAGCCGCGAAAGAATGTATAGTTTATTAGCAGGAGTACAGTCTATGCAAATACATTTTAAACTAAAGAATACTGGTTTGACATATGCAGGTTTTTACAGCTGACTGGTCTAAGGTTTGGATAAACTGATATCTTAATCTTACGTTCTTTGAAAGCAAGCAAGGGCAGAATGTAGCTTTTTAAACGCTATAATTATATGATTAGTTAATAAAAAATGTTTTTTTTTGCTAGCACGATAGTGTTCTGTAATGTTAATAAATTTTTCACTTATTATTTGTTTACTATACATGTTTTTCTATTATGCATTATTCTTGCACATTCTTTTTGAAAAAATTAGAATGAAGCTTGCTTATTGGTACTGTTTACGTTGTTTCTCAACTTGGTAACAAAATCAGATCAAAGAAAAGAGGTTGAGCTTATAAGAAATAGATGACGCAATAGCAAAATTGGCAAAATTTAATAGACTTAATAATATCTTCTGTATGTATATAGTTGTAAAAGAAGATAACATTATGCGAGGGTAAAAGCCCCAGATGCGATACTTTACAAATATTATTAAAAAATATTTGCAAAAAAATATAAGAGAATGGTAAATATGTTTTGTGTGTTGCTTAGCATCCGCCTGTGCGTTTAACATTGAGCAATAAGTCGTAGTAGATTGTTGATGCTAATGTAGCTAATTGTTGTTCTTGTTAAAACTGTTTTAAGCTATTTTAAGCAACTGAATTATAAGAATTATAATAATTAATTGTTATTTAACTCATTTTAATTTTTTCAGAGGGTTGAAGGTAAGAACATTTTAATTTACTCACGCAACCGTCCTAATTTTAATAAGACGTTATTATTATTAATTAAATTAAGTAAATGTTACAATAATGTTTAAGAGTTGTTAATAAAAAGTATAGTTTAGACTTCAGTGGCGTAGTATGAAAAGTAAAAATAGTCAAACTTATTAAGCAAAAATAGATTTAAAAAAAAAATTTTAAATAAATTTAAATTACATTTAAAAAAAAAATACGCAGTGCTATTACAATATCGTGCATGCTAATAATTGCTTTACCTTATCAACAATCAAAATTATATTAAACAAAATTGAGTAACATATAAATTAAACAACATTGAATTAAGAAATTATTTATCTCCAGTTTTCAGCTCTATGAACAACAGATTTGCTGCAAAAAGTCACTGTTTATATTTGCTCCTAGCAATTAAAACCAATTATCTCGAATATTTGTATTTTCGTGAGCCAATTGTTAGTGTTTTTTAAAAAGCATTTAGCTTAAGCGTTTAAATTCACTTGTTAATGCCTATTTGTATCTCTTGTTAAGTAATTAGTGCCTGTTTGACTGTTTGATACAAATGAAAAATTATATCAATTTTCCAATCAATTGTTTACCTGTTAATGGGTTCATTTCGTCAATTCTTAAAGTTTTGATTGTTTTTGCTTCTTTTAATCCATTTAATTGTTTTCTAAATATTGATTTATTGAAAGTTTGGCTGTTTTGGTAAACGTTTACAGTTGTGGTTGATTTCCACCTAGCTGGTCGTCAAATTAAAAATAATGGTGGTTTTATGTGCTCGGTTAGGTTTGATTAGTTGGCTAACAGTTTGGGTAACACTAGTAATTGTATTTACCGTTGTATAATTCTGATCATTATTAAATACCAAATAATAACCAAAAATTGCAATTTTGTTTTCTTTCTGGTGGAAAACCACTTTTCGATAATCAATAATTGAATGATTGAGTTTTGGTTTTCCGCTTTCAAAAACTAATAAATAGAACATATGTTTTTGCTACGTTCGTAAACACTATTATCCCAACAATTTCCCATGAAGTAATATATATTCAACTATTGCCATTCTATATTATTTATTTAAACCTTGGACTAATACAATATTGTTTGTAAAGTTTTAAAAAGTCTTAAAAGGAAGACATTGCCTAAATATCATTTTTGAGTTACATCATTGTAAATGATATTAAAAATTAATTTGATAAATTCTATAACCATTTTAAGATTAAAATTCTAAAATTCAATTTCTATTAAAAGCCTTTCTAAAAGTGATTACTGAAGAGACTAGAAAAAGCAATAAAGAAAGCAGAATCAAGAAACAATCCTATCCATTGACCAAAGATTCACATAAAAAGTTTATTATTCTTTCATTCAGTTCTAAAAGTATTATTCTCTTTGCAAAAATTAAAAAAAAATTTGGGATACATAAGCTTTTAAAACAACAAATAGTTCTCTAAAAAAATTTTTATAATAAATATCATAAACACGGTTAAAAAAAGCGTTAATACTAGAATATTTTATATTTAAGAAATTGTGTCAAATAATAAAAAAATCAGTTTTGATAAACAATTAACATTTCTAAAAAAAAATTGATTAGATCGAATTTCGCTGCTAGAAAACCTTATGTTTGATCAAAATGAGCAAAATTATAAAGTCTTGCATTTTATCTTTTCCTAGATATTTTGAAAAACGTACGAGATATGAAAACACCGCCACAATAATAATTTATTAAAAAAACATCTGCAATTCCAAACTTTAATCAAATAACAGCTTTTTTTGACTTATTTTCGCTCTAAATCGTTTGACAAAGCAATCAAAATTTTTTTGTCACGGTAGTGGGATAATGTGTACTAAAAGCTGGCTTATGTACTTACATTATAATCATTCACATCTTTCAACTTTTTCACATCTTTCTTTGTCTTTTCATTTAATCTGTTTTGTTTTTTATTCTATAGTTTAATGATTATTACCGACTCTAACTATTTTTGAATTTTTTTTTCCTTTATATTTTCTTATTTATATCTCTTATTTCTCGTAATTTATGTCTCATATTATACTTTCTTGCCTTTTACTACTTCTATCATTTTTTAAATTTTTTAATCTTTTTTTTTTCAATTATACCTTTTTGTTTTTATTACTTCTATAATGACATTTTTTCCAGATCTTTTCTTTCATCTTGTAAATTGAGCTAATTTATTTTTTTTCTCTATTGATTTTTAGACGCAGATTTGGGCCACAAAACTATTTCCACTACTATTGTTAACAAGAAAAAAAAATGTTCTAAAATTTTTATAAAGTCTAACTCTTATGGCTATTAGTAACTGAATTAGACAATTAATTCGAATGCTTATTTCAATTTAGTTTAGTGCACCGTTTAGTTGAATAATTATTGTAAAAACAAATTAATAATATCAACCTTACAATTAAAAATTAAGCTTTGTTGTCTAATGTTGTCAATCGAATTCGTTGCTCTTGTGGTTTACACGTCAAGTTACCGTGCTTATTTTTACTTATTATTTTTACTTGAGAATGACTACGATAATGCTCAGATATATATGACTTATCGATGGAGTCAAAACGTACAATTATTTATGAGCTTTCACAATTAAAATTCAAAGCATTCTTGATGAAAAATTTAAGTTAAAACAGTATAGAAAAAGACTACTTTTTATATTTGTAATTAATGTTTGTATTGTTAGAGTATCAAAAGAAATTTAAGAATTAAATTAAGTGGTTTTAAATGATTATATTTGAATTAACAACTATCTACACTGTGATCAAAATGAATATCAAATCAGAGCAGACGCTGCAAAATTATCGATCATATTGTAGCAAAATCGTATGCAAAAAAACGATAGACGTACAGAATTTGTGGTGTCAAACGCTACTTTATAATAAATTAAATCTCATAAATCTTTCACGTTAGAATTATAATTCAGCATTTTATTATTATTACCTGATAATAGAGAAAAATTATAAATTAATGAAAAGCTATCTTTTACATTTGTAAAAATGGATACGTAGCCAACTTTATAACCACATATGACGCTACTGGTAAACAAATGTTTAAGAAACGTCAATTTTAAAGCAACGGTTTGATGTTGTTAATCTTTAAAACATCTTTTCGATTTTTGGTATTTTTTCTAAACAACAATAACAACAGAATTAACATATGTTTTGCTTTTATTAAAGCTCATCAGTCACATTCTACTACACAAAAAAAGTTTTATATAGTTATAAACACAATCCATAAGATATCTCTCTTAGAATAATTATGTTGATACTGTTTTGCATGCACATACTTTAAAAATGTAAACCAAAGTAATAATTCAAGTTTATGTTTTCTAAGCTGTAAAACTATTTGTCGCTTCTGGGTAAAAAACACAATTCTGTTTATGACGCAACATTGGTTTCAATCGATATGTGATATATAGTACCCCACAAACTTTTTTCGGTTTTACGGCAAGGTATTTGCAGAATGCATTTATTACTTTGTATTGTGCTTTTTACCAAAACTTTTGTTGATACATTGTATACTCTATCAACTGTTTTGTTCAAACTGTGTTACAAGGTTTATGTTTAAATAAAATAAAATTTATTGGATCGTAAAAACATTACTTTTACACAAACTAATATCTATCTTCAACAATTGATAAATATTTAAAAAAATTGTGAATAATAGCTTTTTTTAGTGAGAACTTTGTGAGACATCGGTTTCACAGGTATTTATTGTCTTTGTGTTGATCAGATGTAACAGTTGAATAACGCTGTTTGTTTTATTCCTCAAGTGTATCTTGATTTATGAATATTTTTTATGTAAAAGTCAATATATCTTCCTCCAGCCAAAACGCGAAATTTGTAGTCAAAATTTTTCATTGTTTTATGATATATAACTACTAAAAGACCATAATTGTGTTGCTTCTTGTCAGGCTGATATTGTAGAAACGTTTATCTTATCAAGTCTATATATTTTTTTCAAATTAAATTAAGACTTTAGTTCAAAAGCTAGAAAATTTAACATTACCTATTTTATTTTTGAATATGATAAAAATAACTAAAAGCTTTCAGAGCATAATAACTAGCTACCTCTGACTGAAAATTTTAAAAATCTCAAGTTTCAAATCAGTAGATAATTTAATAACTTAAAAGTAGTTTTGATTGTATTTTAAATGTCTAAAAAAACTAGTTTTTGTAATTTTTTATAGGTAATTTTTTATACTTATCTAATAACATCTTATTTTCAAGTTGAATATTGTTACAATTTTCAAAACATAAGATTATAGCAATTTTTTTTTAATAATTATTAAAAAAAAAAACTAAAATTTATCTTAGTAGAAAGCCGTAAAATAAACAATTTTTCAAATTAAATTTGTATTTTAAAACGTTTTTAAACACCACCATATCAACGTAGAACTTAACAGTTTTATTTCCTTTCCTCAAACTTTTAGTAGTTTTAGCAAAAAAAAAACTTTAATAACAAAGATTATGTCAAAAAATATTTGTAACTGATTATCACACGTAAAATTTTTTAATCATCATAAGCTCAAATTTGATCTTTTTCAAGTACCAAGTTAGAAATTTTTCAATTAAAAAAATACCGTTTCGCATTGTTGAAAAATATTCTGCTTTGCTAAAAATAAAAAAGTAAATACATTACAACAGCAGTATTCGCAGCTTAAAAATGTTTCAATTTTGAAGCTTTAATTTAGGAGCTTTTGAAGCTATGGCTTGTTTAATCTTCATGCCATTGGGACAAGCAAAATTAAAATCTTTAATTTACATTTAGCTCTAGCTAAATAAAAAACTTTTGCGGCTTGTGGTCTTAATTTTACAAGTCTTGTAGGTTAGAATAGCAGGTACACGATTATTGTTGTAACCGAACTGTTTGAACACAAAACAGCCAATTTGAAAATGACAAAACCAATTTATTCAAGCCATAAGAGACCAAAATAGTATATTTTACGGTGGTAACAACAGATCAGTACGTTAAGCATGATTAAGCTGTTTTGTTATTATAAGTAAGTGTACTGTTGGTCGCAACCAAAGCAGAGGTAATATTGCACATCTTTGATATGCATTTCAGACAAAAGACGCTAATGGGATAACTTGGTTGTACAATCAGCAATATCTTTTTTGTCTTAAAATTGTTTCAGAATTGTATCTGTCGTGACTTATAGCTTTAACATGTAGAAGTCTAGTTTCTCAACTTTTATATAAAGAGCTTCTAATTTTAATAGATGTCACTAATTTGCAACGTTTATGTTATAAAATATTTAAGCTCATCCAACAAAACAAAACAAAAAAAATAGCCGTCTTGAATAACTAACAACCTAAAGTAGATAATTTATTTAGTTCTTTAAAAACGGCTTTTGTCATATTTTGAAATAGCCAACTGCAGCTTATCGCTTGATTGTAATATTTTTTTTAGTTTTTCTCTTTTTGGTGCAATTTATCTACTGCTCCTATTTTGTTCTCAGTTAAATTTGTTATTTCATCAATTTTCGTCTAGATATTTAGATTTAGATGAGTAAGAGGGTATCATATGTAAAGCGACCTATTGGTTTATTATCTGAGGTGAATCACAGTTTATAGCTCCCTATCGAATTCCAGAGCTGTAATAAGTTCCAGCAGCTGGGATGGCTTCAAGAATGTTATGTTTCTACCCGTTATGAACGCCTGTCATAAGTGTTATTTACGCTGAGTTTCAATGGCGACACATTTTGTTATCAAGTGTTTTGAAGTGTCCTCCTCTTTTCTGAAGAATCTGCGATCGTCGTTATCTTCCGAACCGCGTCTTACAAGATGCTTTCCCAGGCGACAATAATCACTAAAAAAACCTGTGAAGATACAGAACTTATTTTTACTAAATTTCAAGTAGACTTTTGACTTTACATAGTCGAATTTTCTAAGAAATTGCTTAGAGTGTCTCAACTTATTAGAATTCAGTAAAAGTTTTGATCTATAGGTTTGTTTCTTCATTTTAAGCTTTTTAGTCACAGCTCCCTTCTTTGCAAGTGCATCAGCTTTATCCCAATCTTTGTATAAACAAATTTTTTTTTCGGAAAATGATTTACTTTTTAGTCTCATTGCTAATATTCTAGAAACTGTTTCTTTAGCTTTATTTAAAGTCAGTTTGGTGAAGTTTTGGTGCAGTTTTGAATCGTCTTATAGTTTGATCTTAAGTTCAGGCCAAACCACCTCAAAATGGTTCGAAATTTAAAAAAATTGTGTTGCTATAAAATCACTTTTACTATATTTATGGAAATAATGTATATTTGGTATTTTTAATTATTTTGTGCATAATCTTGTTTAGCTTAAAAATCATTTCTAAACACACTTTTTTTGCTTTTTAAAAAAAAATAACTATATACGCAATTTCAAAAATATAACTATAAATAAAATAAACATAAAAGAAAAATAATAAATGTTGATAACGAGAATCTTTGATAATTACTTTTCCAAAATATTAAGTAAAAAAGTGCAGTGAAAATTCAGGTTGAGTATCTGTTAAGAATAATTTTTGCAAGAGTCAAGTGCTGTTTGAAAAATTAATAGAAGTCAATTTAAAAATCACATATCTTTTAATTTATTATAGGTTTAAAGATCTAAAATAAAAACTTATAAAATTAAATAAAAAGTAATTTATTTACAAATATTGAAATAATAAATAAGACGATTAAACTATAAAATTAAATAAAATAATTTGTTTTAAAATATTTTGAACGTTTAGGTATCCACCAAATTTTTCAAGTGCGAGATATTTTGTTGAAAAAATATTGATGCAGTTATTAGAAAACAAAAGTAATTTTTGGTTTTACCGCTTTTTCTAATAATTTCTGCAGTATCCAAATTATTTTATAAGAAATCATTAGTTAAAGCCACACAAGCTCAAATAGTTTAGGTCTAACCACATCTTTGAGTAGAACTCTCAATTGAATGATTTATTTTTTGCAGAAATACACCGACTCCATGAAGATCACTTCAATCTGTATATACCTTGCATATATTTGTTTAAACTTTTTGTTAGATACAAACCAGGGATCATTCATCAATTACGTTATACAAATGTCATAATTTTGTAGACCTTTGTCAGCGTTCTTGTCAAAAGTAGACCAATTTTTGTAATTTTTGCTCCGTTCTAATCTTAGAGAAAATAATGAAATAGTTTCCACCATTTTATTACCACACAGTGTTACAGAAAACATACTTAAGTACCTTTTGTGTAACAGTGTGTGATTTTTCTCTCACTCTCTTAAGATGTAACGTAATTTATGGATTATAAGCAAATTTATTCAAACTAATATTAGTAGATTCAGAAATATTTCGTTCTTATTAGAACTCTTCAAAAGTGTATAGAATAGATTATTATTTGAATAATTTTGCAGTAACGATTGGGTTTTGTATTTACCCAAGTATCTATTACTTGTGTAATATGATAAAAATAGCGACCTCTATTAGAGGCTCCTATAGCATCCACATGTAGAAACATGGTTATTCTACTTTGCTGAACGGAGCTTCTAATAGATATTGCTATGTTTGCTAAATGTTAAAATGTTGCAAAAATAAGCTGTCTACCTGTTGGTTCTAGATTGAACTTAAAACTATACATATTTGACATAACAGATCATGCAAAGGTTTTAGGATCATGCTGTATACAACACACTTACACAACAGAAGAAATAGATTGTATCTTCTCTGCCACCTTATCAGATTCTTGCAATTTAGCTCTGGTAAACGTGCAATTGAAAACATTGTGAAAGACAGTAATATAGATTTACAGATAATAGAGAATAGAATAAGCAACAATCTATATAAACTATTTCCTGCAAAAATAAGCCTTTAACTTTCTTTTTGCAAAGATAATGTTCAGAAAAAAGAATATTTTACTTCAATTCTTTAAACATACCTACTAACTTATTATTTACTGTGGTGACATACGCACAAAGCTCGGTTAACAAAAATATGTACAAATTATTTTGATGAAAAGAATATACTTACGAAGGAGGACTAGGAAGTGGTACTTGATGAATCTTCCAAGTTGCTACTGATAAAGAATGTTCATCAGCAGCGTAGCACCTCCATAACGACTGAATTAACATTGCCGCAGGCTGCCGTCTTCTGATCATGTGCTTCTGTCGTTGCTGTTGTTGAACTTTCAAAGCAAATCCTGAGCCTAAAATTCCCTATAAAATATTTTTAATATAATAATAACTGTAATAACATAATCTTTTGTAGTGTACAGCTTTATTTGGTTTCATACGAATAATACATTTAAAAATTTGGAAATATGAAACGCATTGACAGCTCTGGCGATCTGGCGTTCATAATTTAATTTTAATTATACAAATACGAGCTTTTTATTAATTTAGACTAATGATAAACAACGGCTTGAAAGGTTAAATCTATGTTTTGACGTAAACAATATTGAGTATGATAAATTAGCTCAAAAATAAGCTATACTTTATTGGACCAGCTATTTATTATCTAATGCTATTTTTAGCGGATGTTTTCGTCCAAACCTATGTGTTAACATAGGTTTTTAAAACTGGTCAAAATTGTTAATACAGTAATTGTATTTGTACAATCATGAATCAATGTGCTGCTTTCAGACAAAATACGCCAGTACTATGACAGAGAAGACAGTAAATACTGTGAAAATCAAGAAGAACTCTAAAAGCTCTTGATATAAAAACAATAAACCAAAAATACTAGATTTCCAAAGTTAGGTAAAGATTAAAAAGTTGTCAGATTGCCAATCAGACAAATATGTAACAACAAAATTTTTTGTTAAACAAAAGCTTCTAGATAAAAACATTTTGCTTTGCTTTATAACGCTTGTTTTTGTTTTTTGTGTTTAAAAAATATAACATTTGCTTTAAATGTAACATTCTTTTGCTACCTTTTACTTTTCTAGATGCATTTACCAACGACATTTCTTGTCTATATACTCTAATAATGCATATGGAATTTTTTGCTTTCTTTATCTCTAAACATATTTATTTGTTTATTCTTTGTTAGAAACAGTACTTTTTAGTATTCAACGTTGAGTACCTAAATGCTTGTTTCAAATTTAGTTTAAAAAATGTTTTGTTTTTTTTTTATTTTTACAACTCTAGTTCTACAAGAGCTGCACTAAGTTGTATCGCTTGTTTCTATTTTTTCGTAATAATCCTTCTTTTTTCAGAACTATTTTCACCTGTGAGTTGTTACCAAAAAAGAAAGGAATTAGAAAAAGCACAATAAAACTTTGCATTAAATCTTTGAGTTAAAGAAAAAGACCAGCACTATATACTAAAAAAAAAGATAAATAGAAGTAAGGGCAAGTATGAAGACATGATGACTGGAAGATTAGAATGTAAAATATTGCAGCAATGTTAGAAGAAAACAATAAAATAACAAAGCAGAAAAAAATAAAAGAAAAAAAAACAGAATTTTGTTAAAGGAAAGAATATAGTACAATAGATAATCAGAAATAAAAAGAAAATAAGATTAATATTTTAAAAAGTGCAAGTAATACATAATAAATACATAAATAGTTAAGAAAGTAGAACAAAAATCACAGAATTCAAATACAGTTATAAATTTAAAAAAAAACTTGCAGAAAAATAACCAAAACATTTTAAAAAAAGTAATAAAGAAAAAAATTAGATAGCAGCAAAAATAAAAGATAAGACAAGTACTGGTTAGATAAAAATAACAAAAAAATGTTATTTTTTTAAATGTGCAGAAAGACAAGAGAGCAAGATGTGAGAGATGGGTAAAATGCGTGAGAAAGTGAGAGAGAGCAAGTTGACAAAAAAATATGTTAGAAATGACAATAGTTTGAATTTGTCATTCGTCATGTACAAAAAGTAATCAAAAAATTGATCTATTCGATTGCCGCTTCATAAAAAAATGTCTCTTTTCTTTTTCGCAAATATATTATTTATTGATAGTTTTTTACAAAGTCCCACATAATTTAAACAAAAAATTAAAAACGATTTTTATTTTCACCGGTACGAATGTTATGACGTTTAAACTTCAATGGTTTCAATGTTTTTCAAAATATTTCGAACGCTTTCTCTACTCTGAAAATTATTTGCTCCACTACACAAAAATTATTTATCTTACTGATCATCTTTTGTTTTTTCTGTTTTTTTTTGACAGGTTTTGAAGTTTTTTAAATTTTTAAATGTTTGGTTTATTTTTCATTAAATTACATATGATAGTCTGTTGTTCAGTGATGAATTGAATTAGTTCTCGATTATCTAATTCGGCTTATACACTTTAATAATACAAATCAATGTTGTATTGATAATTTGTTTAATGTCTTTTGACAATTTAATAAATGCTAAAATAGAAAATTAAATTACTAGAAATAAAAGTTGCAATTATAATAGTAGCTGCTAGAACATAAAAACGCAATAATTATTCTTAAATTATTAATAATAAACAACCGTAATTTCATGAGTGAAATATACGGCTAAATTTAATAAAAGTTACATTAACAATAATTTTGTTGGTTGCAAGCACTATTTGTGTAAAACTGTCATATCGATAAAAAAAGCTATCGTGTGAAAAAAACTGTATACCCTTAAAGTTCAAAAAAGATAAGGAAATTCTACAGTTATGAAAGATTTTAATGGTTTCACCTTTCTACAAATGTCTGCAATTAAAGCAGCAAAACTAAAATTTATTCATCTTTTGATGATTACTACATAGTAGTCAAAAGAGTTTTAAAGAATTAAAAGCTGGTATTGCGATGATTTTCCAAATTATTAAAAATTTTATTTCGTCTAAAACTTTCCAAGAAATAATTTAAAATAAGAAAGCGTTGGCCTATGTCTAGCAAAATGATAAAGCTGTTTTTTAATATTAATTAATAAAAGTACTTAATTCTAGATCGATGTCTCAGAAAGCAAAGAAAAATTCATCTATATACAATAAGAAATATCAGCGCTAAACGATTTGTTTCTACTTTTGTGGCCTTTTGTTTTAAAGCAAAGCTTCGCCATAGAATTCCCTTGAAATTTGTATTGGTTGTGTCTTTATACTAATGGAAGTTGGATATTTATTTTGCAGTTGCTTTCAAAAAGAATTTAGGTAAACAAGGTATTTCAATTGTGGATGTACAAAAAGTGACACGAACACATTTTCTCTATTCCCGGTTGAATTGAAGCACTTGAAACATGAAAATAATTTACAGTAAAGTCAACGAGGAGACAAAGTAATGAACTTTTCCAGAATTAAGACGATTTCGAGGTCAGAATGCCTGTTTTATTCGAGTTCTACTCTTGGCGGATTATCACGGTCGAAAATCTTTTCTAATATTTCAACGTCAACTTGTGATCACTTCACTAACTCCTTTTTCAAAAATAACCTTAAAAAAGTTAAGTCAAAAATCTAAATAACTCATTAGAATACGTAAAGTTCCATATGAAACACAAACGACTTTAATTGATTGAGTTAATTATAAGATCAAATAAAATTAAACTATTTTGCACGCAAACTTAGAACAATTTGTATTCTCAATTATTATGAGATTGTTGTCAACTACATCGTGCTTTTATAGAAAAAAACATAATTCAAGCAAAATGAAATTTATTGGTTTTTATAAAGTATCTTTAGCTACCTAAACCGACGAGCTGAAAATTAAGATCTTGATAACACGTCAAAAAGCGCTTTTCATCTAAAATGAGAGCTAAAAACCAAATATAAATAAAAAACAAAATCAAAACATTTGTTATTCTTGTTAAAAGATAGAAATAAAATTTATATTTGTATTTGTCATGTCAAATCAGCACTGGCCAAGTTACTTTTGTCAGTGGCTAAAGGAACGTTTTCAAAAACCACTAATTTCTATAGCTTGTCTTAATTCTGTTTTTTTTAGTATCTAAGAGAGTCCTAAATCGCTTGAAAAGCTGAAATCTAAAACATTTATACAAAAAAATCTGCATTTTAAATTACTTTTCAAAAAAAGCAAATCGACTACTGGTTAAAAAAAATACTAATTGAAAAAATAATAAACAATTTAGAGCAATAAGAGAAAATGCCAAGGCAATGATAAATCTAACATGCTTCATATATTTAAAAAAAGATCTATAGACAAATAAATCCCAGATAGACAAAGAAAATTCAGAACTGTTAAAACTGCCCATGAATTCTTAATGGATAGAGAAGTTAAAAAAAAAAGATGTCCGAACTATTTGTAGATATATAAACGGCATTTTATAGTGTAAATAGAAGTAAAAAGATGCGCAGGAAAAAGAAATAAATAAATCACTTGCTGTACAGAATAAAAATATGTACTTAAAAACAGTAAGCAAAAAAAATATAGACAATAAAAATGCTTTATATGTTCAATTAACGCAAGTTGGTTTCCTGTGTACATACAAATAATGTGGAAATAAAACTAAAAAAGCTAATCACAAGTAGAGCATAAGCAGAAGAATGACGTAATGTTGATAGCAAAAAATTAAATAAAAAGAATAATTAAGCGCATAGAATTATATTTGAAAAAAAAATTTTTAAATAAAAACAAAAAAATTAAAATAATAAAGCTTTAGAATAAAAAAATGTAAATAGAAACAGTTAAATACTAAAAAAAAAAAAAGAAAAACAAGAGCTACCCATTTGTGTTTTTAGAATAAACATATTTTATTGTCAGAAAAAGCTGCTTTATAATTCCAAAACGTCTAACTTTTTGAGCAAATAGAAAATTTCTAAAAAAAATTAGAAGTATGGTTTTAAAAGTGTATGAGCCAAAACAAAAATAAAACGTTAATTTTTTTGGTGACATATCTAGTCAATATTGGAAAATTTGATCAAATAGATCAAAAATGTTTAGTAAGTGGTTATTTCTAGTTAGTAATAGAAATTATAATAGAAAAAAGTCTCTAAACAATAAATGCTCAAACATTTAAAAAAAAAACAATTTTGTGCACTTAACATTGAAATCTTCTTAAATTAAGACGCTTAATTATCGAAAATTTTTTAGATAAACTTTAACTATTTTCCAAATACATAAAATAACATTTTTAATATTATATTAAAAACTTTTATATACAAAAAAAATATAAAGATTTCAGTCTTAATTAAATAAAAAAAACTATTTTTTGTATTAGAAAGTTTGAGTTTCTTTAATGTTATAAAGCGCAAAAAAAATTAACTTGGGTAAAGTTTGATTCACTTATCATTGGAGAATTTTTTATTTTCCACAAATCAAATGCAAACATAGAAAATTCAGTAAATGTCTCAACCAGTCCTACATCTTGAGATTCTTTTTAAAGCAATTCCACTGCTGACTTTATAATTTCTACAAATTTGTTTTATTTGATATTTTTAAAATACAATTTTTTAATTTTGTGTAATTTTTCTTCTATATAGTGTTAAAGTAGTGGTTAATTTACTTTTGTTTAACATTTGAGTTGTATTTGACGTTGTTACATTTAGTGTGACTAGTTTTACATTTTCTTAGACATTTTTAGAACATTAACTCTTTAGGAATGTCACACTTAAATAAAAATTTTTAAATGTATTTTTTAATAAATGTGACAATGATACTGATAATAAATGGCAAATACTTACGGCTGGTAAAGCAAAGAATGAAATCCCAAGAAGAGCACAGAATGAAGCAATAATCTTTCCCTGCCACGTCTCAGGAACCATGTCGCCGTATCCCACCGTGCATAGCGTTATCTAAATTCAATTCATTAGCTTAAATTAAAATAATTGCTCATAGTTACTTACAACTCCCCACCATAAAGCTTGTGCAAAGTTTGAAAAATTTTTATTAACGTCTTTTTCTGCAAGGAACACCAAAAACGAAGCAAAAATTAATCCAAGGAACCCAATGTATAAAGTCGTAATTAGTTCCTGAAATTAAAAATAAAGTTAATGTTTGTATTCATTCTTATAATTGTTGTTTTTTAGAATATTTTTTACTCATTTGTGTCCGGTTACAAAGCTTTCAAAACAATTGGCTTAGCGTTGACCTGAATTAGGACAAAGCAACTAATCAGTTTTATCTTAAATTTAAAATAAAATTATCAAGTGAGTATTTAAATGTCGTGATAACCAAAATTATCGTGATTAAAATTAATCAAAAAACTGACGTTGTACCTTATGCCATGATATTTTGCAAGTAAAATAATCAATCAACCAATAAGTAAATTAAAATAGTTATTAACAAAAAAAAGCTAATTAAAACAATTGCTTAAATTGTCTAACATCTAACTTATCATCTAATTAGAACTAACTTAAAAAATACTTAAATATTCTTAAATGTTATTTAAATATATATATTAATGTAAAAAGCTCTTGGACTATTTGATTATATAACATATTATTTTTTTGTGCATTTGATATTTAAATCATAAATCATAATGAACTAAATTTGAACAAAATTATACCTACAAAAAGAACTTTTTTTAGCAGAGAAACATTACTCATTTGTTGCCAATCTTTAGTAAAACAAAAGCACTAGCTTGCCAAAAGCTTTTCAAATCTAAGTAAAATTGCAAGTTTTTACATCATTAAGAATTATTTATCTTTATTATAAATAACTTGACTTTATTTTAAGTACTAAAGTGTTATAATAAAATCTATGCAAACTAAAATCTGTTTCGTTCTTATTGGAACTCGTCAGCAAGTCGCAATATATTCATATTTGAATAAATTTGCAATGACGAATTTTGGCTTATATTTACCCTTAGTTTATATGGCATCTTTACAACAAGATCTGTGAAGTATTGTGTCGGCAGCTTAAAACAAATTGTCTTGTGATGAATTTCAGACAGAGTTGGTATTGACTATTAGCAAATAGATAATATTACCTTTCTTATTTTTTTTTTAAATAAATTTCAATAAATTTACAAGCTTTCCTTACATCTTCAACTTTGTGTTCATTTTATTTTAATTTTTTTGTCTACTTCTTTTGTTTGATAATGTTTTCTTAAGTGTTTTTTAATTTTTGTCATAAAGAGAGCTCATTAGACAAACGATTTCTCTTGCAGCACATTAATTGTAAAATGGTAATAAAATATTCAGACATTGAATAAGTAATTTAAACCAATTGCAATTCTCTACTCTGTAAATTGTGATTGCATCGATAACATTCAAAGAAGCATCCACTGTAACGTGATGTGATTCGAGAATTTAAGGGTCATTTCATCCTTTATGTAATGGTTTCATAGAGAGCGATATGATTGTCCAAGGTACGAGTTTAGTAAAGTTGTATGCAATTTGTATAACTTCTTTATAACGTTTTATGTTAAAGATGATAAAGCTCTTATATTGAGTGTAACATCTCCTTTAACTTCTTTTTGAGTCTATTATAGTCCAATCAAATAGATAATTCCCTGCCTTTTAAAATGTAATGGATTGAAAGAAATAGAACTACTGGAGCAAAAAAATTCTTGGTTCTGTAAAACCAATAAGTAAGTCATATTTAAAAATTAGCTAATTATATACGAAGTGACCTAATACAAAATTAAACATCTAAATATAATAATCATACTTGTTAGATTTTTACACCACGGTACACTAATTAATGATCAAAATTTAAAACTGGAACCAAAACAGCTTACATAAAAATGATAGACAATGGCAAATTCAAGTGCACTTGTTAACACGCCTGAGCATCAACAATTTGTGTGATAATGTGGGATAATTTATGCCAAACAACTTAAATTTCATGATACAACTGTTCTAAAGCTTTTGGGAGATGCAGTAAATTGACTATTTTTTATGTCAAAATAAATTAAAATACATTATCCAATTTCAATGATTTTTCTCTTTTGATGTATAAAGCTTCTAATAGATGTCGGTATTATAATCTGATTCTTATAGGTTATGTTGTGTTTGAAGCTCAACTATTCAGCAAATAGTAGATATAACAGTGACTAAAAGCAGCAAAACACGTTAATTCACATATCTTAGACAAAGTAAAACTCTATTTTTATGTTATGCTAATTATTTATACATAGCCTTGTTGAACTTATTTGGATAAAAGTTAGTTTTCCTTTGTGAGATGTAGGTAACAAGTTAACCGCAATTTATTAGAGTTAACACAATTAAATTGGTTTTAAATGACGTTCAAACAAGCTATAATTCATTTTAGTTAACAGCCTTGACTAAGATTGGATAAAAAATGTTGTCTTGTAACTGAAGACATAACACCAGTTTTTAGTGTTATTCTACAAATTTATATTTATATTTTGGTAATTACAACTAAAATTGACCGCTTGGAATGTTCAGTATAAGTATTATAATAGGTACTATTTCTATATTATAAATTAACAGCAGATTTTTGCCCATAAATTTTTGTTTTTATAGCGATAGAAGTGCTTTTATTACTCGGGAGACCTCTTAAATCTGCCATTATGCTTTATCAATTTAAAACAATTACTCATAAGCACTATGCCTGAAAAGTGCAGAAAATAAAAATTAATTTTTGGGTTTTTAAGACATTAGGTTGAAATTTAATTAATCGCTTATAATCGTTTCCAACCTAAATTTACCTTCAGTCTAATAAGCAACTTGTGTATCCAGGGTGTGATAAATCTAGTTACCGAAGAATTTACGATGTCGTAATTAATGTATTTACTCTTGGAATACATTGCCGTATGTTCGACAGCAGTAATTTTTTAGATTATCTAATAAATATTAATAGCACTTTGGAGGCTGTTTTCTTGAGAATTATATGACTCCTAATGTATCTAAGATTTTAATAAAATTCTGAAATATTTACATTTATTTTAAATTTGAAAAAACCTAATTGCAAAGTTTCGTCAGATTTTATTATTCTCTTTGATCTTTGTTAGCACCGCGGCAATAATTGTACCTACTTTCTAATTACTTTGAAATTTATTTTCTACTACTTATACTTAAATAAAATAGACTTTATTTTATTTGCAGACTACAACATAGAGGTTTTCAAGAGACAAATTCTAAATTTTTTCAAATCTGAAGCTATTGCGAAGAGTTTCAATAAAAACAAAACACATTTAAATTAGATTGCACATTTAGTGCAAATGAATTTGCGTTGATCTTTTTATCCTATTTGTTGGTAGTAACCAAAGAAGTTAAATTATATTGCATATTATGCGTTTAAGGCAAAAGGCGCTAATGTGATTACTTGGTTGTCTAATCAGCGATATTTATCTTAATTTGTGTCTATCAAAAAAAAGTGTTACACAAAAACTTCTCAAGATTTTTCTATAGTTTTTTCCCTGAAGATTATAATTACTTTTTCTACTTAAAAAAAGAGTTATTTTTTCAATGAATCTATTATTTTTTAGATAATTTATTGAAATAAAAATATTTTGACATACGTCATATAAAATTAATCAAGAAAAATCATTACTTGTCAAAGACCGTGATGATTTTTGAATCCAGCAAAATTGCTGTGTCTCCGGAACAGGGAGGGTTAAACATAAGAAGTTGGACATAAAAAATTACAAAAAACAAAATGATAAAATAAATATAATGTTTGCCAGGCGTACCATTTCTGTCTTGTCACTCCGATTCGGTAAACTATCATTCTCTCGAGAAAAATAAAGCACTTTTTGTTTCGCCATGTAATATAATATTAATTTAGAAATTATAAAGTTCTAATCTTTGATAATACAATTAATGGAAAAAAACACTTTTTATTTATTTGTATGTCATATTTCTGTCAACTAAAAACGTTATCCAGCTATAAATAATTATTGTTGCAACGCGTATAAAGTCGGGATGGGCCGCTAGTAATATATATTATTTTATTCATAATCATGCTCTGATTGGTATTTCAATTAACATGGATGTTTGCATTATTTTATATTACAATTTATATTAATTTTAATGTTTATATTAAAACTGATTGTAATTTGTAAAATACATTAAAGCAAATAGATCGGTAGACTTGAACATGTTTCATTCTTATTGAAACTTTTCAGCAAGTCGCAACAGATTCTTGTTTGAATAAATTTTGCTGTAACAATTCGGGTCATTTATTTACCCAAGTGTTTATTACTCTTGTTACATAGTAAAATATTTCAACCTAAATAAAAAATAATTGTTGATCGGAGAATTAAGATACCACATTAGCAGTTTTCATCTGAAACGCATTTCGAAAATATGCAATATTATTTATCTACTTTAGAAAAAAATTAAAAAATTAAGCAAAAGCAAATTTATTTAAACTAGATCCGGAGATAATATTGGATATCATAGGTATGCGTTTCAAGCAATAAGCGCTAATATGATAACTTGGTTGTCCTATCAGCGATATACTATACTCAAGAACTGAGTAAAGTAATATTAATTCTGCTGTTAACTTACTTGTCGATGAGCATAAACCACTGATCCTAAAAGTTTCCACGTGCCTCCTCTTCTGTCCATTCTCACCATTCGTAAAATTTGAAAGAATCGAAGACCTCGAAGAGCGCTGGTTGCTAACACTTGACCACGTGATCGCATGACCAGCACAACAATGGAGGCCACAATGGTTATAACATCTGAAAATAAATTGAAATATATTGTTATTTATCTATAAAAAATTAAAAACTTAATAATAATACTATAAACAGCTTTCAATAAATAAGTGTGATTATCAATAGCAGTTTAATGCATAAACAGACATAATATAGCGTAGATTTAGCTTGTTGACAATTCCCCAGTCACAAAATAGCATCCAGCTTTTAGCAATGTTTAATTTTTTGCTTTAAATAAGATTAACCGCTTTAATTTCATTATGTAATTTGTCATAGAACGTTACCCCGATGTGAAATAATTTGTTCTCAACAACGTTTTTGTTAAGGTGTACAGTTTAAAAATACCGTTTCTACACATCTTGTTAAAGTGCTGTCTAAAAAAACGCTTTTATCCCGTGTTAATAATTGACGATCAGTTGTTGATTGTCAATTTCAGTTGATCAACTAAAGCCTTCATACTTTTTTATAAAAAACGCGTTTTTACGATACAATCATTGACGTTGTAGATTGTCACTTACAGTCGTAAGTGACAATAGTTTTTGTAAAACAACGGTGTCTGTATATTGTAAGTTTAGCCATTACACTAAATTGTCTGTTATTAAAAGGAAAACTGCAAAAAACTATTAATATGTATCTGTCGGCTCAGGAAAAACGTCTGTTCAAGGTCTGGCAGTGACAACTAAAACAATAGCTTGGAAAATTAGCGCATCTCTTGAGAAAGCTATTATTTTAATAGTTGTTATTTTGCTATTCCCATAAACACTTGATTTATAGTATCGATAAATTTTTTTGTATATTTTTTAGCTCAAATATATAAAAATATTTAAAAAACCGCTCTTACAAAATGGCAAATTAAAAATTAGTACTGCGAATTGATTTTGTCATTTTTGTATAAAAAGTCAATTCTCTAAAGAAGAATTGTATAAACAATTAATGTGGAGTATTTGAGAAAATAGTACCTATATATTGTAACATATCCTAGTTTCAACATTTATATGGCCGGGTATATCTTCAAGCTATACATTCAGTCAATTCGCTTTTAATTCGCAAAACTAGTTTAGTAGCTTGCACTATGTTGGTTGGTCTGCTGCCAAGAGGAGTTTAGAAGAATTAAACTAATATACTCTGTACAAACATACACAAAGTTAAGACAGAGTGTAGACCAACTCAATAAGCAAATTTTAACTCGTAAAGCTGCTGTTGAAAAAATATTTTATATTCTGACATAAATCAGATGTGACTTCTGTCGTCAAAACTTTTTTTTGTCAAACCAGCCAGAAAAATTTAGAATTTATTATACTTAAATAGTTTATTTTAGAACTTTATTATACGTTTTTAATTAATTAAATACAAAATTATTTTTAATAATTAGCCGAATGTATTTTTTAGTTGTCTATCTTCATACGAGAAACCACAACTGCAGCATTAAAAAAGTATTACACCTTGTCATTATCGACGTTTTCTAATTTTGATTACTTGATAAAAAATTTTTCCTGAAAATTTATTTTTGAAAAATAAATTGCCAAAAGCAACAACTTTTTTGCCATTGTTGAAATAATTATGGTCTCTGAGCTCTTTTTCTTTCTTTGAGCTGAAATGTGTTGCTGACAACTTAGTGCGCACGTGATGTTTTCTGTTTGGACAAATGCGCCAATAGTACTAGCAGAAAATCTTAGATAAGTCAGCTTGAAGGGATGCAACACCAATCGAACTTTGAGCAGCACATTGCAAAAAATGAGGCATTTTAAGCACACAGCTAGATTCTGGTACCAGATTTTGACAGCCATGTTTTACAAGCAAAAATAAAAAAAAAACAATATTTGAGTTAATAATGCCACATAGTTTGATTCTTTTTCCTTAAGTACATATGTGAAAATGGCCTATTATTTATACTTGTTTAGTGTATAGTAAGTTTTTTTTTTTAAATTGTTTTGAAAAAGTTAATATTATGTCATTTCACAATTTACAGAAGTTTTCTCTAAATTCAAACAATACTCCACAATCTATAGACTGCTGTTCTTTAACTAATTTTTAAATATCAAAAATATGTAGGAAAATAAAGCGGTTGCATATATCCGGAAATTGTATTGGATGATTCAAACAGCAGCTGTTTTTTTCTTAACGAATAACAGATTCAATGCAGGTTTTAGAAGAAACGGATTTAAAGTTGAGAAAACATGTTTTATAAATATATTTTCTTGACAAGCTGTTTCATAGCAGCTTGGTTAGAGAAAAACGGCAAAAAATTTTTCAAGCATAAAAATTGTTTATTTCCTTTATTGTTTATTATAGCATTTTGATTAGTAGCAAATATTTGAAATTTGGTTTGCGTACCTAAATTAGCATTGCAATTCATCATTGTTAGTAGATCGATCTCTTAACAATTTTTTTTTTAAATTGTTTTTTTGTTTTTGTACGTTTTTAAGACGTTTTTCACAAAAACGTATTAAAGCGCTTTTAGTTTTAGACAACAGAGTACTTAAGCGTTGCTTATAACATTCTATGTTTGAAGATTGCTGTGATTCTATATTTCTAACTGACAGGCTAAAATTGTTAAATTGAATTTTTATACAATTACTTGTTATCTTTATGAATGAATTATTGTTTAAATTACACTAACTTACTTTTAATTAGATCGATCGATGTAAATAATTTTTTATAACACAAATCAAATTACCAGTTATCACGTGTAAGACGTGAGTTATACTGATTAGAAAGAAGGAAAGCGAAAGCACCGATTCTGGATATTTTGCGCAGTGCCTCTTTCCCTTTCAACCCTTTCAGACCTTGACGCTAATTCAAGGACACAACAAGAAACTGACTAAACTAAATAATAGCACTGAGCTTATGTTACAATTAATGTGTAATTATAGAGGTAAGATAATAAAGACATTTTTGCTGTCTGATTTAGAAGTTTCTTATGTCAAAAAAAATACTTTGGCTAAGATAGACATTTATTTTGCTAATGATGAATGAAGAATAATGAAAAAAGTAGTTAACTTATTTTTTTAGTTCCCAGCGGCGTAATAGAAGACAGAAAAACAAAGTTTGTTCAGAAAATCGCAAAAATTTTAAACGCGCGTTAAAAATTTAGATTAGAATCAAATCGTAGCGTTTTTATAAAATTAATTTTTAAAGTTAATTAATTTTTATTTGCTGAAACAAAAAGCGTTTTCAAACATTTAGAAACAAAATTCAACCTACAAATAATAAAAAAAAAAGCCAGAAAGTGTTTTAAAAAAAGCAAAAAACAATTCTCAAGTAAATAAAAGCTAGTTTAAAGGAATTTGTGTTGATTATAGAAAATTACATTTTAGTGTTATATAATTCGACTTTGCATTCTTTTTCAAACCAGTTTTCATCTTATAGACACTTTTTTTCTTTCTGTGAAAACTCTTTCTTGATGGATCAAAATCCGGCTTTTAAAAATCCTTCAAAACAAATCAACTTTAAAGCGTTTTATTATCATTTTATAAAAAGTCAACGATTTTTTTACAAAATTAACTTTACTTCCGCATTACATATCATGTTTAAAATTATCATAACTCAAAATCAAGCCTAAGACGAGATCATTTGTGTAATAACATAGCAACTACATACTTTTTTAATTTGTTTTTCTTTCTTTTGTTGTTTTTTTGTGACAGTTTTCTGAGCGCCAGATACACAAATTAATTGCTTAGGTCTCAATTTTAACAAACGTTTCAAATTTTTGTTTTTATAGTCACGGATTCTCTCAGCTGTAGAAACTATTTTGTTTGATAAGTTTTGCATTATTTGTTACTACTATAAGTAAAAAATAAAATTTTAAAACAAAAAACCAACTGTATTGAGCTTCTATCAAAAAAACCAAAATAGACAAGTCATGAAATTCATGGAAAATATAATAAAAATACAAGCTTAAACTCATATCTGTCACTGTCAAACCAGCACTAGCCAACTGACTTTTGTCTGTGGCTCTAGATACATTATAAAAACAAATATTTTACAATTATGCTATTTTATAGAAACATCTACTATAGAGGATAGACTATAACCTCTAGCATAAAAAAAACAAATAAATTCGAATAAACATTCTTAAAATGACTGATACGACACAAACAAAAAAAATATATAGAAAGTAAAGAATATGACAAACCATACCAGAAAAAAAAATTGCAAATTGAGAACCTTAAACGTTTATTATAAAAAAATCTTTTCTCAACCACTTAATTTGAAGAAAACTGTGCGAAATTTAAAGTTAATCATGATTTTTTAATGTATAAACTTTAATAGTTTTTTATCTAGTCAGTGTCAGGGTTTCAACGACATTAAATTGGCTGACTGTTTGTGAACTTAATTTTAAAGGAAGTGAATTAAGAATTATCTCCTGAATGCGAGGAAGTTGATGCTTGTAAAGTCTACTTATAATCTGTTCTGTACGAGGATATTGAGTTGTGTGCGTCTAAGCGTTATGCCGCAATTTTAAAGTTTTCTAGTTATCTAAAGAGAGAAACAATCAAGGCTAAACGTAAGCTCATTGCAAATTTAAAAATTCGTTGTCTCGAACTGACTTGATGAAATTTGCTATTTTCTAAAATGTCTGTAAGAGTTTAGTGAAAAAAGATGCATATCAATATATTTCTTCTAAGAAAATGCTAATTCGTACAATATAAAAAATTTCTAAAAATTTATAACTAAATACTGGCGCTGTAATTAATTATATGACAGGAAATGATGGCACTTTAATTACTGATGGTGGTAGTAATCACTGATGCCATTGCCGATCTGTTTGTAGCTTATTTTTAACGAGTATACAAATTGCCAGAAATCTGGATAATGTGGATACTGTACCTACTATGCAATTTATGCCTGTTTCTGCTAGCAAAATCGATCAAAGCTTAAAACTTTAAAAGCCACAAAGGAATTGTAGGTCTGCAATATAATATTGTCTGACAAATAAATTAAAATCTTATGCCTTCCAATAATTGCTTTTTATGTACAAAAATTTATTTATCACGAATGTATTTGTAATTGTAAATTATTTTTAATTTTTTTTGAAAAACAATTTTGCTGCAGATGCTGTTGCTAGCATGAAGCATGCCAAAACATGGAAACTAAACTTTGCTCGTAAAATTCTCTATTGGTTAAACACTTGATTAGTGAAACGTTCACAGAGAATTAAAATGAGTAGGTTTTTGTTTATCTTTTTAAATCTACTTTTGGAATACTTCAGATGTTTTCACTAAAACCGCTTATGTTTTGTTGTTAACCAGCAAAGAGTTTTGCATAATATGTTACAGTCACACTTGTCAATAATTTTGTTTTAAAAATTCTTGATTACATTAAAGTTTTAGTGTCATAACCAGTTCTCAGCTCGATTTTAGCTTTCATATAGACTCTGTGATTTCCAGAGTTAATGAGATGTTGTGGGTTTTCTTTCCCCAACCTGTTTTTACTAAATCCGATTGGTTAAATTTTAGTTAAGTACTTAAACTGTATTAAATTAAAAAATAAAGTAAAAACACTGTATGGAATGCAAAAAAATAGAAAAAAAAAGGGTTTCGAATGCTTAGTCTCTTTTTCTGACTGTCAACTGATGATTGACCACTGATTAAAAAACAAATGTTAACTTTCAAAAACTACAAAAAAAAAAACAAAAAAACAACTGATTTTGCTTACTTCCTTTGGCTATCGACTAAGTTATAAAAATCCAATAATGTTATAATTGAGTTTAAAAAAAGTTTCAATAACTTTTCATCATATTAGAAAAAATCTTAAAAGGTAATGCTTGATAAAAATTTAAAAAAATTATAAACGTAATTTAATTGCTTAAGAAATTGAAAAATGTTTTATATAAAAAAAGAAACAAGTTTAGAAACGCAAAAAACAAATTTTTTTTTTAAAAAACAATACTTTGAAATTAAAAGTATAATTGATGTACGATTCTTCTAACATTCTTTTTGCTATGAACAACCTAAGATTATAAATATTTTGAAAAAAAAATCATACTTCTTTGTTATTAATCTAAACTCAAAATAATTATACTGTAAAGCATCTTGTACGAGAAACAAAAAAAATTGAAAGGGCTTTATTTACATAGAACAGTTGAGTTTGATCTTGAAAAATTAGACCGCTTTATTTAAGTCTGAACATTTTAACTTAGAGTCTTTGCAGTGTAAATTTATTCCGCTCAAAGAATTTACGTTGTCATTAACAAAGGCATTAAAGAGTAATCCCACACTGATGACTCACTCTATATGTATTTAATATTATAGTATGATAAAAATAGTAGAAAAAGACCAGTATTAAAACTCACTAGAAATACGAAAACTGAGAATTTTTTATATGCTCATCTTACTTTAAATTAGAAATTCTATGCAATCAGAAGTTTTTATTCAAATATGTGCAGAAAATATGATGACTTCTTTGACACGGCTCTACAGTTATCTACTGAAGGTTAACTGTTGATATCGTTAAAAGTTCACGCTGCTATGAATTTCCATAGCATATTTTTCCAGAATGAAAAATGTTTGTGTGTTAATTTAAATCAGATATCATTCCTCAGCTCATCATTTTGCCGCAATACGCAACGGGCTTGTAAAATTATTCACCCTTGTATGTATTTAGGTAGATGGCATTTATATACAATTTATATGTATGAGTACGGTTAAAAGAATATGTAATGTAATGGACAGGAAATGTAATACAGTAGAGATCATGTATGTAATAGAAATTTTTGTATTTACACTTGTGTGATAAAATGTTTCGTTTATCTGTGAAAAACAGCGATTTTTGATCCAATTCATTTTAGGTTTAGATCCACATTGTAAAAAATTATTATAATTATAATTATTTATTCAACATTAACAAATGAAAGAGATGAATAATCAACATATTTTAACATACGGTCAAACAAGAACAAATTAATTATCAAGACGATTAATAAACATTTTATTGTAATAGTTGGCTAGAATATTTTTCCATCGTTTCCGTTCTTTACTCCTTTACTGAAATAAAGTAAAACAGTTTAACTATTGTTTTACAAATGACAAAATACATTTTTTTTTTGTAATTAACAAACCAAGTGCTAAAAAGTATCGTCGTTTATATTTGCAATAATTTGTGTTTATATTAGAAATAATGCAGATAAATAACATGTATGATACACGTCAACGGAAAAATAAATTAAACTATTGATAAATGTCCTGACAACTTCATAAGCATTAGATAATAATTGTTTCATCAAGGTTAGAGAAATATAATTCAAACTAGTTGTTATAAAGTTTTCAACTACATAAAATTGCAGACCTACCTCCTTACATATGTTCTTTTTAGCATTTAAAACAAAAACTAAATAGCTGTAATCGTTAGAAAACGTCGTATTTTAGAACTAAAATATGCATAAGCTGACCGCTACCGTATTTTACAATAAACTTCCATGCATATTAGTGTTTATTATTAATAGCAGATTATTTAAAATGCAAATTGCAAATTCTTTATATAGCAGTATAATTAATTTCACTTCTGCAGCATGACACATAATCACTTTATTAGTAAAAGTTTAATAAGTATCTGTTGAAAGTATACTCAATGATTAATTTAATGTAAAGAACACTAAATTAATAAATCCTTTTATTACCAAATTTACACCGAGTTTGTAACTGCTATAAAAAACACTTATATTAATTAACTATGATCACTTTCTTAATTTCTAATTATAAATAATTAAACTATAATTAAAATCATACCAATTAAACATAAAATACTTTAAAAAGATTGTTAAGCTCTTAAAAAAATTATTAATCAGGTGAAAAAAAAAACTCTCTCTAAACTGTTAGACTCAGTTTTTTTTAACATTGCCAAATAAGATTAACATTTTTTACTTTCGTAGCTGATTATAATCAAGATACTAATTATCTTACTGTAAATTTATTTGCCTTAGAGGCTTAATACATTGCAGATTATTCTTCATCCTAACACACTCTTATTTACAATGGTTGATAATCTCTAAATTCTTTTTTACTTTTTTCCTTTCTTTAGATTTATTAACTTTTTAATTTATGTTAGTTTTCTCTTATCTTTATTCATGTCTTTCATTCATGTCATTCATAAATTTATCATGTCTTTGCAACTCCTTCTTTTATACTTGTAAATTCTTTAAAAATGTTTACCATACTTTTTTTTTCACATACTTTTGATCCTTTTCTGTTTGATAGTTGTTCTCTTGTTTTTTATTACCTCACTTAAATCTTGTAATCTGCTTTCTTCTCTTTTCATTTTTTTGTTCAGGTAGTCATTCGTAATTAGTTTTGATAATATTTTAAGAGACTATAGTATTTCACATCATTCATCTGGCTTTTGTATTATTGCCATTTGCTTTTTTCTTTTAGTTCTTAAAAATTATCATTTTTGTCTTTTCCATATTTACCTGTAGTCCTTTGTTTACTCTGCATATCTCTCTATACAGATGTGTACCTATATCTTTGTAGTCAAATTCAAATGTATTTTTAATTTAGAAAAATATAGAAATTTATTTGTTTTTTACTATTTTGAGTTTAATTTAGCTTTAGTTAGACCTGTTAAAAATTAATAACAAAATTTTTTAAAGTATAATTTTTTTTAGTAGTTTAACATGCAAGATTTTATCCAAAGCACATCAAAGAAGTGTGAATGTTTCAAGTACAATTAGTTTCTGACTGAAAGCAATTTTTAAATAACTTAATAATTCATATCTAGCATCAATTCTGCCTAGACGCTTACAAAATCTAAATTGATGATTAGATAATATTAAATTCTATTAAGTGCGTTGTTATTTATAAATTACACGTTCCAAATTCCAAATATTACGTGCAATACTGGTATTATTTTCTAACTATAGTTGAAAAATCTAGAAAAGCTTTACTTAAACAAATTGGAGTAACTATGATATGTTTAAAACCTTAGAAAATAGTCAATTTGTTATACAGCAAATTGTTGTTCTGAGGAATCAATATTTATCTTAATAATTATTTTAAAATAATTTTTTTTTATTTTTAGAACTTTGACAAAATATTTTTTAAGATTTTTTTTTGCCATTTAATTTAAGAAAATGTAATTTTTTTTCTATATAAGAATTACATGTTTGGTTTTCAAACTATGCTTGTTATTAATAGTAATGAATTTGAATGCTTGTTTCATATCCTACGTAATAGGTTCCTCAATATACAAATATTTTTAGTTTTCACACAATATGTTATCTCTTCTTGCTATACTTAAAATGTTCTCATACACTGTGATTACATTTAAAACTATATTATTCTTAAAAACAAAAACATTTTATAGTTATTTTTGGTAAATATATTTTGAAAAGTCATTCAAACGTTTGACTCACAAATCAATCGTTAATGTACTTTATTAATGAACGATTTTACAATAATACATAGTTTTACATTAGTACTTTCGACTCTGCAATAGCTAATATATAAAAGCAATTCAATTTTCATAAAAAAAACGACTTTATTTTTTTCGATTTGTGATCGGCGTCTTAAACTATATGACCATTATAGACGTTATGCGCTTAGCTGCAATTTCAATACTCATCTTACTCGCTACACTATATTTAACATAATAAAAAAAAATCTCAATTTTTACAAAAAAAAAAAAAATTTGTTTTAAATTATTGTTTTTTTGATAAACACACATTTTACCTCAAATTTGCACATGTTGGGCGATACTCTAAAATATAACACATTTTAATATGGATTAAACTTTCAACTTTTCAACTACTCCACAGGAAAATTTAGATTACTTTTTATTGTGGTTTAAGTAAATTACATCGCAATTAAAATTTTTGAAAGATTTGAAGATGTCAAGCATACAATAAATTTTAAATTTCTTGTCGCAATTAATTAACATCATTTTTTTAATAGTAAAAATTACATTATAAAAAATCTAATTATGCTTTAGTATGCCGCAAACTCTTTGTTTTGTTAAAAACATTCATTTACTGTAAATTGAATGTTAAAATTTAATTTAAATCACTTTTTCAGAAATAATATAAGCACATGCTTAGACTGTAAGTTCCGAAAAACGAGATGAAAAGTTCTAATTAAATCTGAATAATTCTCGCTGAATGAATAAACTATTTTCCTGACCTCGCATCCATCCAGGCGTTTTGTATATAATAATAAATAAAAGTCAAATATCCCAACTAAAAAGTCTACTACGATGAAAATCAGCGCGGCATCATGCAATTTATTTGCAAACAAAACACGATAATAAGCTGTCTTACGTGATATTCTAAATAAATAAAAATTCTCACATAAAAGCTTTTCACTGCAAATCAAGTGAACAATGAGATTGAGTAATAAAATCAATTTTTTTTTTCAAAACAGAGACGTTAATTTTAATAAAAATATCATGGATTCTCTGAATACCCTCATCTGGTCAACTTGGCTATATACCAGAATAGCTAGCTCTGAACAGACAATATTAAAAGCTAGGTTTTTTAAAAACTCATGAACATCTTTGACAAAGACAACTATTGTTATCAAGTTAATAAGAAAAAAATAAAATTAAGCTTTAGAAAATCGGTGTTATTTATCTCAAATGCATATTAAAATTAATATTTATTGTTTTAAACTTATTTTTCTTGTTATTGCGCTTTTTCTTTGCTTTTTAAAGATGAAGAATTTTACTATAAGTAAGGGGCTGCGATCAATCGTGCATCAAATTGGTTCCTATAAAATGTGTTAAGACCTAACCTGACCTGACTTAGTAATTTATCAAAGCTTTTTTGAATAAACTATTTTAAGATGTTAAGAGGAAAGAAGAGTAAATTAAGTGCTGGTTTAATTTGACAAAATTGATATTTAGTTTTCTTGGTTCTAATTTTATTGGTGTAGCATGAGGCTCTTGTGGCTATATTTATTGACTATAAATTAAGCTTTCTTGGGAGATGATTTAAAAAACAAGTTTTTAGCCGCATTAGTTTACGTAATTGAACCAATGTAGGTAAAAAATTGAATGGCTACATATTTTTAGCTAATGTGTACATCTTTGGTCGTGACTGAAACTGTTTAGGCTTTGCAATAGAGAAAACGCTTTATCAAAAGCACCATAATTTATGCCAATAAAATGCAAGAAACTTAGATCGATGATAACATGATAAAGCAACAAATTATTTAAAAGAAAAGTTAAATAATAAAAATTTATGGTCAGAGATATCTCGATGACACAGTAGTTTGTATGCTACGTCTGAAGATAAAAAAAACGTAGCTGGTGATTGTAGACTTAATTGATAAAGTCTTTTTTTGTATTAATTAGCACACATAGTGCCTGTTAGTATATTACATACTCAAAAGAATGATGGTAAGATGATGTCTTTGTACTCTAATAAATTGTAGCTAAAATTTTATTTTTAAATAATTGTATATACCGTTTTATGACAGTATAATTAACCGTTTTATTTTACTTTAAAATATTTTCAAAATAAAGTACATTGAATATCACGATGATTTGCTTTTTTTTTAAATGCAAACATCATGTTTTCAGGTTGTTGTAGAACAAAATAAAAGAGCTTGTATTTATGTTTAAACCAATTGCACTGAAGTGTTATAGAATGCATACGCCAACACGAATATTATTAAAAATGCGCAAATCGACGATCTACACAAAAAGAAAGTCATAAATTTTAATAACAGTTGTTTTATACAAAATTTAAAATTTTAATTAAAAACAAAACTTTTACGAATGCCACTTCAAATGTAAATTCTCTGTTATGTTAATAATTTGCAATTTTTAAGGGCTCCTTAGCCTAGGGCTCCGAAAGGTCAACCATCTTAAATGGTAACTGAATTTGTAAAAAATATATAAAACAATATGATTTTCTAAATTAAGACAATTTTTTAGTGATAAGAATATAATTGACTAATATTAATATTTTTAAATTGAATAAGCGACGTACAAAATAATATTTTAATTAAAAACAAAAATGATATCTAGACGTTTACAATTCAGAGAAGAAGCTGCTTGGTATTTGAACTTTGATATTGACTTTTCATGTAGCACGAACGAGAACAACAGACAGACTCACCTATAATACAGAATGGACGTCTAAGAAATTTAAGGCGGCCAATGTATCCTTGATAGCGAGATCGACATCCTGAAGACCAGAGCCTAGAAGTCAACAAAAACAAATATTTATTAGTTTGAAAGTTGGAGACTTCTATCATAAATATATTTTTAGAATTCTTTCTCTCATGGCATAAAGAACATTTATTACATTTTTTTGGATTTTGGACATTTTTATGATCAATCAGCTATTTTATTCACATTTCTTCAACATCTGCAACAAATGTTTCTCTTAATAAAAATAACAAAAATCAATTTAGGTGATCTATTTTTTTAGGTATATTAATTATATTTTCTGAAAAGTTATACTATATAGCTTCAAACATGTGAATTGTCGTCGAAAAGTCGGGCGCCTACAACGTCTGGAAAATAGAACTATTTGCTAGAAACTGATTGGCGTCTGGAACTTCAGAACGGCTAAATTATTTCGTTTTTCTGGAATTTTTGCTTACCTTAAGCTAAATTCGACAGCGAACCAAACCACAACAAACGACTCCATATAGGTTAACACGTGAACAGTCATTTCTTCGTAAGCTTCTATTGTTGAAAATACACTCAATGTTAAACATGCGAAAACCATTAAAAATCTGGAACAAAAGAATTTGATTAGCTACATGTTAAAGCACTAATCAACTCATACTACTTGTATACTCCCAATTAGAAGAATATGAATTTCAAAAATCAAATCAAAAACAACATAACACAATATTAAACTTGTTTACTATAACGTACTACTTAAAATTAGTTAGATTCTGTAAAAATAAAACACAATTCTTCGCAAGTATAACGAGGATTTTTAAGCAAACAAAAAGATTAAATTGATAATTAATTGCCGTAGCAACCTTATTATTATTGTAATTTTATCACACATCAGATGTGATCCTTTCTACCGATGTTAAATTATAACACGGCATCGATAGAGAAATAATTATACTATATTGCTATCTCATAAAAAGTAAGTGTCTTTGTAGTTTGAAAAAAAAATCTTCAAAATAATTATTATCTAGTAGGTAGATTATTTATTTATAAGAAAATGTAATAAAGATATTACAAATAATAAAATCTCTTATTTTAGACAAGAAATTTCTAATGCCAATATTGTATCTCTTGTGTATTTGAAAATATCGTCATTTATGGTTTTGTAAGAGCAGAGTATGGTTTCAAATCTAATTATTTATTTTTTAAGTAATTTTTTGAAAAATAAAATTTGATGTAGCTTTAATGATAACGCCATATAAAAGAGATATGTTTTATTGACAACCACATTAACATCTAACCTAAAATCATGTTTATAATTTTTGTTTTAGCGGGACTACTTCAAGTAGACCAGAGAGACCACTTTTTATTTAAAAAATAAGGTTAATTGCTTAGCGTTCTGGTCATCTAATTTTTCAATTCTTTCAGACTGTTTGTAATTATAATAAAAGCTATAAAAAAATATAAATCATAAAATATTTTTAAAAAGCAATTTAAAAAGTCAAATCTAAAAGACCAACTCAAGAGATGCAAAGGGACCACGCATGTGGCAAAGCTTGCCTTGTCACTGTCTCAATAAATAATAATAGCTTAGAAAACTTATAAAACAAGAGTAGAATTATTTACAAAATCTTTCAAACTTTTGACAAACAAGTTACGGATGCTTGATCTTCGGCTACACAAGATTATATGTTTGTAGCTATTTATAAGTTTGAAATGTTTACTTTCAATGTACAAGTTTGTAATACAGCTGTTTATTTCCAATCAAATGACACATAATCGATTAAACATCTGACTTTGTTTTCATAGTACAAGTTCTTGGCACAACTGTAACTCTCCTTAACGGATACAACCTTTTCTATCCGTTGTTGAAAACTAATGTTGATGATAATATTGCATATCTTAGATCTGTGTTTCAATCGAGAGGTACTAATGTGATAACTTGATTATTTGATCAGCAATTTTGTTTCTCTCAAAACTTATTTTCTATCAGAATTGATATCTGTCATTTAGAGTAATCGATATAGGAAAACATGCTTTTTCAACTTTGATGTGAGGAGCTTCCAATAGAGTTTTACTGAATTAAGGTGTAATAGACACTTGAGTCAATATAAGCTCAAATTGTCACTACAAACTTATTCAAATAAGACTTGCTGAAGAGTTTCAATAGGAACAAAACATGTTAAAGTCTACACATTCAAGTAGTTTCAATGAATTGGCAGGTAGAATTGACAAACAATAAATTACTTTAATTTTCTTTTTAATATGTTGTTTTCTATTTTCCTAATATGCAAAATAAATTACTTGTTAGATTTACGATCTGTAAAACTTTGGTAATATTAATAAAAGTTAGATGAGATAAAATAGAAATCGTTTTATTTACTAAGCAGTTTGGAAGAAATCCATTTAATAACACCTACATTAAACCGCAAAAAATATGTAAATTCTTATTAGGTTTGCTTATGTCTTTTGGAACCGTGGAACTAAAAACTGTAGTTAACTTAAAATAAAGTTTCCTGCAAGCTCCGTTTACATCGTTAATATCTTCTAAACTTTTACAGCAGTTTGTGTTTTATACAAAAGCTGATAATCAACTTTTTTTAAATTAAGAAAGTGAACCGAAAAGTTTGTTGACAATTGGGATATCAAATATAAATTTATGTTTATCAAAACTTCATAAATGTGAAAACTTATCTTCAAGGAGCAGAAAACAAATAATTTATAGATTTTTAAGGTTTTATTTTAGTGAATAATATTTAATAGATTGGTTAAAAGTTGATAAAGTTCGGTTGTAGCATCAGAATTGAATAAAAAAATGGCTTAATAATCGTCTAATAGAAATGAGCTTTTTAGGTTTATTTAATATAAAAACAGTTTTCTGTTATAGTGCCTAAAACATTTTGTTAATAGAATGGCTTTGAACACACTGTCATCAAATAACAATTTTGAAAATAGCTTAAAAAAGGTTATTTTTTTAGAATTCATTTTAAACTGTTACAATAGTAAAACCAGTAAGAGGTAAAGGCTCAATCGGTAAGTTTCTTCCTTAAAGCAATTGTTTTTTTTAGCACCGTTTTATAACCTACCTAAACAAGCACTTGAATATTGTATAGGCGTAAACAATATTCGACTGCGTGCTGTTGGACTGGCCCACTGGATCAATTGCGAGTTCCGGACTCTCAAACCAATTAAACCAGTTAGTCAGTGATTAACTCGTTCAATTGTGATAAGTAATGTTGTACAGCTGCGCATGAACAATTGAACGTCAATCTGTTAATGCTCAGTCAATATAATGAAGATCTCTCACAGTCTGCTATCTCATTCCCTTTTATATTATAAAAATCAATAAAAATTGATTACATTTTTTGAAACTTTTGTATTATACAACTTATAGCAAACACAAAAAGTATCTAATTTGCCGCAGTCGCTTGCGTAGACATATTTTGGCAGTTAATTTTTATTTAAATAGATTAATAGTTGAGTATAAAGTCTATTTTTTGTTTTATGTAAAACCACACTAATTAGTCATTAAATTGAAATATAAAATTAAATTTAAATGCAGTTTAGCAAAATAGAGCTATAAACTCCGAAAGTGATCTGATCCTACCCAGTTCCCTGTACTATTTAAAAGGAAAATGTTCCAAAAATTATGTTATTGAAATATATTCCTTTGGCGTGCTATTGTTGTAGTCCACATTTCCTAAAATGAAACAGTTTACTACTTAATTAAGACAATAAATCTTCAGAGTTGAACTAATTCGCTAGCGATTTCCGAAAGACTAATTTGTAGGGTGTAGCCGAGAATGAGAATTTATTAATTCGCACAACTGACTGCTTTATTCAACAAAATCAATGCACAAAGACAGACAATGAAAACACATTTTAAAATGTTTAAGGGTATAAACGCGCAGCTGTAAAAACTAAAGTTTGAAAGCAAAGCGAGCCATTAATTTATTTAAATTGGAGACACAATTTTTGAGTGCTCATATTTTAAAAGCAGAAAATTTTAATAATCGTATTATAAGAAGTCTAAACGAATTAATCGTACACATTTCTCAAACTATGCCAAATTTATCAAAAGTTCGATAAAACTAACTCATTAATAACGATTAACTTTAAAATTAAATTAAACCAAAAACAAAATTATTTATAAATTCATACATGTTTTAAAGCTATTGGATATGTTTTGAAAGATAATGATGTAAAGTCACAGATAGATTAGTCAACCTTTACATAAATAATTTTGTTTCGGAGATTTTAACTTTTGCAAATAATAGCTGTTGAATCGTATAAAATGTAAAAATATATTGTACATTCGTGTGTTTCTCTATCCATTTTCCTGGAAAAAACTGAACATAGTCCAGCCACTATACAGGTCTTTTAACCACAGCAAATTTATAAAAGATTTTTAAGTGAAGAAACCAGGAAGCAGACCATTGTAAACTGAAAAATCTAGTTTTTTTTCTTTTGTGAACTCAATCCGGGGACATACTGCACCCTGCGCTATACACAGAGTGAAAAAACCTCTTTGATCATTAATATGGCCAGGCTAGGTCAGGTCCGGTCAGGTAAAGACTTCGGTTTGTTTGCTTCAGCATGTACTGCAATAATTTCAACAATATGGTGCCTGTGTCTACGATTAAATTGGTTTCGAAGCCAGTTTCTGAACTTTTTTTTAATAACTTTTTGATACCATTCAATAAAACTTGTCGTTGAATTCTTGCTTTATGTACCGATAACTTTTAGTCCTTTATCTTGATTCTTTGTTGGAATGTTAACATTTTTTGACTAAGGTCTTACTATTTTTAATTATATCTCACATAAACGTAATATTTGACATTTCGAATCCAAAGTTTACCATTAGGCATATACGTTTACAAAATTGATTTGAATAAAAATACGAAACAAGCTGTATATTTAGTTTTTAGCGACACTGGTTGTTGAAAATCAAATATACAGTATGTATGTAGTTGTTATAATATAAGAAAACAACTACAACTGATTCACTAGTATCAAGTTATCATTCAATTACGCCATCTGTTAGAAATACAACTTATTAAGTGCTATAAATATGTGCAATAATACTAAAATATCTTAAAAAGTTTATAACTGCTTAAAATATTTTATATTTGTGTTTTTGGAGTTCCATCAATTCAAATCATAGCCAAAATCAAAAACCGAAAGTTAAATGCCATTATAAATAATAGTCAAAATAGCACAAAATGTAGATATGAAATTTGCAGTTAGAAAAAAGTATATTTTCTACATAAAAATTAATACTCTTGACAACAGTACAATTTAAAATATATGAGATTGATAAGAATATAAGAAATAACTTAAGCCGAATATAAAAACCGCTTTAAATCTTGAAAAAATGCAAGGTTTTTTTGTTGTACATATAAAATTAGAGAAATTAAAACAAAGCACGTATTGGAAATTAAATAATATGCGATATAAAAGTTAAACAAACAAAATAATATTTTTTGGGCTTTTACAAAAGATTTGCAATTGTTTTAGTTAATTAACTGAGCTGTGTGCACATAATTGTTGAAAGGCTACAGCACTGTTATCGCATTTATCCGAAAATCGTTTCATAAACTGTCTTTAAAAGCTTTTGACGGATAAAATAAGAAATTTTTGTCAATTTCATAGTTTCGACATAGTTGCAAAATTCCATTGTTCTAGAGAATGTTGAAATTTAGTCTCAGAGAGTTTAATAAAATATGAAACTGGTATTTTTAAATTTTGGCTAGACATTATTGAGAGAATGCCAATTATATAAACGTAGTGATGTGGCTAACTACGAGCGAAAAGTATTTAAAATCCATGCAAGAAACAAGAACGTAATTACTTCTTTCACTTATTATTCTCTTCTAGATGTGTTCGTCAGAATGAGTAATTTGTCTTGTGTACTATTTCTAGCTACAATTAATTAACAAAATAAAAAGCCAGATTTTTTGTAGCACAGCCAATTAAAAGCATGTAATTAACTTATAAATTCCATTTCGGTTTTAATAAAGGAACAAGCAAAACATTTAAAATGTTTGTGTCCGTATTCTTGTCAATTTTAAACCTTTCAATAAATATTTTGTTTCTGTCTAAAAAATCTAAAATAACGAAAAGATAATTAATGTTGCTTGACAAACACCATAGTAGCTCAATAGCTCAATATTGTTGATTTATTCAGCAAATTCTCTACATTTTTGAAAATTTAATGAAGTGTCGAAAACAGCCTCAGTTAATTTAATGAGATTTGCATAGTTGAATGTAAAATTAAACGTGTTTAAAAGGATTCTAAACAATTAAGAATTATAGAGCGATTGTAATAAATCAGTTCCTTGGAGAATTGTACAATTGTTTCTCACTTATTATTAGAGATAATTGATTTGTAATTCTCAATTGTGTTTACGACACTACATGTAGACCAAATGGTCACAACTGCAGAGATGATATGAAAATTGTGGAAGCAAATAACAACGAAAAGTAATTATAATTTGATGGACAACGGGAAGTCTCGTTGAGAACTGCAGGTTTCATATATACGAAATTGAGAACAAACCGCTTTATTTCGTTTTGCCTTTTATCTGGCGACTGAATTCGTAGCTGCATGCAACTCCAAAATAACTCAAATCTGAATATTTTACCCAAATAGCTACATTTAATATTCAAAGGAAAAATGCAAATCTTACAAAAAAATCAACAACACTGCTTTGTCGCTGAATCTTACACTTCTCATTAGAATACATATTTATTATTGCTATCATTTTACAGATTTACACACAGCACGCAAAAATTTATCACATAATAAATTTTTTAACACATACGCTATAAAAAGAATTTTCAACAGGAAATTTCTTGAAAAGGCGTTTAAATATCAAAAAGATTATACTGATGTATCGAATTGTATTAAATGGAGCACAATGGTATGGTACATGTAAGATTTGTCATTTTGGTCAAAAATAGCGCAATGAGAGAAAAAAAAAGTTGTCAAAGCGGTCTGCTCAAATCAAAACATGCGTGTCCATTGTAGGCGATTTTCAACCAAAATGACAATTTTGTCTCTGCAAGCTACCATAGAATTTCTGTAATAAAAAATGACGTGAAGTTCATGTGAAGTATAGTTTGTTACATCTAACCAATATAATCTATTTAATTTTTTTTAAGTCCGAATATCTTTGTGCAATAAAATGAGTGTCTTATTTTAAAATCGCGCAAGATATAATGAAAATAATGCAAACATAGCAAGTCATTAAAGCCGCCTCATTAGATACGTTGATTAAATATCTATTGCAATAAATAAAGCTCGGAGGAAAGCATTTTAATAGATTAGTCACATCTATTTCCTATGTCATTTGGCTATCTTAACATTTGACAGACTAGTTTCGTTTTGAATGAGAAAAGTATTTGTCGTTTTTTTTCTCTTATTGTTGCTTACAAGTTGTATGTTCAATAAATCATCTAATAATATCTGAAACAGCTTCAGATTTGTGATCATTAATTAGTTTAGATCTTTATCAAATAGTTTTAAGCAATGCAACACCGTTTGCAATTACCTCTGCAGCAAATTTTGCATTAAGTAATTTTACAAGATGGCTTTTGTTGCAATTACTGCTTTCAATGCGAGGCATGCGAGACACAATCAAAAGCTTTTTATAGTAAAAAACACGTTAAACAAAGTGTTGTTTAACTGAAAAGACTATAAATCAAAAATCAAAGCCAGTTGACAAAGTAAAATAAATATTATTTTCAAAAATTTAGCTAATAACCTACAATTATTAAAGTTAGTTAGATGGTTAATATTTTCTTTTTGTTAGTTCATCTGATTTTTATATATCAGGCAAACATTTTTCTATGGGTTTTAGTTAAATAAGCAAGTTTGACTTTGTCAATAAGATAAATATTATTGAGAAAGTCAAACTTGCTTATAAAATTGATACATTTTTAACAACCTAAATAGAAAGTCGTAAAAAACAAAATAAACAACACTAATTTTAAAATTTTATAAATTTAGGTAAAAATGTAAACAACAATGTTAATTTAAACTGAAAAAAAATTTTTTACAAAGTACCAAGTTAATGAAATAAAAGTTTTGAGATAAAAATTTATATTGTAATTAAATTTATATTTTATTATATAGAGAAAGTTTTTTGTGATGGTTATGTATCCAAAAGTGTTTATAATTAAAAAAAAAATTTTAAAAAAGTTTTTTTTTAGGCTGTTAATTTCAAAATAATTGAGGTTTCAACACTTTTCTATTATTTATTTACAATATTACAAAAATATGGAGGTTTTTCATTTTGGTTATTTATTTATTTTATTATAAACATACAAACTAAAAAAATTCTTCCGTTATCTTGTCATAAGTGCTACAAAAAGTGACAAAAAAATTAAATTAAATGTACCGGGTGATAATATAAAAGAAAACGTCGATATTATTTAAACATATACTCAAAATTGCTAGAAAATAATTTCAAGCTTGTAACTTTGCTGCGAGAGCGTAAATAAATATTTCAAAATTTGTTTTTTTGAAAAAGATGCTTTATAATGTAAACATAAAAAAATAATTGTCACTCTTAAAACCCAATTTCAAAAAGATTTTTTATATAAAATTTGCCTAAAATCTCTGAAAATAGACTGAAAAAAACGTTTTAAACTTTGATTTGAACCATTTTGAGCAAATCAAAAATTGCTCATCTTTGACTCATTGAAAAAAAGAGATGTTTGACCGAAATAAAAATGCGATTTTCTCAACGCATAAAAATTTCTGTAGTAAACAATTTGAACATCTAAAAAAATATTTATTCTATATTTTTATTTTTGTTATTGTTTAATTTTGTAAAATTACTATATTTATGAAAATAGAATAGAAAACTTTAGTTAGTCGTTGTAACTTTAAGAATTATTTATTTCAAAACAATGTTTTTCAGAATTAAATATAAATAATTATGTTAAAATCTTCTAATGCCTTCTAAAGTTTAAGCCTTCACAGCAGGCTTAAGTAATCAAATTACATAAATTTGTGTAAAAATTCAGTCATCTATAGTAAAATTATACGTGCTTTCTAACAATTTCTATAACTGTGTTAAAAATAATCGATTTTTTTCCTAAGCTCTATGATGACTAGTTTCTGAGACACAACCGATGTTCTTTCTTCTTTAATCACCCTATTCACTAGTATTGTAGCTACTAAGTGTATATTAGAGTTAATTACATAATTGAAGCAATTACATATAATTTATATTTTTATTTGACGATTTATTTACAATTTGATGCAATTTTACAATACAACCTTAGTTTTATTAAATAAAAAGTAAGTTGGATGGGTTCAGATGTCTAATTAATAATTGTCAGTTCGATCCGTTGGTACGTTCACACTTCACAATTAAACGTTCGTGTATATATTGGACGTTAAATAAAAAGAAAACAATTTTTATAGTTGTTATAAATAGATAAAACAATGATAAAATTATTATTTTAGAATAAAATATGACCAAGGTTGTCAAAACGAGTCACTTGCTACATATTAAATGTCTACTTACGTGTCACATACGTTGAATATGATATGTTTCTTGGGTAAACCTAACTTTGCTACCCTTTGATAAGGTTTAAATTAAACTCATTGCAGAGTAGAGAGTATACACTATTGGCCGGGAAGCTAAATAGCAGTGTTTTTTACTACACAGAAGATCTAAGCATATTTTTATAATTTTTGTTTTCTTGTATCACAAAGTAAAATTTATTTTTTCATCAATTGAACTATTTGATTAAATAAAAATAAACCCTAGGGCATTTATGCTAACTGTTTATACTTTATAAAGTGTTATGTGGCAAACGATAATGCACACACAATCTTGTTTCAACATTATAAATTACAAACGTCAAAGCCGTATTCTGATGATCATTTGTTTTATGTGTCTCGTTTGCTTTTGCTGAGATCCCCAAGGTTCAAAGATAAAACCATTTTTCTGTTTTAGTGAAAGAGGGTAGAGAAACAAGAAAAAATACTGGCCATTATTTCCCAAATTGATAGTGAAATTGCTACATACTAAAGTAGCATTCTGACATTTTAATTACTTTTTTATAAACAACAATCTGAACATAAAAAACTCATAAATATAAAAGTTTATTGAAAATACATTCACCGTTATGCAATAAATACGAAAGTAATTATTAATATTTGCAGCAAATACAATTTTAAACCTGAAAAAAATCTTGTTTAAAATATGAAAATGTGCCGGTTTAACTATCGGGAAAAACAGCTCACCAGCAACATTTTATTGTATAAATATATCAATTACATACAGGATGTCCCAGAAAAAATGTGATCTTGTTCCTGATAACGACTGGTGAGCTCTAGCATAGGCTAGAGTGGTGGTAAAAGTCATTCTTTGACCATTTATGTCGTTTCAGTATATCTTAGAGCGTTTGCTGTACAGAATTTTCTTCTAAAATAAGAACAATTTTTTTATCACAACATAGCACTTTTTGTTGGATCTTTGTTATCAGAACGTTTTAAATAGTGTCAGATATATGTCAAAAATAAATCAATTAACACCTTGCCTGAATAGCCGGGCTTTTTACCCACTTTTGCTAGAGTCTTAAAATATTATAGTCTGACGAAAATATTCATTCTGTTAAGACGCGTATTCCGTGGGAACCTAATAAATAATATAATTAATAAGACTTTTTTTAATTATTACTGACAGGTTAATCTCTCATTTTCTATGAATAGTAATAATATTTATATATTTCCTGTAATTTACATTACATTAAACGTCAATTAATTTAACGTCAATTAAGTTAAACACACTATCAAATAAAACTTTCAGAAATATACTGGTTAAGAAAGAAAAAGACGAAAGAGCTCTAGAAAAGATTGAAATAACAGCAGAAGGAGCCGAATAAAAAAAAAAGAAATAAGTAAATAACTAAAGGTTGAGTCTTTCTCAAAAAAAAAGTTAGGTATGGTTAGGTCAGGTCAGGTCAGGTTAGGTCAGGTCAGGTCAGGTCAGGTCAGGTCAGGTCAGGTCAGGTCAGGTCAGGTCAGGTCAGGTCAGGTCAGGTCAGGTCAGGTCAGGTCAGGTCAGGTCAAGTCAGGTCATTTATAAATAACAATATAAATCCAACTCACAAGAGACGTAAATTGTGTTTAAATAACTCGCTGATGTTTTAGTGAACATTTTCTTGAGCCGCAAGATAATATGTAATGTAGCAGTTACTGTAACAAAATTAATCGTGTGTAGACTATCGGACAAACGTGCAGCGAACCGTTCGAAGCCATCCGAAAATTGTCGGTGAAACCGACAAACACAAAGGTGTTCCTGGACACGTTTGAAACTTATTGTCTATGTGGACGCTACAAACAAACATAACAGAGCGGTCTGAGGCTAAACAATTAGAATTTAATCTCAACAATTTAAAAAACTGCAAATCTTTGACTTATGGGCTAAATTGAGGAACGAGTTGGAATTGTTGGGACAGTTCGGCGAAAACTATAGACTTTAGTGTTCGCGGAACGTTACATACTGATTTCGGGTAAAGCGTTCACATTAAAATCATGTTACCAGTAAATGTTACATTACATGTTATGTTGCACCGTGTGTACTCGGCTTTATTCTATGACTGGACATTTTCGTGCTATTTTTATTTTTAGTGCTGTAGTCGTGGTGCTCTTTAAGCTTCTATTATTGGTCGTTTTTAGAAGTAAAAAGCTTGTCTAGGTACTATAATGTGTTCTTTGATAACTTTCCTACCACTCTGTCTCAGATACTGCTACTTCTACGTAAATTCTAAGATTCTTTATTTTGTGGAATAAAAACGTCCAGCTTTTACTGCTGTTTCCAAAAAAACTGTACCAAGCTGTAGAATAAAGCTAGCATTTGTAAAGTAAAAATGCTTTGCTTCTATGCTTGGTAAGTACTTATCTTAATGAGTTATCTTAATATTTTTTACACAAATTTTTAATGTGTTTTTACTATTTCGATTTTGGGTTTATTTTTAACCTCAAAAATGTTATAGATTTTTGATAAATGTTCTAATTAAATGATAAAAATTAAGTTTTTCTCTATAAAGGCATTGTATTTGAGTCAGAAACGACGTATCACCAGCAAAGGGGTAAGTGTTTGTACCAAGCATATTGGCTGGCAAACTGTTGATATAAATGGAGTAAAAGCCAAAATCACCAATTGTTGTAAATCCTGGTGATGTACTTAAGCCTGCGACGCTTTTTTCTTTTTTTTTACTACTTGGTTTATATTGTCAAGCTGTATTTTTCTAGGTGATAAATGTATGTTGAGTTCAAGACTATTTGTTATAGTGATTGTTGTTTTTAGCACTGTGTTAGTTACTCTCAAACTTAAATGTTTACTCACTAAGATGTTTGAAAGTATCTTTTTCGCTATTGTGATGTTGACTTAATTCTTTTTATTTAAGTTTAGCAAATTACTTGTCGTACTCTGCCTTGATGCCAGTTTCCACTCTTAAAATTTTGAAAAATCTACTCCAAACAGTCAAAAAGCTTTTTTTGCGCAACAAAAAAGTCTTTCAGATCAATGTAAAGTATGAAAAATAGGAATTGTGAGCTAGTCTGTTTTAGAATGTTAAAAAGTATTTGAGCGCAAATGCGCTGCTGCATTAAAGCTGCCAGATAAAAATCATAATAAAAGTAGTATAATAAGCAAAATATTTTTTTTAAATCGCGTTTTGTGTGCAAGACTCATCGAACTGTGTCAGAAAATGTATAGTGATAGTTACCACAGCAAAATCTAGATGAGCTGCATGAAAGCTTCTGCTTAGTGAAGAGGTAACCATGTAGTCTGCAGTTGCTAAAATAATTATGATGAGTCTTTTTTTTCCAAATAAAAGATGGAACAGTTACCGTAAGCTTTAGACGCTTTTCCAACAGTGAAATATTTTGCAGGATCTAATAACCTCGGTTTAATAAAACAGCTGGGCTATAGCTAAATGGAGTAATAATGCTAAAGAAGCATTAACAATTTTAAGACCGTTTCTAAGTCAATTAGTCTCCCTACAAAGACGAAGATCCAACCTCTGATTTAGCACTGTGTAGTTTTTTATGGGTTTACCTTAAACGTAGCCAAACTATTGAAACTCTGAGAAAAAAATTTCAGCACAAAGCCAATGAAATAAAGACGAAACTGATGCTAGTTCAGAAAAATTGGCTTTAGTTTTCCAATTCCTGCATCAATACTGTGTGATTTTTTTTGCCGGATTCAAACTCTTGAAATTCTGTAAGAAAACTTTTAGTACAAAGCCAACGAAAAATAAAAACAAAAATAATGACAGTTTTGAAAAATTGGCTTTAGCATTGCATTAATTAGAAAAGCCGCTACTTAAAAGATGTCATTTTTACGGTCTAACGATCTATCTTGTCTATCTTGTCTAAGTTGATATGATATATGATTTTGTATATTTGTTTCACTACAAATCTTGGATTTAAAAGGTAAAGTTTGTAAAAAGAAACATTGTGACCATTTGCCATTTAGTGGTGTTTCAAATAAAAAATGCAAAATAATGAGATTTTGAAAAGAAGTTTTAAAATTTTTTGTTTTTGATTATATAACTAGCTGACCCGGCGAACTTCGTACCGCCTAACAGTCAATGAATGTCGTGTTACTTTTTAGCTGAACTAATTTAGGCTTTGATGAACGTAAAACACTGATACAAAATAATATATTTATATAGATAGAAACAAAAAAGTATTTTATTATGATGAATGATAATGAAAACATACATACAGAATGAGAATAAAAATAAAAAAAAATAATTAAGTACTTCAAACTCATGTCAGAAAAAAATGATTGAAAACTATGTTGTGCAGATTGGGAAAAAAAAATAAAACTCGGATTAATTCATTAATAGGATTTTCATTCAAGCACCTTTGTGGTAAACGACATTCTTTGTTTTTTGATCAGGCGCAAGAACAAATAAAGCGGATGGTTTGCCGACACGTGAGCATGCCACGTACAATTGACCATGAGAAAAACATGCATTTTCTAGATTGAGGCCACAAATAGTCAAGGATTGGCCCTGTGATTTGTTGATCGTCATGGCGAAGGCAAGACAAATCGGGAAGTGAATTCGTTTAAACTCAAAGGGCAGATCCGTTGGGATCATCGGAATCCTTGGAATAAGAACTTTCTCATCTTTAAATTTTCCTTTAAGTATCGACGCGTGCAATTTCTCGCAAATAATTGACTTGCAATATTTCGTTGCCTAATTGCATTACGGCTTCGCTGGGAAAGGTTAGATCTTCTAGGACGCGGCATTGTTATTAAAATGTGCACTCGCATAAAACCACCAAATATAATAACAGTGCCTGAACTTTCGAGACATAGACAATAGCTCAAAGAGTATATAACCACTACGTATGAATAGCTTATCAAGAAAAATCATAGACAACCTATAAAAAGACATTTACACTTTTGTTAACCTGTAGATTTTTTTTCCTTAATCTTATAACCTTTACCAACTGATTTTTTATTCCCTAAATTCCGTTCCTTTCCGATGATTTTATGTTTTTACTGTAGAATAAATCTTTGGTATTATTTTCGGGAATTAAAAACAAATATAACAGTACCTGAACTTTGTAGACATTTAACAAAAAATAAATTTCTGAACGCACACATGATGTCTTTCGAAAAAAATAAAGTTGTGGCTTGAAGGTCTCAGCACCCAGGCCATAAGCTCCAAAAAAAAAATAGTGGTTACACTATTTGACAGGATTGGACAACAAATGTTTGCCATGTAATAAACAAATCAGCATCTATTGAAATGATTAAGTATTCCTTACACATACCGAGTTTTCATTGTTTTTAAGATGTATTCTGCTATTCGGGACGGAAACAAATCCAACAAATCAAAAACCATGGCAATTGGTCCAGCCGTTCTCGAGTTATAAGTGTTGTAACAAACACGACTTTCTTTTATATATTATATAGATTTGATAAATAGCAAGCGAATTTATTTTTACCCATATTTGGCTATAAAAAATTAAATTTTAATTAGTGTCATTATCCAGTTGGCTTCCTGCATTATGTGAAATGAGTTATTGCTCTCTAATATTATTCAATGTTGTTTATTTTGTTTTCTTTCATATCTACTGACTGATTTTACAATAATTAATTATCATAGCTTTAAATCTCAATGTAGCTACATAAATAAATTCTGATTATGTCATTGCTACCGAAAGGTTTGACTATTAATGGGTTAAAGCAAAAAAAATCACTTTCGAATGTGTTTTACAAAATTAGAAAATCTGTATTTTTAAATTATTTATTGTCATCTGGAAAATGGCTTTTACGTTGTCTGCGACCTTAATTTATCATGTTTGGTTTGTATCCTATATATCGTTGTACATCAATACTTAAGCTGCTCAATTGCAATTGTTGGTATTATTATCGTAAATGAGTTAAAAATCAATAAATAAAGTTGACAGAGATATCAGGAAAAATAACAAATAACAACTAATCAAGAAATCTTTGGATAAAATGGTTTCGGCAGGGTAAAATGCTCCTTGGAGAGCCACTCCGCGCTATGAGCCCCTAATATAAAAGATAACACAAGCCGTCTTGTTCTTGAGATTAGAATCGTTGTAAAGATTGCGGATTGCGGTAAGACTTTTCTCCTATTTTTATTTCATGTAAGATATACTGATTTAATTTAGAATGCATGAATGAATAATTACAACGTAAAATATGTATCGGTCTTGCTTTTAATTTGTTCAAAGACATAATGTTTTTTCAAGTACTATTTTATTATGTATTAGGATGATTAAATTCAAATCAATATTTTTAAAATTGAAACCTTTTATTCACAGACTTTATTCAAATATAATTCTAAGTTGCATTAATGTAGCCTTGAGGTATCATACTATTTCAGGCATTTTTTTGACGACCATAGGGTCTTTTTGGCTTATCACGATTAAAATTAATAATTTTATTTTGGTGCATAGAAACAACCACGCTTAATTATGTAACATTAAAATAGTGAATAAAGAATTACTAAAAATTTAAAAAAGCGTGGCCTGGTTGTTATAGAATGAGAAAATCCGTTCTTTTGCGAAGAGCCAAAGTGGTTTCAAAGCTCAACAAAATCAATAAATATTTTATGTATCTACTTCTAATTTTATAAATGCTTAAATAACTAACAATAAGAATTAAACTTAAAAGAAAATTGAGAGAAGCAAAATAGTCTCTTTAGTTCTGTTATTCATAAATTAAATAACGAATACATCAAGAAACATTTCTGAGTGGTAAAAGTTGTGACAAAATACATCTTTTTCATTTTAGTATTTATGAATCCATATCAAAAACTGATTAGTTTATCACAAAGTATAGTTATATGCAATTTTTTTATTAAAATTATACTGAAAATATTGTGTAAGATACCGAAAAAAAAGTGTGTTAAAGCCGAAGCTCTTAATTTTAATATTAATCTGCGCCTCATCGCGATTTTCAAGTTTCCATTTAATTAATATGGGAAATTTTAAGATTGGTTTAAGGTTGGAATTTTGTAGTTTTTTCATGAATAGTTACAAGGTTTGAGTCTAAACATATTCTTGTAAAAAATTGAATGTTTTTTAAAAAAAGTCTTGTATAAATGCAATACTTTAACAGTTTTTTGAGTTCAAATTTGACATTAATAAAAATTTAAAATTTTTTTTAATATCTTTTATTAGTGTCAATTTTCATTTCGAGTAGTAACTTTTAAAGGATTGCTTTTATCAAAAAAACATAAAATTTTTTTCAAAAAAATTTTAATTTCTTACAGCAGTATGATTTGACTGGAACAATTTCACTATTCAATAAAGAGCTACAAAATTCCAAACTTAAAAAAAATATATTCTTATGTTAATTAAATGAAAAATCGAAAATCGTAAGCACAACTTAATTTTAAAATTAGGAACTCCAGTCTTAGCAAGCGCTTTTTTTCGGTACCTTAAACAATATTTTCAGTATAATTAAAAAAAAATGTTTTTTTATACAATTGTTTTAATTAGAAAAAATAGGAGTACGAGGCTTATCCCTAGAATTATTCAGGAACTATCTAACAGACAGGCTACAGTGCGTTAAAATAAATGATACATATAGTGACTATATGACTGTCACCAGGGGCGTACCCCAAGGAACAGTTATTGGACCTATTATGTTCTTCATATATATTAATAATCTTTTAAAACTTCAAACAGAAGCTAATATAATCGCTTACGCTGATGACACTGCTCTTCTCTTTGTAGGTAGCTCTTGGAAAGATGTTTACTACAATGCGTCGAACTCTATCAAAATTATTCAAAATTGGTTAACGTTTAATCTCCTAAGTCTCAATTTGGAAAAAACAAAATTTTTAAGTATTTCCATCACGGAGGTTGGCCAACCTGACCAAGATAAACTTATTATTCATGACACTAATTGTAAAAATAATCAACGTTGTAATTGTCCATTTATTGAGAGAGCAAATAATGTGAAATATCTTGGGATTATGGTTGACTGTCATCTTAAGTGGAAGGTTCATGTTAATTACTTAAATAAGAGACTTAGAAGACTATTTTACAAATTCTACAGTTTACGGGATATATTAAATACAAAAAATGTTTTTATTATTTATAATTCACTAGTAGAATCAATTGTTAATTATTGTATTGTGATATGGGGTGGTGTGTATGAAAATGCCTTAAACAGCTTAAATATAACACAAAAATATATTTTAAAAATTATTTTAAATAAAAATCGTCGCTTTTCGTCAACATTGCTATTCAGTGAATCAAATGTCTTCAGTATTAGGCAACTATTTGCATATCAGTGTCTCCTATGGGTATTCAAAAATCCTTCATCTCTCTGTGAAGTCGGTCATAGTTATTACACAAGGACCAAAAAAGACCAGTCGATTGTTCCTCCCTTTTGTACAAAAACTCACACACAACGTTTTGTGTTTTATTTTGGTCCAAAACTGTTTAATCACTTACCTCTTAAAATAAAACAATTAATGAATACTGATAAGACAACACCTGTTAAAAAAATAAAAAAAAATCTAAAATCTTTTGTAAAAGAAAGTTTCGACGTATTTTGTGAAATTTTTAAATAGTAAATACAATAATTTTTAATTTTATTACCTTGCTTGATTATCTTTCTTCTTTAGGTTTGTGCTCTCCCTCACTTGCTTTTTCTTTGTATCTCTCTATAGTTTAAATAGCTTCTATCTCAAAATTAACACCTTGCACTCCTCTGTATATTTGAAATTGTACGTTATTTTTATATTTTTTTTTTCTATTTTTTAATTTCTTTTTATATTTTTGTATTTGTATAAATCTGCTAGTTGGAATATTTTAATGATATGTGAGACTGCACACAGGCAGATTTTGTTTAGGCAACTCATAAATTAAATAAATAACAATTAAATATATGTATGTGACAACATGCAAATTTATACTTAAGTATTTATTGTATAAAGATTAATTTGTATTTATGTTCATTGAATTTGTACTTCTACTTGGGAAAATAAATTTGATTTGATTTGATTTGATTTGATACAGCCTACGGTATAAAAAATAAAATAAAATGTGAAAAAGCGAATTATCTATTTTAGCGGTTCCAGTATATAAGAAGGTAAAATATAAAAACTCAACTAATCTGAACCGGACATGATAAACCATTTAATACGCTGTAACTTATTAGAACCAATTGTAATTATGTATAAAAAAGCAATGTTGTCAAGATCTATCATGTTAGAACTTCAACCTAATCTGATTGAAATTTAATAGTGATTTTATTTTTTCGTCGCTATTACATGAAGGAAGAACTTGGTTTCAAACAAACCTAAAGTTTTCTCGCTACAGCTTGTATAAATACCCCTGAGATCACAGTAATCTTAATTTAGTACCTATTTTTACTCCATAGAGTACCTTCTTTTACTCCATAGAGTAAAAGAAGGTACGATGTTTCTAATTAGATAGCATCTGTTAATGTAACTAAAAGTGACTTAAAAATGTGACTCAAGAGTGTTAAAAGCACATACTAAATAAAATCAATTTGTAGAACTCTTGCCGCTAAAAAATAACCGCAAACTTAAAGAAGAACAAATATTTAAAAAAAATTAAATACTAAATTAAAAATTAAAATTATTTTCAAAGCTGTAATTGTACCTCAAACATTATTTAAATAAAATTATAGCCTCATAAATCAAAGCCAAAACTAAGGAAATGAAGCTTGATTCATACACTCACAATTTTTTCCAGAATTTTTGTTCAATTTAAAAGTGCTGTTTGTAAAATTTGAAACAAGCGATATAATACATTATCCAAAAAACATTTATAATTTTTTGTACAAATTTATATTTACGAAACTCCGAAAAATAATCGTGTTAACTTTTTCATAGGTTTACGCTCATCGTAGATTTAAACATTTATTAAAATTGAGAGATTTTAACGATGAGCCGTAAACAAGCACAACATTTATTGACGCACCCTTTATAATTTCAGTAAACGTTTATGTGGAAAGTGAATTGACTTGAAGTTTCATGCTTTTTCAAGCTTTTGTGGCATTGTAACGATAATTGGGTCTTCTCGGCTCACAACGCTTTAATCATGTTTTGGTAAATGCAAAACAATCATGTTTAATTAAGCTAGAATAATGCAGTCTCTAGAAGGTTAATAAAAATTAATAAAACGTGATGTAGGCAGCTAAAGCTTTTTTAGAGAGAGTAAAAGTAATACTCTCAGTTATATGAAATAGAATAAAATTTTTTTTTTGTATGGAAGTGGCTTGTCAGTGAAATTGTAACATTTAATTTCAAATAACAAATAAAAAAATTAAATTCTATCTTTTTTATTTGCATTGTTTTCGCATTTAAACTAACAATTTCGACTAGCTAAAATTTGTGACAGATTCTCAAGCCGTTGATATGACAACGTCAAGAACCAAAATTACCCAAAATTCATTTAGTCTTTTTGCAAAGCAAAAAATAACGCAATAAGTGAAAAACGATTTTTTAGAAACGATTGACAATAGCTGGAAAAACCTGATTTAAAATGATGACTACAAAAAATATTTCAAGTTTTGATGGAAAAAACAATTTTTTCTCTACAGCAAAATCCTCTAATCTAACTTGAGGTTATATAAAGTTTAATATATAACTCAAATACTGTGATAAAAAAAAACACAAATCAGAGCAGACGTTGCAAATTATCATCATTGCAAATAAAGTAGCGTTATTAACGCTACTTTATAATAAATCGTACACGTTAGAATTATAATTAAGCATATCATTATTATTATCTGCTAATGGAAAAAATTTATAAAATAAAGATAGACTACATTGGCCAGATGTGACGCCACTGAGAAACATATTTTAAACTGAAATGTCAATTGTTAAGTGAACGTCAGTTTTAAATAAAAGGTTTGCTGTTGTTAACCCTAGAAACATCTTTGCGGAGTGAAACAGAAAAATGGAGAGTGGTCTTACTGTATACCCCTTTGCTTTGAAAAGTTTCAAGGTTGATATCATAGATATTATTTATCAAGAAGTTCATGAGTTTATTAAAATTAGTTAAAATTATTTACTTAAACTAAGACCAATCTTTCGATGAAACAAAAGATAAAGCAGCACTCTTGATTTGTGTTTTTTTTTGGATAACTCTGTATAGTCAGTTTAGCATATTGTGACAACAGCAACTTTTAAACTTCTTATATATAATTTCAGACCATAAACTTGACTGCAAAAATGTCTATTGAGCCAAGTCTCAATATATTCAATAGACAATGGGTATTAAAACGAGATAAGAATGAAAAATTTGTTATATTTAGATGTATTTAGTAGTTAAACAATTTTTGGTAAAAAAAGTAAAATGAGAGTGAGAACACAACGCAAAAAAACAGTTAAAACGTGCGTTTATAAATTATATAGATCTAGTCTTGCTGTGTAATATAACTGGACAGATTTTTATTGTCTTTGATAGTATGATTCCGACAAATGTCAAACAAACATCAAAGTTTGTCTATCATATCGTACGTTTCTGCGTATAAACTAATCAAAAAATAAACATGGTTTTAAAATTTCATAGCAAAAGAGTAGATCTAATTTATGAACGGACTGTATTATCAACAGTATAAAAGTTGTACCATCTCTTGAATATATGCGATTTAAAACTGATTTGTATACGATAAAAAGATAACACTTGAACTTACATTGGAAATCATTCTGATGCCAAAGTAGGTAGGTAATTTTAAAAATTGGTTTTAAAAATGATTTTAATTCTGTCGAAAAGAGCCCAATACTTTCCGCTGTCGAAAATGTCACTGCAGATATCTTCTCATATCTTTAGCTATGCTACGCTTTTAAATCTAATTTTCTTTTCCTAATAATATAATTGAATTTTTACTTGGTTGTCAACAAGTTGACCCCATAATGCCAGCCATTTTCAGCTTAACAATTCATCGAATTATCAAAGATCTCGTTTCTAAATTAAATTTTTGGTGTTTAGAGAGGTAAAGCTGCAAATGCTTTAAATAAATAAAAAATTTTAACATCAGAGTTGAAAAAAAAAACTGGTTTAAGTTTTATCTTTAATAAAAACAAATTTCACTTTTTTGAAAACGTTTCAGTATCTATAGAACTACAATTTTAGATAAATTTTATTTATTAAGTGTGGGAATACATAAAAACTTTTTTTTAATTAATGGTTCATTTTTCGATGCATTTTTTTTCTACAAAAGTAAACCATTTTTTTACTTCCAACAAAATCCACACTAACATATTCATTTATCTCTTATGCTGCTTTAGTGGTAAATTTAAGAATGTATGTATTAGATAACAACATTCTCTTATTTTCAAAAAAAAATATTCAAAATTAATTTTGCAAATAGGAAATAAGTTATGAATTTGAACTAAGCTAGTCAATAATAACCCTATTTGAAACTAGCGGTTACAAAACTTATTCTGGTTTTATGAAAAAGAGCTTGTGGTTTCAATAAGAGAGAATAAATAATTTGTTGACAATTTTTTCTCAAAGAGAAACTACATGGCTGCAATAAGCTTTTTTAGTTCAAGTACAATAGCAGATACTTATATTGCTATACTTTATTCAACTGCATTCTATTTTACGTATTAAATTGTAAATTGGCAATATTATTATTATTAGTAGTAAAATAAAAGTTCAACATACCGGATGAACAATCGTACAGCATTTCTTAGTAGTTTTTCTCAACAATAAAAAATTAAAAACTAAAAAATATAATTTGATAATATAAAATTTTATTTTTCTGTTTATAGAATAGTCGAACTATTTTTTATAAAATTAAAAAATATAAAATAGCGTTTTATTATAAAAGTAACAAAAAAATGTAATTTTTCTATTATGACTTTGTAGATTTTGATTACACAAAAGTAGATTTTGATCCAACTGGAATTGTTTAATGTATTTATTTTATTTGTATAATGTAAAATATACAAACTTGTATAAATACATTGTATACCAGCTATTACTATATAAAAATATTTGCAGGTATAGCATATGTAAACTGAACAAAATTAACAAACTGTTTAAAAGCTATTTTCAAAAAGTATCAGTGCAAATTTATTCAAATTTAAATCAGTGAGCAAGAATTAAAGCGAAACATGTCCAGCTTTTAAGGTGTGATTTGAATGAATTTGCAATGATCTTTTTTTAAGAAATGTATTTGTTAAGAAAATATAATCAGACATGCACATATAAATTTGTTATTAAAAATAAAAATATGTGATTTTATGATGAAATATGGAAAAAAAATCTATTTTGAAATTTATCAAAAAAAGCTACTTATAGTAAATTACCACTATGTTGCAAATACATACTCATATAGTAAATATCAAAACAAAAAACCTCAATAAGACCAACCATAACATTATTGTGTACAATGCCATGTTATTACATTCACAGCCAAAAGTCAGTTAACTGGCGTTAATTTGACAGACATATTTAAACTTGTATTCAAATTTTAAAAAATATAATAAATATTTTAATTCTTATTTCTATCATGGTTATTTTTTTAGTTGTAAAACCCATATTGAGTAAAAAGCTCTTTGACGTTTGGACCAAATTTCACTTTTTAATTTGACGTTTTAGTAAGTAACATAAAGTAACGTTATAAAATCAAATTAATTTCATAGCTTGCCCAAATTGTATTTTATGAAAAGACAATATTTAGGTAGTATAAAAAAATAGTAAATCTGACAAATTCAATTTCTGCGCAAATGTCTGACCAAAATTATTTAGCCTTTTTTCGCATTATGAATTTTTTCAATAAATGAATGATGCATATATTGCAAACAAGTGATTAATTAGGCCGTGTTTGTACTGCGGTAGATTTAAAAATGACTAAAATTAACGAACAAGATTATAGATAATATTGAATTGAACAGGTTGAATGATTTATTACATTTTCAATATTTTTTATCTAATAAATATTAAATACTATTTAACGCAACATTAATTTAAATAATAGAAAAATGTTGCTATTTTTAAAAGTAAATATTCAAAAAAACATAAAATTTGTTATTTAAATAAACATATATTTTCTTCATTAAAGCAGCTCACATTGCACCGACTGTAGCTTTTGAGCAGGTAGTATTGGTAATTTTAGGCAATATTTGAAAACATTTTGTGATTGCAGCGAACATCCGCTCGTAATTTGTCTTTGACAGATTCCACCATGTTTCATATAAGTTGGTGTCGGTTTTTTTGACAGTAACGAAAATATTTCTTCTGTAATAGTTACTTGATCTAGATCCGGTGCTTGAAAACTGTATCACCTATTTTTGCCTTGAGAAGCATATGATCTTTACAAATAATAAAAATTTTTTGGATAAATTTTTCTTTATATCTAAAGAGAGAGATTGTGAGTCTAACCTTTTGCATTTTTGTTTGTTTCAGGTAGCTGGTCTGGGGAGTTTTTATTAGATTGCAAATTAACCTGATTATTAGAGAAGACCGCTACGTTTTTCTCTGAATAAGAAATGATCAAAGCTTTTTACGTTTGTTTCAAACATGACCATAGCCAGTATGATTTTTCTTAGATTGAACAAAACGTAGTCCATCTTATTATTTATTCGTGTTGTTTTTCCAGTCATAAACGTCTTTTATGTCTTGAATTAACATCTCTACCAACCCTTGACTTTGCGAGTTTCTGGGTTTCACATGTTCTATTTTTAATTCGGTCCATGTTCTGACATGGCTTTACGACAAAATAGATTGGCAAATTCTTTGCCGTTGCTGCTCTGCAGAAGATTGGGTGCTGTAAAAACTGTAAAAGGGTATTAAAGTACATGTGCGACTTCAGCTATTTTGATCTTAAGTGGTTTCAGATGGTCTTGACGAACAAGTTTGTCATCAGCTCGCGACTGAACATTAATTAAATCGGCTTAACATTTTGAAACCATTTCTCGGTTTTACTCATACTAAACTTGATGCTTATTTTTGCAAGCCATAAAAGTCTAGTCAAATTAAACACTTGCTTGACAACACGATTTAAGTTCAATCATTTTCGTCAATGTTTCATCATTCTATGTTTTTGAAAATTATCAATATGGGCTTAAAATATAAAAACTTGTTTATTTTTATGCATTTTGCAAATATTTAAATTATTCGTTATTATCAAAAACAAAAAGATAAGATATTCGTTTTTAGAGAAAATAATAGAAAGTTAATGGAAAAGCCACACGTTGGCAATAGAAATGGACTCTAATAAAAAGCAAAATACATTACATCGAATTTTAATTTAACAGCAAGGTTAATAAAATCGATATAACAATATGTGTACAGTTAGAATGCCAATTTAATTGCTGGAATAAAAAAGAAAAAGCATTAGATATAAGCATTCGCTAATAATAATTGCAGTTAAAGTACTAAATATAAGTCGTGCTCAATTATATGTGTCACAAGGCTATAGCAAGAAGTATCTACTAATTGTTTGCAACTACTAGCTTATAAGAGTATTTAATTATCTCCAAGAAGTTGTATATAGAAAAATCTTAAGACATCGTTTAGAAATCTTAGCTACTTATTCTTTAATTTATTATAGCTTATAATAGTACTCAATTATCTACAAGAAATCACTTGTGATGATTACAACCGGCTTGCGTAAATTAAGTATTTACTATAAAAAATCAATAGCCACGTCATTCAATATTCATTAATTTTCATTATCAATTTACTTTGCGCACTGAATTAGGTGTTAATCATTTAATCACGTTTTGCTCATTAATAAACAATGTCTCAAAATCAGTTAGTGTTATTTTTGGAAAAAAGTAATAACATATTAATGAAAATAAAATAATATAATATAATATAATATAATATAATATAATATAATATAATATAATATAATATAATATAATGTAATATAATATAATATAATATAATATAATATAATATAATATAATATAATATAATATAATATAATATAATATAATATAATATAATATAATATAATATAATATAATATAATATAATATAATATAATATAATATAATATAATATAATATAATATAATATAATATAATATAATATAATATAATATAATATAATATAATATAATACATATAATATAATATAATATAATATAATATAATATTTTAGATGTTTTCACCTTTTTTTGATGAAAACTTGTATTAAACGCTCGACTGAATATAAACTCATCAAAGCCATATCAAATTTATTCAAACAAAAGATTGATTCAATCTGCTGAGTTATTATACGCAACTAATTTAAATAATAATTATCAAAACTCTCTGCTGAATACTTATGAGCATGAAGCATGTCTCAGTCTATAAATTTTAATGTTTGTTTTGAGAGAATTTCCTCTGCTCTGACTTTGTATCTATTGTATTCAAAACAATGTTTAATGTAATACGGTATTATAAACCTGAAATAATAATTATATAGCTAATTTTAACAAATAGTTTTGTAGAAAGGCTTTTCAACAGTAATCTGCTTTAATAATATGTTCATCAGTGAGTTGTACTTACTAATTTCGATTAAATCCCAAAAAAATAAAATAGGCGGAATATTTAACTTTATATATTGCCGGATGATCTTACAATCCTAGGATAAATACTGTAATGCTACTATAATGGAATATGCAAAATTTATAATAGAAGTCAAACTTTGTCTCTCTCGAGTTAATTTAATTTTAAACCGGTTTTAAACATCTTGATCTGTTATATTCTACTAACTCATCTGTGACTACACACTAGAGCAATAAAAAATATTTTTTCGTTCATATTAAAATGATGATAAATTTACTAAAAAATTTTCTGGAAAATATCTAGAACAAAAAAATGAGCGGTTAAATACTTCTTATATAAAAGATATACAGTGATCAAAATAAAATCTGTTCACAATGTACAGCTCGCCGGCGCAAACAAAAGACTATAAAGAGACGTCAATTTGTCGTATAAAATGCCTTATTGTCAAAAAATACACGGATTAATATACATTCTGTAGTAATATAAGATAATTTTACTTTCTAATTCTTTGATAATACCAAAAAAAGATAGCAAGTTTAAAACGTCTCAGATGTAAATAATTAAAGATCCACTTATAGAAGGTTTCATAGCTTTAGAGATTACCAAAACGTACTATTGCTAATAAAAGACTAAAATGCTTGAATAAAAAGCAAGAAACAAACAATAATCTTGAAAGCAGATGGAAAATAATTGACTCGTATTTAGTCAAATCATTTCGTATAATGTATAAATTTTTTGAATACCAAAAAGTCATAAACCCATATAATTAGCTGATTAAAATTATAACAAAGTCTTAAACTGATGACAAAAAATTTAAGAGTAGATATAGAAAAAAATACATGATCAGAAGAAGAAAACATTATAAATTAGAAACGACAAATTACGACTGCTGTACTAGCGGCGATTAGTAGGATAAAGTCAAAGCAAATTCATTCAAACAAAGATCTGTGGGCTCAGATATGTCTTGTTTTTATTGGAACTCTTCGGTAAGTTGAAGAGTTTCAGTAATGACCTAAGTGCTTATTATTTCCGTAATATGGTAAACTTATCTTCAAGAGCTTTGGCAACTTTATTAGAATAATAAATAAAAAAAAGATAAAAAAATGTAAAAAATTGAAAAGTGGGAAATATGCCAAGATATGCTCTATTATGTTGAAATATCAAGCCTATATGCCGCAAAATGTCAAAAATGTTATTTTTGACCAAATATACTAACTTTTAAAAATATGCGTTTTTGTTTAGACCCAGCTTTACTCATAAGAAATGTAATTTAGTACTATCTTAAGGAGTTGTCAGAGAGACATTAATTGGTTACTTACACTATTATATGGTAGACGATAGCAACTCCCCTAGGTCTTTCCAGGAAGTTGTAGACACGGCTTTGGATACGACGATAGCGAGCATCCCGCCGTGAAGCTCTATAGTTGAGCGGCCTACCGAGAAGACTCATCCGGGGCTGTGTTAGACGACCGCGCTTTTGTTGCAGCGTCAAACTGAAACCAAAATAAACAGAAATTAGCTTAAAATAAATCTAAACAATAAAATCGCAAGATGAAAAACATATTAAAAAAAATATGCAGAATCAATATCTATATCAAATTGTACTCATAAACTCAATTTTTTACTTTATGTTATAATAAAAATACAACCGTTACCAGATCAAAGCGTTTGATAGACACTTATAACTCTGATTTTATGACATCAAGGTCTGTCTCAATGTTACGTTTATTATATTTTTACAATAGAAAAATGCAAAACCAATCTAAAAAACATATTTCAAACAGAATCCAGTCTTAAATTTATAATCTATTTTAAAATCTAAATAAACAATTTTGAATTATCGTGCCCATCAATACTTAATACATATAACAAACAAAATTTTGTGTAACAAATTTCACCACATTTAAATATAGTTATTAAGTTTAATCGTGATTAATGCATTCTTAGTAAAAAATTAAAGATTTATTAGCTAGCACACATGTTTTACTGTATATTTACCAGTTACAGTTTAGAGCATTTATCAATTAAAGCAAGCAAGATTATATACAAATTTTAATTAAAAAAAATCTGACCATCTAAACTCCGTTTATCCAACATCGAATATAGTCACTGATTAAAACAAATAGTTGTTGCAATTGAAAATATTTTTTTTTATTTTTGAATTTATTGAAAATAAATGATTTTTAAATAAACAGATATTATTTTTAGAAAAAAAATTGTAATAGTTTATTTATTGAGCTATATGAAGTTCCTGTTGTAATCTGTTTTTTAAACATAATACTGGACACAAAATAATTTTAATGTTTCACATCTGCCTGGCGTCTCGTGATGGCTTACAGTTTTTTCTTGCTGTAACATTGTATTCCTTGACAATCTTGTAATTATGAGCGTTACTTTTAGAACACCGGTATAATACATCTATTAATTCAACAAATATTAAATAAACGAGAGTATGGTTTCGCACCCTCCGGGTGCTTACCTACTCTCTTGAGTAGAGGGTTGCCTACGGCAACGTGTATGAACCTAGAGGGGTTGCCTTCGGCAACCATAGAACAAACGCACTTTTTTTTTATTGGATTATTGTTTAATAATTGTTTTTATTTTAATAAATTTTTATTTATTTCTTTTTGTGCTTATTCTACTCTCTCATTTAGATTATTACCTGCGGCAACAATTTGGTATTATTTACCTTTAAAATGAATATTATTTATTATTATATTATATGATTTTTTTTTGTTTTGTGTTTTATATTAATATATTTTTATTCAATCTTTCTTATGCTTACCCTACTCTCTTACATGTAAAGCAAACATAAAACAACCATATTTTGTATGTATTAAAAATCTTTTATTATATTTTATAAGTTATACTTATTTCTTTTTTATTATTTTTCTATCTTTCCCATCTTTTTTTTGTTGTAATAAAGCAAACATTATTAATAACAATTAAATTTTTTTTTTATTTTTATTTAAATAGTTTCCTACGGCAACATATATAAATCTATTATCATTTATATTTAAAAATACTTTTACTATTCATTATTATTTTATATATATTTTTTTAATTTTTTTCTCATTATAGTTTTTTATTTATTTCTCTTTGTATTTACCCTACTATCTTATACGTAAACGGTTGCCTTCGGCAACCTTATTTGGATTTTGTTACAAAATTTTATATCACATTTTCTTTATTATATTTTTTTTCTTCCTTTTTATTTTTTTTATGTTCATATTAAATATACTACTATAATTTTTAAAAATAATATTACTATTTATTATTATTTTATATAATTTTTTTCACTTAATATGTATTTATTTTTTATTTATTCCTTCTTTTGCTTACCATAATCTCCTATATTTTTGCTTACCATACTTTCTTATATGTAAGATGTTGCCTTCGGCAACAATAAAACAACGATATTTCTTTTTTATTAAAAAAAATTGCATTACATTTTATTTAATATACTTAATTTTTATTCTTTTTTTTTCAATTTTTTTCTTTCTTTCTCTTCTCTTTAATCTCTTCTAAAGCAAGTTTATTATTATTTTTTTTTCGATATTAAAATTGTTATTTTATATATTTTTTGTTGTTTCTATTATTATATTTTATCATTTATTTGCCTTTTTGCTTGCTTACTTTACTCTCTTATAAGGTTGCCTTAGGCAACAATAAAACAACCATATTTTATTTTTATTAAAAAAGTTCGTATTACATTTTATTCATTATATACTTCATTCTTTCTTTCTTTTTTTTCTATTTGTTTCTTTTTCTAATTTTCTTAATTTTTTTCTATTTTCTATTTAATTTTTCCAAAATATGTAATCAATGAATTACAATCATACATAATCTAAAAAAAAAATCAAAAAAATTTATTTATATTTTAGTTATATATTATATATCAAATTCAAAAAAACAACCACTCTATAGAAATTTGTACAATAAAATTGACAAAAAAACGTTTCATATTTCATGTTAGTTATAAAATATAAATCATTAATATTAAGTGATCACTTAGTATTTTTTAGTTGATTATGTCAACAAAAATCATTGACAATTGACATTGTATTTTTTTTTAAATATTTAATTGTTTATTTAAAAATATAAAAATAAGTACGTACGATTGAGAGAAAAATATGTATCTGTATAGATATTTTTCGAATACAATTTTCCATTTCCATTTTATTTTAATTCATTTATATCAATCTTCTTTCATCAATGGGTCTCAAACACAACTTAACCTCACTTTTCATATAAACAATTATAAATTTTCTTACAACCACAGTTCTATATCTTATATAATATAATCAAAAAAGCTCTTCTAGCCATTCGTATTATATTTCCATATTATAATAAAGGAAAAAATGTAAAACAGGCCAAAAACTTAGGTGTCTTCTCAAAAATTTTTATCAAATCTTATCTAAAAAAAGGAATTATAGACAATGAGATTAAATAATTATTAAACCTACTTTATTTTAAGCTTTTCACTTATATTTTGCAAAAATACAACACTTTTACACTTAATTTTGTAAAATATGTAAATACTTTTAGAAAATTCTAAAGATAATTAATTTATTATTATATTTTTTTTGTTGCTAACAACAACGATGTCAAAAAAATTATAGTGGTAAATTTAAAATTGTCTTTCATTATTTCCTTTTCAAAGACCACTTTCAGGCATGCTCTATCAATATAAAAATTTTAGTATTTAATAAAAAAAAGTCAAAAAACCTACCCAGAGCTCTTCTCTCTATTATTTCTTCTATCTTTTCCAATATAAAAAAGCATTTCAATAAACAAAACCTATGCAAACCTTTATCGGTCTTTCCAAAATAGCCTTTAAACGTTGTTTTCATTTGAAAATTCATTGTAATTTCTATTATATTCGCTTCACTTATTTGACAGTTTGGGGCACTAATTTTTCTCTAAAAATGTCTTGAAATCTTTTAAAAACCAAACAAACTTTTATGAATCGTTCCAAAATAGCCTTTAAACGTTGTTTTCATTTGAAAATTCATTGTAATTTCTATTATATTTGCTTCACTTATTTGACAGTTTGGGGCACTAATTTTTCTCTAAAAATGCCTTGGAATCTTTTAAAAACCAAACAAACCTTTATGAATCGTTTCAAAATAGCCTTTAAACGTTGTTTTCATTTGAAAATTTATTGTAATTTCTATTATATTCGCTTCACTTATTTGACAGTTTGGGGCACTAGATTTTCTCTAAAAATGTCATGAAATCTATTAAAAAGTAAACCAAACCTGTGCAAATTTTTATCGGTTGCTTCAAAATAGTTTTTAAACAATGTAATATTCATTGAATTGTTCTCCCATTAAATTCACACTCCACTCTGTTGACAGTTTGGGGGGCTACAATTTATAAAACCTTCTTTCTTGACAAAATTACATTAAATCTCTTGATGGGAAATCTTTATAAATAAAACCCCCATGTTTATTTAATAGATATTTTATAGATTCTAGCTGTATTTTGGTAGATTTTCGTAAAATTACGATACGACTGACAGGTTAGACACTGACAAATGACATTTGTTGAAAAAATCCTTAGTGATATAGAATCTACCCATAGTAAGTTTACACGTTATTATCGCGATTTTGACACATTCCATCTTTTTCTCAAACTCTGTTTGTGGTACCTCCTACGTTCAAGGGGGTTATCAAATTTGAAAAAAATTTTTAGAAATTATTAAAAAAACATTGTAATTTTAAGGATAGCTACTTTTTCATACAAAATCTCATTTAAAACGAAAAAAATTTACAAAAAATCTAAAATTTGTTAGACAGAGCAACTAAATCGGGTTTTATTATTATTTAACTTTCTGAAAATTTTTAAAGTGCCTAATTGTGAAGAAAAACTAAAACCTATTACCTTATAGCAATTATCTAATCGTTCTTATCCCATTGTAGTATAATTAATTAAAAATTTCAGCTTAAAATTAAATAGAAAATTATACGTTTTTTATTTAATTTGAAGAGCTTACTTCGTTGGTGTTAGGGGTGGTCCGACTCCGCCTAATCGCGTGTCTCTCTGTCAGCTAAACTTGTTTTGATGTACTGACTACATAAACTGAACCTACTTTAGAATAAACCCTTGTTCTGTCAAATTCCTTGTAGCACATGATTCTGTATAAAAATCTAGAAAGACCAATTGTGCAATGCTATTTCTCTATTGTTTTTTTACTTATAGCGTAAACTTTACTTACAACGCTTATAGTCTAATAGTTGACAGATGTTTTATTGTAATAAACCTAATAACGTGCTTTTTATAAAAAAATATTTAGGCATGTGTAAAACGGCATTTTTCAAAAAGCAGTTGACTAGTGTTAGCTTAACAGTAGAACAAAAACATATGTTCTAATAGTTGATTGATGCTCTATTGTATTGAAAGTAATAACAAAAAATATAATTTAGGCATGCCATAGAATTGTGTGATAACGACAGCTTATTAGGGCTACAGTCAAAAGACAATTGACTGCTGTTAGCTTGACAGTGACATATATAAATAGAAATTCTTATTGTTTATTGATAAGAGTAATAAATATTTTGATTTAAATTCTGGTTCTATAATTGGTTCACTGCTCTGTCATAAAACCCATTTTAATTTTATTAAAACCCTTTTTAACGTTTTGTCAAAACTTTAATTTTTAAGCTGGCGTTTTAGGTGGCTTAAGTAAGGTTATGAAAACAAATGATTTTAGTGGCTTGCCTAAATTATGTTTTTTTTAGTAAAAGCACTTAGTTTGTCTGTTTATCTGATGATAAATGTTCTAGGTACAAGTTTAAATATGCACAATAACTAATTTATTGGTCGGTAATTTTTGATATTCGAGTAATTGTCTTTTTGGAGAAAAAGTGTGACTTTTGAATTTGATTATTATAACATTTTACTATGATTTTATTAAACGGGTAGCTAATTAACAAAATATCAATAACGTTTAAGAAAAATTAAATTTTATAGTAATATAAACAATTAATAAGAGATAGACGAAAAGCATTGCAGCTGATACAAGCAATCTTTCTGTCTATTATAAGTAAAAGGATTTAGTAATTCTTGTCAAATAGAATCCATATCAAGATCTACTCTTCCAATTAGTAGTGGTAACACATTCGGCTCTCTAAGGATGCTTGCAGGATTAAATTTACGAGAGAGCCTTGGTCACGCATCTGATCAATTGGTTTCATTAATCACTTGAGTTGTTATTGCAACGCCATAATAGAAAAGCGTCAAACTATTTTATTCAATTAAATATTAAGAGAAATAAGCAATATGGTCCGGCGAATATTTTAACTATTTTAAAATTATAAATTAATATTAGAGATGTTAAAATGCCAAAAAAAAATACACAAATGTGACAAATCAAGAAAAATTACTTCATTCCTGTAAGCAGAGCAATTAATCTTTTGCGTATCATTACTGAAAAACTAGGTCGACTAATAATTCATTTAAAAAAACTTTCAGACGCTTTCTAATGTTACAAAAAAATTTAAATTTCACATTAGCTCTAGAAAAAAAGCAATTTAATTTTTTGTAATGATTTATTAACCTTTAGGCATAGTTGAAAAAAACTGCAAACATTTTGTAGAATCTTTTGTAACGGATTTAAAGCCAGGTGATTTTGCTGGCCATTCAATAGCGCATCTTCTGTTCTTCCATCAGTCGAAAATTGTTTGAAAGGAATTACCTTACACCAGCAGCAAAATCAGAAAGTGTTATCTTTCTACATATAAACTTTTAGTTTGCTGTAGTTTTTATCATTGTCAGTTTTATCAGTTATAAGTAGAATGGATTATTATTCAACAAAGACGTTCTCGACAAAAAGAGACAGAGCCTCAAGTTGTAACAGGATTTTATGTCTTGTGGGAAAAGAGCATTTCGCCAACAATACAGCGCAAAAAAATAATTGAATATTTAATTCACTTGTTTGTAGAAAGTATTTGAAGACTTTTCCTTGAAATGGCATAAGCGGTATTTTAAATAAAAATTTATGATATTTATATCTTACTAAACAAAGTTTAAGTAACTTTCTAATTTTTTCTATTCATCTCTTGAAAAAGCAGCTACCTTTTCTGAGAAAATAAATTAAGAAATTGGTCTGTTTCGGCGTTTTTTCTAAATATTTTTATCTTCTAGAAAATCGGAGTGAAAACTTTTTTTAAAGCTGTAATATAATATACTTCACAGCATTTTTATAACAAGCGGCATAGATTTTCTTTACATTTTTTAGTTTTATTAATACGCATGTATTTAAAAAAAGCAAAAATCAGTTGTTCTGCAAAAATTAAAAAAGTTTTTAATTTATGTCGAATAATAATAATAATTATCTATAATAATTATCTATAATAATACCAATTTTAGTAATTTTGCCATCATTAATTGGATATTTTCAATTAATATTTCAGAAGGCATTGTGTTGATTTTTTCCATGTTATGACGAATCAATTGAAAATAAGTTTCCAAGATTATAAGGTACAGGAAAATTGCTCACGCTAGACTTGATATTGATCTGTAGGAAATGATATTTTGCACTTACATAATTGATTATAACATTTTTTTCCATCAAAACATCAACGAAACAACGCAAAATTCAATTTTAGATTTGGTATGTGTCTGCTTGTAAGTATTTGTAATTTGAATATTGGAAATCCAACTATGTTTCAATTTATTTTCAAAAATTATATAACTTTTATTAAATTTTACTATAAAATCAATAGTAGAAAAGTAAAAAAAGTTTCAATTTTAGGTAGAAATTAGATTATAATGATTCTCATTTATACAGGATGATTTTAAGCTGGCAAGTAAATTAAACCCTGATTATACATCCTAGAACACCAAACTTTTAATAGTAGTATTTTCATACGCCTTTTTCTCATTGTGTTAAATTATTTAGAACTCTTGACACAATGAATAAAAATAAAAAACATATAAACACACGATAAAAGCTTAGCCGACAAGCTCGACACGTCAATATTTCATCAAACAAAGAAACAATCGCTTTTCAATGAAAGAATTGATGATTTTATTTTTAAACCAATTTTCAAAAATATATTTACAGAAAATGGTTCAAAACAGCCTTATCAAATATTCTTGGTGTACCCAAAAGCTCAACGCCAAAAATCTGCATAAAATAATCAAACATAATGAAAATATTTTTAATTAGGCTCAGATTATTAAAACTTAAATGAACAAAATAGTAGTTGTTTTTCTAAAATTTTCAGATTACACTTGCAAGTGCATAAAACCTGATTTCAAGACTTTTGCCACACAGAAGATGATTTTATTTATCTTTTTTATGATTGTCAAGAATTAATAATTTAACCCTTATTACAATTATTTTAATATTATTTCATAAATAGAAATAAAATGTTTGTTAGACCTTTACCCATTAGCTTTAAAAATAGGGCGCTTTTTAGTTATTTGTATTTATCAAACTTTGAATCGTTCATTCCATGTCCAATCAAGAGATTCCAACGCTTCCTGAGTTCACGTCTCAGGAAGCAGGTCTCTTTTACTTCACTATCTGCTTGTTTGCCGACGTTTGTCTTCTTACCTTAGAAAAATATGTTTACGTAAAAGAGATTCTATTATTAGGCAACATTAAATATCTTTTATTTAGGTTTTTATAATAAAGTATATAATAATTCTTATTGGTTCTCGTTAAATGAATTTTGTTATTATTGTAAAATGTCTTTAATTTTGTTTTGACACTTAAGCTGTTTTACCTGTGTAATGTTGTACATACTGAAAAATCTTTGCAAAAAGATTTACCACTTAAGCTGTCGTACATCTGCAATTATCTCATCTTGTGAAATGGATTATGCCTTATGACTTTTAAGTTGAAATTTCCCTTTACTATTAATTTTGTAATTGGCTTTTAAAACCTGTGATACTTTTAAAAAGGTTTATATTGTTAATTATGTTGAATAGCTGTAATTACACAATTTGTATAATTGCTAAAATCTAACTATTGACAACATCTATACAAAAGCTTTTGAAAAGGCATTGAAAAGCAAACACTTAACATAATGAGATTCAGCAATTCTGTGAACTTATTAGTACTAGTTAGATTTTATTTATAGATTTCCAAACAAAATGAAGTTTTGTTCTCGCTTCGCACAGGACAACCTCATACTCTTGGGTGATCAGATGAGTAAGATGGTACAGTCGTACAAAAACTACTTTGTTTTTATGACATAGCAATAACAATTGACTTAAAAGTAGCAAGCTGTGGACAAATATGTCATAAATCAAAATTTTTACTGTTTTTTTCACTAATAAAATACGGTTATGTATAAGACCGGACCTCTGATGATACTTTTATTTATGACGTGATGATGGTTAGCCTTAAGTCCTTATTGTAAATGACACCCTCACAAAAACAAACTAGTTCTTTGACAAGTATAACTTGGTCTAACTTTTAGTATCTTGTATTGAGCTCTAAAACTCGCTACAAATATAAACAAAATAATATAAAATTTTTTTTTCTAGCTTAGAGAGTCTCATTTTTTTAGTATTTATCATTTGGCTTAATAAGCTGTACACACAGTTTTACCATTTTCCAAAAACATTGTTTTGAATAGATCTCTAAAGCTTCTTCGACCACTAAGTGGTCATCATCAGAATATATATTAATCACGAGTTTTATTCATGACCACTTAGTGATCGAAAAAGCTTTCGAGCTCTGTTAAACAATCTTTTTGACAACTAGTTAAGCTGTGTGAATTATTTTTGACTTAGTGTGGTGCGTAAAATCAAATTTATATTTATTAAAACTTAGTGATGAAGCCCAAAATTGTTTTAAATTATAGTCCTGGACTTTTCCATCAGTAGACTGCTAACATTTTTCTAGAAACACGTGATATCACCAAATTATAACTCAATTGAACCAAAATTATTGCAGAAAAACTTTTTCTTTATATTATTTTTTTTTATTTTAGAAAATTAGAAATGATAATGATTGCCATAGAACCGGTATAAGACTTAGAGATTGATATTATAACTACATAGTTATAATAAAATCAATCGTATTTTGAAAACCGTATTTTCTGTAATTGTAATAATTGCTTCTTGTTAGTTTTTCAATAATTTTTTTTAATTTAAAAATTAGTTTTAAAATAAAGATTTTTAAGGAATTTAAAAAATTAATTTTTCTCTGAAAAAATTGGATATATAAAAAATCAAAAAAGTTAATATGCCGCAATTGAATACTTTTTAATTAGTAAACTAAGATTTACTCTACTTTTTGTCATTTATTTCTATTTTAGAAGATTATATGCGTTACCGCTGGTTTAGGCAAATTTTTTCTTCTAAGCTCTGCTATACTGATGTACGGTTAAATTTGTTTCAGTTTTCATTATTACATATTTTTGTGCGTTAATTTTTAAATAGAATTTGAAAATAATTTGACTGAAATGCCAAATGGCATGAATTATGTTCCTGCACATTATGTTATAACTTATGACACTGATTTGGAGCCGCTGATTTATCAATTGTCCTTTCTTAGTTAAACATTTTTTTGTGTTTGACAGTGTTATTTAAATCTCAAAATGTTGAATTGAAGAATTATTATAATAAGCAAATATCAACATTTTATTGAATGTTTGTGTATTTAAAATCCTGAAAAATCAAGGTTATTAATTGTTATATGAATTGATAAGAAAACTGTCAATATAAAAAACCAAGTAGGTTATTATGAAACAAATGAATATCAATTTGGTGCTTGGGTCAGTTTGTCTTCGTCGCAATTTACAACAACATCGTCTCTCGGTTTTTAAAGAAAAAACAGTGAAAATTGTAAAAAAAGTGGAAATCTAGTGCAAAAGTTTAATTCTATATGAAGATTCTGACGATTAAGATAAGTTTTTGTTCGGAAAACCTTCTTAAAATCACTGAAAATTTCCCAATTTTTTTGTTAATTTTAAAAAAAGTGAAAATAAAAATTAAAGATAAAAAGTGCATTTTTCTCATGTTTTATTAATTTTAGTGCTAAATCAGCAATTCCAATCTTTAGAAAAGTTTTTTTTTTGCATAGATGGCAACGTAAAGGTAGGTGAGCGCTATTATTATACAGAGTGATGACTTTGTGCTATTATTATTTATTATACCAATTTTTTGTAACGCAAAGTGACGATTTTTAGCAAACTTTCAATATGTACATCAAAAATTTAAAAAACAATAAGATTTCTTAATCTAGTTAATGTATAATACAGCAAAATTGCAAAATTTTAATAAGATTTTTTAAATTAATTCATGTATAAAACAATTAAGTTACTTTTAATATGTTTTTTTTTCAAAAATATAAAAATTTCTTACAAAATATTACTGCTTTACATTTTATTCTTTAGGTAAGCTCGCATAGATGGCAACGTAAAAGTAGGTGAGCGCTGTTATTATACAGAGTGATTACTTTTGTGCTATTATTATTTACTATTTAATTTTTTTCATAGTGCAAAAAAACAATTTTTAGCAAATTTTTGATACTTTAAAAAAAAATTTTAAATACATAAGATTTCATGAATTAGTTAACGCATAATACTACTGTGTCTCTTTTGAATAGTTTTTTTCAAAATAATAAAGTTGTTTTACAAAATATCATATTATTTTTTGTTATACATTTAATTCTTCAGATAAGCTCGCATAGATGGCAACGCAAAGGTAGGTGAGCGCTATTATTATACAGAATGATTACTTTTGTGCTATTTAAATTTATTAAACCATTTTTTTTTATAATTCAAAGTAACAATTTTTAGCAAAATTTCATAATTTTTTTAACAAAAATAAAAAAAAACAAAATTTTTTGAATTAGGCAATGTCTTATACAGCTGAGTCTTTTTTGATTATTTTTTTTTTAAGTTTAAACATTTTTTTTTAATTTAGTTTTTTTTTTTAATTTTTTAAGATTTCTTGTATTAGATAACGCATAATACTACTGAGTCTCTTTTGATTAATTTTTTTCAAAATTTTAAACTGTTTTTTCAAAATATCATGCTATTTTCTGCTATACATTTAATTCTTTAGGTAAGCTCAAATAGATGGCAACGTAAAGGTAGGTGAGCGCTATTATTATATAGAGTGATTAGTGTTGTGCTATTATTATTTACTATACCAATTTTTTTATAATGCAAAATGACGATTTTTAGCAAATTTTTAAAATTTATACTGAGTTTCTTTTGTTTCTCTAAGATTATAATTTTTTTACAAAATATCATGTTATTTACTGCTATCCGTGGCTGCTATCTTGCCTGAATGATCAACACTTCTTATCCTTTCTTTAATGTACTAACTCTTAATTTTTTTCTGTATAAAAATTACTGAAACCCTAGCTAAATAAAAGTTGGAAATTTTATTACCGCTAGATCTTATTAAGTTTTTTTTAAAAATTTTTTAGAATATGCATTCAGTTGAGTATTTTTTTAATAACAACAAACTTTCAAACTGATCAAATTCTAATAAAATTTGCTTTTGATTACTTATTCTTGGTACGTACCCAGAACATTAAAGTTCAAGAAACTAAGCAATTATGTATTTCTATTTAGTGTTAGAAATAAAAAAAAATGTCACGCTGATTTTAAAACGGCTCAGCGTCGTCTGTTGACGTTTATCTCAAAAATTACGCTATAAATAAAAATAATTTTTAATTGTAGCGTAATTTTTGAACTGTAAATACTATTAAAGTAAAATTCTAAATTTTAAACTTATTATTTTAGTTTTATATTGTTAATTTTAAAGTTAAACATGTTTCAAAAATTGTTATAGCAAAAAATTGTAGCTAAACAAAATGTTCTAAACTTTTTTTGTTTTCTTTAAATGATGTCTACTTTAGTTTTAAATTAAATTTTTTAGATTTTTGTTAGTTAGTATTCATGTATAAAAACTAATAAATCTTTATTTGCTCACTGTACAGAGTTATAAAAAACATAATATAAAAAAACACCATTTTTTATACTTTCTTGCGCTTTTTTTTGCATTTTCTCCTTTTTCATTATCTGTCTTTTTTATTTATTTCTTATTTACCCTCTTATTCAATCTTTCTCTTAGTATTCATGTAGTATCATCACTCTTTACAAAAATTCTTGTTCTCGAATCAATAGCTATTATTATCTAAGAATAAACTCTTTTCAAAGTTAAGTAATCTAACAGATTTCATTTTCTTTTTGACAACAAAGACTTTTATAAGATAATTTTTGTCTTTGGTTTATTGTAATATTTTATAAAACCTATTAGATCTGAGACTTTAAAAAACTTGGTTTTATAGCTCTAGTATACCTTCAATATGTTGATGACACTTTATTATGACACAAGATAAAGCAGAATAAGCTTTGATTTTAGCGTAGTTTGCACATCAAGTTAATTTCTTATATTTTTTTGTTTTTTAGACAAAAACAATTTTTTCAAATTTTTTGCTACGATAAGATGTCTATTATTCAATGATTTTTGACTATAAAAGCTCTTTTACTTCGAATAAATAATAATTTTGTATACAAAGTATATTGTTTAAAAAAATGGTGGTAATTAATGTGCAAGTACTGCTTTGGTGGCGCGGCTATAGATAATTGTATTTATATGGTTTTTAGTGCTGGATTATAGATCTGCACTCTAGACGTTTGTAGATCTATAATAAAAAATATTATTTAAAACTGGCTATCTTTAATGAAATAAAATTTTTAAGTAAGTGACTTTTTGATCACTTTGATGATCAAATCAGTATTTTTAAATTTTTCTTTCTAACGAAATATTATTATTATTAACCCTTTAACTTTAAGTTCGGCGCAAATATATAACAAAGTTTTGCTTGTAGCTAGGCCTTGCTGTATTGATTTTCAAAAGCAACTTCTAAAAACTTTTGCACGAAGTTTCAAACAAATGTTTAACGATAGATGTTATCCATATATTTTTGTACATGCGGTATATATTAGATCAATTTTTTTTTTTAAATTACAGTATTTTCCATTGCGTCTTATAATAAATATATTTGTGTATATTAACAAAAAATCTTATTTAACTATTACAACCTCCGTAAAAATTAGCTTAGTTTTATCCCAACTTGTCTAGTCTGCTAAAGATTGTATATTTATAGCATTTCCCTGGAAAGAACTAGATTAAAAAGCCGAAAAAGCAATAAATCTTTATTCTCATCAATATACAAATCAGCTTAGTGGTCAAGCAACATACCATTAATCTCAGGTTAATGTAGGTATATTCGAAAGTCGATTTAACCCCTTTTAAGCAATTACCTAAAATAAACTTTAATCGTAAGATTACAAATATACAATTCAGGAATGTTTACTTTCACTAAGAATTTATAGAATTTCATTAAGTTTTATTCTAGATTTCAATAGAATTAAAAGTTTTTACATTATCATTTTGTATTAAATTGAAAACGCTTTGTAGTTTGCAAACTATTTACCTATTATTATATGAATATTCCTATAACATTAAGTTTTGCGATAATTAAAACCGTTCAAACATGAAATAAAACAATTACTTGTTAGAAGTTACTCAAACTTAATAGATCCCAGCGCAATTGAAATTAGTATTTGTTTCAAAATAATTGTGCTGTTAAGATTGTTTTTTCCAATTAAATTATTCCAGTGGATATTTCAGCTGCCATTGTGGCTTTGTAGCTGACACTCTAAAGAATTGAAATTGTATTAGTCGACCTGGCAATTTTTCAAAAAGAATACCTATACGTTTTTCTTTTCACAAATAAGGTTTCTTTGAAAGTAATTGAAAAATTTCTAATTAATATTTTTCAATTACTTTTCTATGACTTCTCAACCTATTTATAAGTGAAAATACTTTGCATTTTTTAATTTCTTTATATACTTCGCTAAAAACCAAATAAAACTTATAACTCTCGCATAGTAAAAGGATTAATTAAACAAGCAACAGATATCTAAAGAGTTTAAAAAAATAGTAAATTTGAGACTTTTTACCTATTGATTCTATGTATTTGGTTGTTCGAAGCACCACTTAAACTCAAATGTAATCTTGCTAAAATCTAATCATCTTAATTGATCACGCAAAACTAAAACTGGTTGTGTTATAACCACATCCTTTAATCCCCGTATTACCGGAAAAACTCTCATTGAAAAAATGTAGAGGTGGCGTAGAATGATAAAAAATGCGTAAATCCGCATAAAATAATATACCAATGCTAATCTAAATATTACATATATAAAATGCATTAAAATCCAATACCAAAAATTTTACAAATATAATCAAAAACTATATTTTTTAATCTGTGTATTGCATTACCAAGGTATGGGAACTGTATATAGCGGGTGCCTCACCTAAAATTCATTGTTTTATAGCTCCCTTATTAGTTGTACGAAATAAAATGCTTTTTGCAAAAATTCTTTTTGTTTCTACAAAAGGAATTTTGTTTGTTGTTTAATTGGCTTTTGCTTGAGAATTATTTGTTAATTTGGCCACTAGATGCAGCACGGCAGACTTTTGACAATTTAAACAACTAGAATAATAAGATCAATGCAAACTAGATCCATAAGCTTGGATATGTTTTGCTCTTATTGGATCTCTTCAGCTCTTTATTGGTAGTAATCAAAAAAAATAGAGTACATTGCATATCATAGATATCCCCTAAAGACAAAAATCGCTAACGTGATAACATGGCTGTTTAATCAGCGATGAATATGTGTCTATCAAAATTAACCTCTATGCATCAAAACATGTAGAAACCTGGTTTCTCAACTTTTAGATGTAAGATTGCTTCTAATAGATATTGCTAATTTAATAAAAATGTTGTTTAATTATTTACGTTAATTAAGTAAATAAAAACTAAATCCTTTTAATTGCCACAATGCCAGCAAATTGTTTTTAAATTCTTATATAAATTTTAAAAAGCAAAAATACAGTGGCTATTCAGATTCATATCCAGCAATAATCGGTTAAATAAAAATTCCTTAACTATTCATTTTGTTGTTATTTTATAAAATTAAACGTCTAAACAAAAATCATAATAATTTTCAAACTAACAGCTTAGATTTTTTTTTATAATCTAATTTTCAAGTTTTTGAGAAGATCTTACTGATAAAATAGTAAAAATAACATTAAACTAATATAAAATGCTTTTACCAAAAATTTTACCAAGTGATTTTTATTTAGAAAAAAAATAATGCAATAAAAACTACAAATAATGTTTAAAAAAAATAATATTATTTTCCTATAGTTTTTAAATATTTGTTTTGAAACAAATTAATTGTTAAGTATTTATATATTTCATTACTTTTTTTTACGTATTTTTTGGCTAAATAATTACAAGTATAAGCGTCTGATATAAAAGTTAACTGCTGCTGTCTGACCGGACCTGAATTGACTTGACTTAATCTGTCAGTCAGCAAGCGGGCTACTGTTTCTATATTGCTAAATTATTGTTCTTGAAATTATAATTTAGCACCTAAAACGTTGTTTTCTGCACTTTTAAAAAAATTATTCAATCTACATCTGTAAGCTTGGACATGTTTGTAAGTTGCAGCAGATTTATTTGTATCGATTAACATTAATATTTGTCATTTAGAGTATAACCGATATAATGCATCAAAACATGCAAACATTTTTGAGAAAAAAAATGCATTGTAGCTTCTAATAGATGTCGCTCGTTTTAGCTGTTAAAATTGTTGTTAATAATAATAATAATAATATAGTGATAAAGTATATACCCACTAGAATAATGTTTTGCTCATACTAAGAACTGTCAAATAAGAAAAGTTTATGTAAAAAATTTCCCTAAGTTATATTATTTTTTTTTCACCAAAATCTAGTCTGGTGACGTCGATAGTAATAAATAAACAATGATTAAATATTGGTAATATTGACTTGAGTCAAAATTGTTCAAAAGATAAAACAGAGTTGGCTCATAATTGTTAGAGTCCAAAATGAGTCAATTTTGCAATATTGTTGTAACGTGCGGCAAAAAATAGAGTTTGTTTTTTTAGTTCGGCATGTTTATTAAACACAAATAAAAAGTCTATTAATACACGATTACAGTACATTTCCCCAGAATGTAAAGGGATATGTACAAAACCCAACGTAAACATTAATATTCTTACCACATGAGCATGGGCGTTTTTAAAAGGATGTACTAGAATTAGAATCGTTGTATATAAAACTTCAATGTTTCAATATTTGCACAAATTGATTAAGAGTTTTTCAAGATTTTATTTTTATGTAAATTTAATTTTTTAATCTAAATTTATTTAGGCTGATTTATAATGTATAATTTATAATTTCCTGTATGGTTCCGATGTTGAAAAGTGCTGCTTACATTAGCGTCGATTTAGAAAATTTAAATACGTACCTATCTAGAAATATATAATAAAAATTTAAAATTTAGCAAGACAGCACGAGGTTTAAATTACTATATTATTTCAGTTTTTTTCAAAACGACAAAAACAATGTAGAAAAAGTTAACCGTAGGAATAGGAGCTGTTTTTATCTTTCATAATAGCTCGGATATAGTTCTGCGATTTTCTTAAAAAAGTCGTTGAAATTGATCGTGAAAGAAAAAATTAAATTTGGCAACTTGTCAAGCATACGAGTTTAATGAACGGAAAACGAACATTTAGCATTCTGAAAGTTTATGTAAAGTCATAAAAATGCTCTTAAGTAAAATAATGATTAAGTGAAAGTAATACTCAACGTACTCTCTAAAATAAGTCATTTTATGTAGTTCAAGTTTAAGGACAAAACAAGAAAATAGATAAATATCTATCAAGAAAACTAATTCTCCTCTATTTTTCCTAAAAAAAAGCACATGTTGAGAAACAGTATGCTCTTTATAAAAATAAAAAGTTTGGTTTTTCTTTTTAGACAAGATTTATCTACTAACAGGTAGTTGGCAAAGAAGTTTATTTTCTTTAACGTTCTGACCGCATAACTTTAGCTACAAATTTCAATTGCTGGAAATGTACATAATCTTCATAATTTAATACTTTATTACAAAAACAAATAAAACTATCCTATTAATAAAGTATTTATTAAAATACCTAATTACATAAAGATATTTATGGTTGATTGCTCAAATGCCATTGTTTACATTAATGCTTGATTGACACAAGCTCAAAAAGCATTTTTTTACGGAACGCTAAACTGTTTTAATTACTTGTTGATAATAAATTAGCGATGGCAATATTTATTAAATAGTCAGCCAACTATTGATAAGTTGCTGATTGTCGGTTTATTTTTAATCAATTTTCAATTATTCTCGTAGACAAACCAATTAATGGTAAAACATATTTTGTACAATTGATCATCGGATAAGATAGCATTAACCAATATCAATGTTTTCTCAACCTGTTTCTATAAAAAGCTTATTTAAAACGTCGCCAGAAACGTTTGACGACAAAACAAATTTGCAGAAAAAAAAAATTGCAAAAAATTATCAAAATTTCCTATAAAAGTCATTTTCCAATAATCTAAATTTTTAGCAAGAATAAAAAAAAATAAGTGACAGATAAGAATTTTCTTACATTTGAATTTTGATTGTTTCAATACCGTTTTTTTTAAATCTGAAAACTATTTGCTCACTTGATATAGTCAGTATGATAAAAAAAAATCGTTAGATATCGATTTAAGGAGACACCTTCAAACTTTTTGATAAAACTTTCAAATTTAACACATCTTTGTTAATAAAAATATCTAAAATCTTCAACAGACCTAAATACTAAAAGCTAAAAAAATGTTAATTACTTTGAGTAATAAATAATTCTCCTAAAGCAATGTGAAAGATAATAATTAAATGCAAGCCCAATTTATTTTTCTTCTGTCACAATTGCACAAAATTTATTAAACTCAGTTCTGCAAAGCAAAACCAGATTTTATAAAATTAATAATAAAAATTATGATATGGATAATAAATTAATTAATAAACAAATCCATAAAAAACTTAGAAAATCTTCTTCCCAATTCTTCTTCTCAAGTATCTTCCCAAAAATATTTATATTTATTGTTCTTCCCAAATATCTTCTAATTAATATTTATATTTATGGAAAGATATTGGTTTTTCTTTTTCTATCAATAATATATTGTTGTGTAAAAAATGAAGCACTTTTTTCCTAGTATTTTTCAATGGCATTTGAATTTTGATTTAGACTGGTTGATTGCTGAAATTGTAATAAACTTACGAAAAGATTAAAAGCAAAATAAGCAAAATTATCAAGCCAGTGATTTTATATAGCATCTCTTCAAATGCAGACGAGTCAGATGAGTCTGTGAAACTTATTTTTAGCTCTAATATTTGGGAGCAATGGTTAACCATCATAATGTTGATGCTTTTAAAGAGTGGGAGTTTAGCTAGAAATAATTACGAGTTTACAATTTTGATTTTGACATTACACCCTTGGGACAGTAAAATTGTAATTATTGCAGTAGCTGTGGTGTTAAGCGCAGTTTTTTATGCTGAGAATGTCTTTTCTTAATAATTAAATTCACTTTTTCGATTTAGCGTCAAATGTTTAACTGTTTTTTATTTTTCCACCGACATCACAGAAGACTACTTTAACACACAAAATAGTATTTTAGTGATAATTTTATCAGTTCAACAACAGTTTCTAATGGATGTGTTACTGGTGTCAATCTAAGTTATGTCATTAAATTTCTAAGAACATCATTTTCATCAGAAAGCTATTAAAACTCAAGCGTTAAACCTGCGAGTTTGAAAGCTTGTCAGCTAATGAATTGTTTCACACACAAGTAATTATACCCAAAGCTCGTTTTGGAGGAGAAGCCCGTCGCTATCTCAATTTTCAGCAAAAATAATGACTTGCAAATAACGCACTCGGTTTGCTTCAACAGTCATTTCGTCTGTATTACCAAAGCGACCCAACTAATGTTTTCAGACAGTTCTAGCAATAATGAAAAATTTCAAGCAAGAAATAATACCATAAGTGAAGGTTTAATATGACACGATTTACTTCTGAATTTTTTAATCAGACACATCTAAAAGCTTAGAAAAGAATTAGATAAAACACTTGGTGATTTCAAATTTAAAAGTAACATAAACTTAACCTATATTGAAAAATTAGATTTACTAATTATAAAATTATCTATTTTTTACAAGCTGTAGTTGCTTAGTAGCTTAGTTGCAAGAACTCAGATGTGCTCATTATTTTTTTATTATAATTTATATTTAGATAATCTAAAAGTGATATATCAGATTTACCGTTTGAAAACTTTAATTTGAGTCAAAATTAAAAAGTAAGATCAATTTTGTTTTAAAACTTATTTTTTTCTCAAAAAAACATTATTTTAAAAGAATAATGTTTTTGAATTTCAGTTTTTGACGCAAATTACCGGCCGGCTTCTATTTGAAACATTATTATAAAATTATGTGTTTTTTTGTAGGCTACAGTAAAACAAAATATTTGTTATTGTTTTTAATTGGTTTGTTTGTTTATGTTTATTACTTGTCTATTAAATCTTCTACAATCTATTTAAAATTTCCACCATTACTATCACGTATCTTCTTTTCTATATAAAAGTTTTTTTTGCTCCCGACACAGCTCGCCTTTAAAAAACTGCAAAAAAAATTTTTTTTATTAATTTTATACGGTTTTCTTTGGAACAATGCAACAAAAATAAACTAACTTAAAAAATGTTTTTAAATTTAGCACCGCAAAAATAATAAGTTTGGGTCAATTATGTAATTGAAAAATAAACATTAAAATTATATAATGTTCTGAAACAATGATTAAAAATGTAAATCTATACATATGTATACGTTTTACATAAGTATAATTGTTTAAGGGTTAAGAGTGGTGCTATAGTTATGCAACAACTTTTAAAATAAATAATATTATTTTTCTGTATAACAAAAGCAAGCTTTTTTTGGAATGACAAGTCCTATGTTTACTCCAACACCCCTGACAATGTGTGTGTTAATTTTAAAAATAATTGTTTAGGTAGTAAAATAAAAAAATAATTGTATAATTTTTTTAATCTCTTAAAAACAGTACGAAAACAATATTTTTTGTTTTGCTATAGCTTTTACAACAAGTGTACAAGATTTTATAAAAATTGTATACAGAATAAGCAACGTTGTCAGATTGTATTAAAACGTTATTTTGAGTTAACTTACCTAGTTGCTGAGCAAACTAAACAAAGCTTAAATTATGTTTAACATTAATATAGGTTAATTAACCTGAACTATAAGTTTGTGTTTGGAGCAAACAAACAGTAAATGTCAGAGCGAAAATTGAAGGTTATTTTTAATAGTCACTTTAAGCAAGTTGCTTATGAGTGATAACCAACTTTTATAGTTTTTTATGCTTATTTATTCCGTCTAAACTTGTTGTTTTAAATATTTTTGTTTCAAAGCTACATAAGCCTTAAAAATATGCAAATAGTTAAATTATGCAAAAAAAAAACTTAAAAATAGGCAAATAATGCATTTTTTTATTATCCTATAATTATGTGCATTGTTTTGTTCATAATTTGAATAATCATAATGTGTCTCGCTCATATTCTAAATTAAAAGAAAGAATTTTTTACAATACTAAATATGCAAATTGCATAACGTTCAAACTTTAAACATCATCTCTAGCACAATTAAACTCACTAGTAAATAAAATATTTTTATAAAACGTATTATTTCTAACAAATCTACATATTAAAACCAGTTTATGTATTTATAATATTTATTATAAAATAATAATTATAAATAATACATAAATTGTTATTTAAAAATAATGTACTATATTATTCTAATGCTAATATAACTAAATAATCACTAAATAGCTGTTAAATAATTAAAAACTCCAGAATATTCTTCAGAATTATAAGCTCTTTAACATTTCTTCTTACGCTTAATTACAAATATTCTAAAAAAAGTTTGAGTGGGTGACAGCACCACGTTTGCAAAAAAACAGTGTCTCAACAACTTTATGTTATTATTGAAAAAAAATTTAAATCTCTCACTGTTTTATTTTTAAATTATTTCAGTGATTAACGGCTTAAATATAATCCGCCATTTTATGTGACGCATAACGCTTGAAAGCTTTAATTGTGAAAATGACATGAATAAACTATTTTATAATGGACCCAATTACAGGAAAATACAACATTTTTTCGTAATAAACTCAGAGTATTATTAATTGCAAGGTTGTAAACATAGAACATATAATTAAAATAGTTTAATATAAAAAGTTTTTGAATGTCTGCTATGAGTGGTAATCCGTAAAACATGGAATAATAAATTTCTAAAGAGATAGAATATTATAAGAAATAAACAGCTACTCGGTTTTACCATTATCTATCTAAAAAAATATATAATTTTAGAATATAAGCAATCGTTAATTTTTGTAAAATAGATAAAGCTTGTTATACATATTTAATTTTAAAGCTTTTAGGCATTTGCTTTTTTTCCAAACCTCCGTATCATAAAAGCAAACAGCCGCATTAAGCTATTTGATTCCCCTAGCCTCGAGCTTTCAATATGTGAATGTTTTATTAGATTAATTTGTGAAGGTTTTGGCTAAATTGTATCAAAAAGTAATAGCTTTTTATTAGCTTTTATTTTGTGTTCTGGAAATAGCACAAGCACTCGTTTTTGTATTTATATATTACTGCTACACTGAGAATTTCTCCTTTTGTAGCTTGCAAATGGAAAATTTAAAGCTCTAATGCTCTTCTTTTTTGAGCATAACAGCAGGAAACAGGGTTTCCCTAATCATCAACAAATGTTATTTTATAATTTGAATGTACATTGTATTAATATAGAATTTAGCTGTCTATAAATTATTATGTTATTGCATATTCACGCAAAAAGTAATTATTAAATATTTCGACTAAAACACGCTAAAAATAGATTTAAAAATGCTCTAGGAATAAATAAACTAAAAATTAAAATTGACTGTAGCAATAGTACTTCATTTCCAACACAAAAACAAACATTAATTACAAAAAATAAAACAATGCAATAAGTATATTTTATATAAGTATATAAGCAATATACTGTAACAGATATCATTAAGAAAAGATGGTCAATCTGAATCGAGAATTATTCACAACCTTTTTAGAAAGAGATTAGAGGTGTTAATTAAATAAATTCATTAAAATAACAATATGTGATAAATTAATCAACTAGTTAACTAGTATACTAATCTAAGACTAATTCAAGTAATTAAATTATTAACAAAAATTTAGGTGATAAATGTCTGTTTGTATCTGTTGAATTTTTTGAGATTCTAAAAAGCTGCTTGCCTGCTCTCCGGTTTGTTGATAAAATTTTTGAAGTTTCAGACCACCACATTGGCTGATTAAGTTTTTTTGACTTTTAAAAAGCAACTCCAGAAAAAAAATCATAATGGCTTGAATTAATTACTCTTACTTGAGTAAAATCTTAGCAGAACATTTCTCAGATTATCTCGGATTTGAGCCACTATTTCCACACCTCAGACTTTAGTGACCGTACACCTTATTTCAATCAACACCTCCTGATAATTTGTGGCTTTAAATTAATTAGTAAAATAATTTTTTTTTTAAATAAATTTTGAAAACTCAAATAATTTGTAAATCTCACAATAGTGAGAAAGTTATAGTATAACTAATATAGTCCATTGAAATGTTACATTTTTTAGGCCTTACCTTGCCTTTTTAAAAAAACGCAATTTTTTTTGTGTGTAGGGGAGGGGGGTTAGTGTAAAGTTAAAACCAAGTTTGTGGGGTCGCCACCCTATGTCTCACGGCCGCCATCTTAAAAATAGGAGTTAAAAGAGTTTTTGCAAAATATCTCTTAAACTATTTATTTGATAAAAAGAACATTGTCACCGTTTTTTGTTGCAAATTAAATTCTCTACAACTTTGCTTCAGTAAATTTTGGTCGTAGAACTATAAAAAAGTTATAAGCGAAAATGAGAAAAAAAATTATAACTTTTTTTATCATTTTACAAAAAAATAATATCAGACCATTTTTGTAGATCGTTAATTGAGAAAAAACTTTTAAACGCAACATTTTTTCGTTAAGTCAATAGTCATCAGTTATTGTTTTTTTTTATTTTGTTATTATTATTTTTTTAATTATTATTTTGTAATATTATTAATAATTAATTATTGATTCTTTTATTACAAAATTTTACAATTATTAATTTTTAAAATAATTTTAAATCTGATGGCCGTTACCAGCAACGTAATGGGGCTCTCAGAATTAATAAATGAAAATGACTGATGATAAACCGCCGACATTAACACCCCTTCCTTCTCCAGTTCTCCCACTGATATTTAATTCAGAAAGCCGATCAGATGCTGAGCCGCAGCCTGATTCTTCGAAAAGACTGAGGACGGAGTAGTTCTAATTTAGAAAATCACCGTGGATTATGCCTATTGGGGATACCACGTAAAAAAAACGCTCCTCCTGACTCTATCTCGTGGGTGGTGGGGAAAAGAGTCAATAATTAATTATTAATAATATTGTAAAATTAATAAATAAAACAATTATATTAATAATATAAAAAGCAAACAATAACTGATGACACAATATTAGTACACATATATAATATATGTATAGTTAAGAGTGCTGAAATATAGTACTCACTTCAGAGCGCTGTTAAACTTTAGCTATTGACTTGATAAAAAAATGATGCGTATAAAAGATTTTTCTTAAAAACGATCTACAAAAATACTCTGATATTATTTTTTCTTAAAATAAAAAAAAAAAAAGTAATATCAAAAAATATGAATTCTTTTTTCAAATTTCTGAACATTTTTGCTTATTATTTTGTTAATAGTTCTTCGACAAAAAGTTACTAAATCAAGTTGTAGAAAAATAATTAATTTAATTTGCAACAAAAAATGTTGACAATTTTTTTTTATCAAAAAAATATTTTAAGAGATATATTGTAAAAACCATTTCAACTCCTATTTTTAGGATGACGGCCGTGGGACAAGGGTCGCCCACAAATTTGGTTTTAGCTGTACACTGACTCCCCCTACACATCAAAAAAATAAAATTGCGTTTTCTAAAAAACGCAAAGCCCAAATGTAACTTTTCCATGGACTAATAACTGCTTTCATTGTTTTTCTTTGCACTTCAATCCATTAACATAATTATTATTGTAGAATACGCCACGGATATTCTGTAGCTTCAAGCTGCAATTATTTTAATTATTGTTTCTGATAAATATACGTTGGTAAATGTGCATGTGATTAAAATAGATATATGAATATTTAAATCAAGTAATCCATAGTTTGTTGCAATTTGCTTTATTTTCGTCAAAGAAATAAAACCTTTCTCAGTTTGTACACGTTTTTTTATATAAATTATTAAGCAATATGAGTAATTGATTTTTTTACTGCTATTAAATAATATTGACTTTGACATATCCGTATTAAAACACGCATAAATGTTATCAGCTTAAAGTTAAATATAAATTCTTAAATGTTTAACTTCCACATTCTTAACTTTGCGTATAGGGTGCAATATCTGCAATCTTTAGGTGAGTTTTATTGATTTTACATCAAATAGTAATCCTCTATCACACCGCAAGAGATTAAACTTTCAGTACGTAATTGCTGAATAACTTCGGCGTTAGCGAGTGGTTGCTCAGAGCGAACAAATTACGTTCTAAGGTTACAAGAACTTGAACAGATCACTCTTGTTGGCATCAATAAATAAAAAAGGACTTACTGACTGACTAAGCCTAACTTTCTATAGATGCCAATTTGACAGTGAAACGTAATAGTCTTGCAATGTGAGAACTGGAAGCAACAAAACGCTGAATACAGCATTCTAACTTAAAAGCTCTTAGAGTAACGCAGATGAACAGGAGCCTGCAAATTAAAAGTATAGCTTTTCATTAATAGAAGATTATTAAGCGAAAACAACCAAAACATTCCTTTTAACAATTTTTAATAATATTTAAAATGAAATTTTATTATTTATTGGTAGAAGCCAAAGCAGATAATCTTCTTTTATTTCCGACAAAAAGCGCTAATGTGGTAACTTAATTGTCGAATTAGCAATAATTTTCTCTCTCTAAATTATTGCAATCAGAATCATAATTTGTCATGAGATGTAAAAATCAAAAGTTTTTTACACACAAAAATTAAATGCTTTTAGTACATAAGTTTGACTGAAACATTGCTTCTTAGTGTGCAAATTGTACTGGATGATTAACACTCATCTCAATAAAATTACTCATTTATGACTTTTTTTATTAAAATGACGTCATTTTTGTATAATTTACTCAATAACAACACTCAAATAAACACAAGGGAAATTAATTATTAGGTTTAAATTATTATAAATTTATTTAGAAATTAAATTTAGTGAAACAATTACTGAAAAATGAATGTATTATTAAACTTTTTTTATGCAGTTTTTGCTTTATTATGTTATCCTGCTATCTAGCAAGATGAGTGAACGCGTCATATTTAGAAATAAGCAACATTTTGAGAGCAAATAATTCTTGAAAAGTTGGTGTTTCATGAAGTAATTTTAATTGACAAAGACTTAGCCTCTTTTGTTTTTTATTAAAGTATTTGAGATCAAAAAGGTACTTTGAATAAATCACCTTTTAGGTGAATTAAAAATCCACAAAAATAAAAATTAAATGAAAGTCATTTCAAAACATAAAAGGCAGAACAAATTAATTTTATTGAAAATTAAATTGCCTCTTATCTTAAAAACAAATGGGGTCTTATATCTATCCAAATGCCTATTACTTTCGTAATATGGTAAAAGTAAATTTTAATAAATATAATTGTTGAGCTTTTAAACACATAATAATAAAAACACCTGAAAATTTTTAGAAAAACTAAAGTGTCGGCCACTGTAAGTCTCATTGTTCAAAAATTGAGTATTTGAAATAAATTTATCTCACCTTTAAAAATAATAAAACAACGGTTACGTAAGGCTACAGGCTTTTTACACCAATTACTGTAATTTTTACTATTCAAAACCACGCTCTTGTTCCCGAGGGAAGACGTTCAAGAAGGAAAGATTGAAAATTAATGATTTACAATACCTCGCGCATTTCAAGAAGTTAAAGCTTTTCACAATGAGTTTGACCTGGAAGGTGTTTCCAATATTGAATTTACAAAAGAATGAACGCCTAGCTATAAACTTGTATTTTACAAGGCAGAAAATAGACAGATGCCATGAATATGTGCCGAAAAACGCTGTAGAATAGGTATCAATAAATTAAATTATAGACAGACTTTAAGAAGTGTATTCGCAAGTGTAAAATTCCCAGACGTAGTATGTTTGAAATTACTGAAGCAGAACTAAATTTTGTTATCAGAAGCAGAGATTACTCCGGGTGACGAGGGAAACTGTTTTATTGTTTTGCCTCATTTCAATAATTTAGCAGACGCTGTCATTATTTTGCACTGTTTTATGAAGACACTCAACAAACATCTCTTCATCACGTCGGAGATTTTCTAGATAATCTCCAAAATTCAATTATAAACCAAATAAGGTCAAATCAAAATATGAACTCCTCATCTCAAACCAAAACTTTTAAGTTTACTACTATTTATTGTATTAACATTAGCTCAAGTTGCCATTCACGCTAATGAGATTTGTGAGAGCTTTTACCAATAACGTTAGAACATGTCCCCAAAAAACAACTTTGCTTTCAAGCAATTTGAAAATATCTGGTCTTTGTTCAAACTAAATCAGAAACTTATAACATATTATTAATCAATCGTTGCGCTTGTATTTCAAAACAAACAATTTTTAGTCTGGAAAACTTTACGCTTACCTAAATTATTTGTTGGACATAACATTCCTGTGATGAGTAATTTGTACGCTTTGTCATGTTGTGTGCTGAACAACAGCTTTTGAAATATATTTCTTAATTAATTTTTTTCCCTTCAGATCGATTATGAATAATTTCACTGTAGCGACGAAATGTTTTTAATACACCTTAGCTATAATTTTAGAAAATATATATTTCATAATTTTAATATTCTCTAATTATTTAGTTTGTTTTCAGGCCATATTGCATTTTTAGCCAAGCTTGCAAATTAAGTGTTTCTTAGTGAAAAGTGTTTTATTAGATTATAAATAATAATTAACAGTTTTTCCAACTTCAATAAATTTTTATAGAATTGATCATTTTAAATCTAAAACAATAAATCATATAATAAAGCAAAACATCAAAAGAAAGAAGAATTTTACTAACCAAAAGCAAGACGCTGAAGAGCCAGCTCTACAACCAAGTGCAAAATATTGAAGTTTTTTTTAAAAAAAACCGACAAAAAAGCTCATTTAGAAAAGCCGTGGCAGCAATACGTAAAAACCTATTTATTTGTAATCTCTTCATTTCTTAATATTTATTTTATACATTGAAAATTAAATTTGTCTAACTGTTAAGCCAAAGCCTCACAAACTCGAGTTTGAATATGTTTACAGCAAAATTAGGAACATTTTCAACATTTGTTGTAAATTTAATAAAATAGATATATGATTTTTGAACAAAATTTATTCTTGTTAGCTGTGAGAAGCTTCTTACATCGATGTCAAAAAATTATGCTTTTACATGTTGATGCTAAAAGTCAGATACCGATTTTAGATATATGCGTCTCAGACAAAAAGCACTAATATGATAACTTGGTTGTCTCACCAACAACATTTTCCATTTGTCTCTAAAATTTAATTTATATTAAATCATTACCTGTTATTATTATAACAATGTATAAACATGCTTTATAACCTCGGAGTAAAAATTTATTGATAAATAGGTCAGAATAGATCAATTACAAACTGTTTTTATAGATTTATTCAAAAGAACTTTTTATGTATTGGTTTTTACTAGTTAGTTTTGTTTTTAATATCATTAAACTTTTCTTTAGAAGTTAAAATGTTGGTTGTGCATAAAAACAGAGTTCATCTAATTAAATTTCAGTGTTTATTTTTCTGTTTAATTAAAGCAAAGTAAAATTTAGATACTTTTTTAGAAGCTCTTTAAAACCGTCTTCTAAATCTGTATCAGGCAAATTAAGCGGTAAATCAGTTGAAAAGCGCTAGCAGAGATCTTAATAAAACAAAAAACGTTTTTAGAAATTCTATTCTGACATAAGAGACTTACTCACTATACAATTATTTAAAATTTGATTCGAATGTTGTATTTTTCACTCATTTGTTTACTGCTCTGATAATTTTTATTTTCAAAGAATTTTTGAATTTTGTAACGCAGTAATGTTAATTTCATAGTATTTGTTTACCATACACTTCTCAATTAAATCCTCGTATGTTTAACAATGGTGTAGTATGATAAAGGAAATTTAAATCAATTAGTTAGTACAGATAATTGCAACTCACCGTTGGAAGTTATAGCTAATTTATAATGAAAAAAACAGTAATATAATTTAGAATGTAATGAAGTTATTTATAGTCAAACTAATTTAACGGCCTCAAACAATGCATTATTACGTAGAAATTGAACAAAGTTATATAAATGTAAATGTGCTAACAACGCTCCTGGTCAAGTTATAAAAATATTAAACAGTTTTTGATTTGTAAAAATCTTGTTTAATTTTTAATTTTAATTACTAATTACGTTGAAATAATTATAATTGTAATTTGTAAATATTTATAAAGATAGATTAGATGTTTATTTCTTTCATTTAAAACACGTGTTTAACATATTTGGAGTAAAATTAGATTCGCAGACTCAGGTTTGTTTTGTTCTTATTGAAGCTTTTCAGTAAATCTCACAAATTTGTAACGACAATATTGATAAAAACAGTTTGACTGTTTGCTGGTAAAAATCAAGGTACCTAAATAAAAAACATCGCATATCTTAAATATGTGTTTGACACAAAAAGCGCTAATGTGATAACTTGATCTAATGAGCAATAGTCCTTTAACTCTTTTAAAAACTATTTTTTATAAAATTTGATATCTGTTATGTAACAAACTTCTAATAGATGTCGCTACATTTTTAAGGTATTTTTTATTGAATGCTGAACTGTAGTGATATAACGTAAAGTGGATTATGTTGTATCACACTAATCACATTTCCATACATCTTGAGTTTAAACAAGTTGGAATATAAGATTCACATTTCGTTTATAGCTTACAGCTATATAGGTCAATTATTATCTTTATGATCTTGTCGATTTAAATCAAATTTTATCGCAAAATATCTCCAAACTGTATACGCAAATTGAATAAAGATTATTACTATTATTATTATTATGATTAAACTATAGAAGTTACCAAACTAATTAGACATAAATTTAATTTTTCGTCCAGTGAGACTTATATGTTGGAAAAATGGAATTGAACTAGTTAATGTAGATAATTCCAACTCACCGCTGGAAATTATTGAGACAAACAGTAATAAAAATTTTAAATTTAAAATGAAATAAAATTATTTACAGTCTAGCTGATTTTAGCCGCCGCATGTAGAAAATAAACCAAATTACTGAAATGTAAATATTCGAACAACGCTGCTGGCCCTATGTATCAAAAATATTCGACGTAGATTTTTTAACATCTTAACAAAAAAGCCTTTTGTTGATTTATTAGTCTAAACTATAAATATCTGTCTTAGCCAAATTACAGAAACAACATTAGAATAACAAATTAGACTGAATTGAACTAGATCAACTTAGTCAAATTAAATTACTAAAATTTAAACTATATAGATTAAATAAACTTACCAAATTATCTACAGATAAACTTTAGCTACATTTAATTAGCTATATCAGAATAAATTACCTAAAAGTATTATACTGTATTGGGGTACCAAATTAAATTAATTAAACAAAATTAGCTTATTTAATACATATATCAATTAAGTTTATTTTAATATTTAGTAAAGTAGATAAAAAAAACTATCAATGTTATGAGAGCTAACTAAACAAACTGTACTTGATTAACTAAATTTATCTAACTAGAAAAATTAGAGAAAGCAAAATAAATAAGCTTGTCTGAAATTTTTAATTAAATTAGTTAGACTAGATAAACTATATTAGGCTGAGAAAACTAAAACTAAATTATTTTATTTAATCTAAATAAAACTACTTTTATTTTAATAGATGAACTACTTAAGACAACAGACCAAACTAAAATGTTACACAGGTTTGCAATGCACTTAAATAATTGGATGATATAGACAAAACTAGATTTAAAACTAGATTGAATCATAGCTAAATTTAAAAACTAGTATTGAGCAATTAGACTCATTGAAATCAAAAGTGTAACTATTAACTCTAGCAGACTCAACTTAACTGAAGTAATCTGAAATAAATTTATTGGCTTTGATTAAGTAGACTAAAATATAAACAAAATAAAAAAAACTTACATGTATCCGGTTGCAAAAGCTTAACAGTTGTTTACGGTTGGTTCCAACAACTAAATATAACTAAAAAAAATTACTATACTAGAACTACGCTAGAATAGTAACAGCTTACTGCAATAAATGACCTTTCCTTGCTCAAATGATAGAAAAAGGTTCTAGAAAATAAGACTTCTCTTTAACAAAATAAAAACAAGTTTTTGAAAAAAAATATATTAATTGGATTAAAAAACTATTTTAATTATACAAAAGTAGTACTCAACTAAGCAAATCACACTAGATTAGTTTACGTAATTATATTATACTAAATTGATTAGACAAAATGCACTGGACTAGCAAAACTGTGCTTGAATAATTCAAGATTATTCAAGCTCAAATAGCTGGAGTATATTAGAGAGTCTAGTAGGTTAAACCGAATAAATAAATAAAATAGCTTAAAACCAGTCGATTTTACAGAAATCATATAAGCCGAATTTAATAAATTAGTCTAATTACTTTTTGACTAAACTAGATTAATATAAATCTAAACTCTGTCAAAAAAATGTATTGATCAGATTTATAAGAAAAACTAGTCACTTTAGCTAAGCTACTTATCTGGATTAACGTCTACTATATTTACCTGGTGTTATGTTACCTTAATATCTATAATTTTATTGAAAATTTGATAATTATTTTTTCAAAAGAATTAAACAGTTTCTAATGATGTTATTTATTTGTAGAAATATGTGCTTCTTTAGCATTAAAAATATTTAAGATTAATAAATATTAAATATATATAAACTTTAGAAAAATTCATCTACTATACATTTGCTTTTTTGCTATTGTGTTTGTTTTGTCTTCATTTGACAAATTTGACTTCATTTTGCCTTACTTTTTGATAGAACAATGCAACAAACTAAAATATCTAAAACTATCACAAAACTACTTTATATTTTGCATTAACAAAATAACTGGAATTAAAAAACCGCTAATCTGTTAAAATTAGATATAGTAGGTTGAAAACTAAAGTTTATACATTTGAATAAAAAATTTCAATAGGTCGTAATATTCTTTTGCAAACATAAAAGTTAATAAAATTTTTGATATTGTTTTACTTTTTCTAATGTCACGACAAGGGGTAAGAACGGTTCTAATTTACGTCAGTAGGTGAAAAAGTTTTTCCAATACAATTTCAAATATTTGCTTTCAACAAATGTTAGTAGTTTGCCATCGAATGATCAAATAGAGATTCCACATTTCTAACAAAGTAAATTTATGCTATTGCTAATAAACACAGTTACGAGATTTTTTTTTAAGTTTCTTTTAATAACACAAATAAACTGTTGGCAATAAAACTGACTTGGCTAGAGCTTCAATATCATAACAGGTGGTTTTCTATTTATCCGAATTCAATTCGCTTCCATAAAATGTAATTCAACAGTTTTTATCTAAAATTTATTTAGGTTTCTAAATATGTGTTGTGAATTATTGTCGTTAAAACTGCCTTAACAATGTTATAGTCTTAGACGACAGACTGTGTTGGTACAGGAAAATTGTGCAAAAGTGCAAAACAAGCCTGTGTTTAATCATGTACATAAATATTTTTAGAAACAATTTAAATTTACATTATAGAAAATTTTTATTATGACAGTTATGAACTCTTCATTGTTCTTAGTTATTCATGATTCTTTGTTGAAGCAATAGATTTTAACAAAACTTAGTGTAGGTGGGTGATAAGTTATACGAGATAAATATAATTATTCATTTTTTTTGTATATTTGTGTTAAGAAAACTCCTTCCAGCAATAAAGTGCTGAAGTATAATGAGGTCACTAAATTATATGCCAGGATAAATGTATCTATATTATTCTCGGCAGACAAAGTGCATAAAATCTTGTACTCTTTGAAACTTTTGAAGCAGTTGAAATAATAAAACTATTCAAACAATTAGCAAAGCGTAGCAGAAATTAAGTTAATATTTTTTTTGGCATAATTACCACGAGGTGGAACTCCAGCAGTTTCAGTAAACCTTTCAAAAGTTGTGTTCAAACATCTGAAATATTTTGGCGGGAGTTGAAACTTTGACACTATGACCGGTGACACGTCTCCTGCCATGTGTGCACGACACAAATTGCGATCTGCAGTCGGTGACGGCGTCGGCGGGAAAATTACGCGTATGGACTGACAGACGCATTGCGCGTCACTACCGATATCATGGTAAGCCAGGTAACATCTGATGATCTGAGGGAAAGCACGGTGCTGCTGGGCAGGGCGCGTGCAACGTCGCGACGCTTCAAAGACGATTGCAGCCGAACAGATAGTCATGCGCCTCGACGCCAGAACGTTAAAATGAATTTCTCAGGTGCGTATACTGTCGAAAACTATTCCAAACTTTTAGACTACACCAGAAACTATTATAAATGATGTACTATCAGCGTGGCGGAAGACATCATCTAACATTCGAGAACTCTATGCTAAATCAGTTACTGTGGAAATTAATCCCGGATATTACTATGCTTATTTCTATTGACTTTTCTTAAACTATCATGAATCAAGTTTCAACATTTAGCCAAAACTATAATAGTTTTAATCTTTACAAACTATTAAATACTTATAATTTTTCTTTATATTTTAATAAAACGTTGTAAAACACAGTTTTTAAGCAGAAAACTTCTGCAACAATAAAAACGTCAATATAATTTTTTGCTATCTCCACTAAATAACAGAATATGAAAGTCAAATTTCATAATTTGTTTATTTTGCTATAGCTATAAGTACATTTTTCAATATATCTATGATGAATCCCTTACTTTTTAACGAAACTCTACTTTTGGGCTTAGGTCAGTAAATTTTACCTTCTCAAGTAACTTTTAAAAAGATTACTAAACTTCTTGTAAAAATATAAAATTTCGCTAAGAAGCAATGCAATAACTTCTGTGCTTTTAAGCAGATCACATTTGTACTAAAAAAGAAACATAGTAAACAAATTGAAGCTCATAAACTTATAATAGTTATAGATGCTTGATCAAAAAAAAATCTTTTATATCAATAATTAAACTGCTTTTCTATAAAATCATATTTATTTGTATATACCAAAATTTTTTTTTTAATAAGCTTATCAATGTTTTCAATTTAAAGTTTTTTATAAATAGTGTTTACTTTAAAGGTTGGTGTACAGGACTGTCAAAAAATAATTAGTTTAACTGCTGAAGTCATCAATGATATTTAATTTTTTACTTAGGGATTATAACTGTTTGTCTTTGAAAGAAAATACGTTATTATTCTAAATCAAAAGTATTTTGAAAATTGATTCAATAGTTTAAATTAGAAGGCAAAGTGGCTTTAGGTAAGGCTGCAAACTTTGTTTGATAGGAGTTTTATAAGTGGGTATATTGCATAACTCCATGTGACAATGCTTTTGCAAAAGTAAGTTATCTGTGAAAAATGTAAAGTTTTCATCGAGATTGTGTTATTATTTCAATTGGAACGATACATATTCTCGGTAAAATTGTTTCACCAGAAGCAACGTTTTAATTTTCCACAGTTAAGCTTTTTTATTATTTTTTTGTGTCAGCAGTTTTGTTGTTTTGTTTTGGCAAAAACAATAAAATGGCAATTATTAGCTTTTGTAATTGTAGTCCAAACAAAAACTTGTTTTGTTGCTTTTGCAAATAAAAAAATCATTTATGCAACTCTATTAAACAAAAGAGCAAAAAGGAAAAGTTGTATAAAAAATAAACAATTTGAACCTAGTTCAAAAAACCAAATAATAATATTAAAAAAAACAAGCACTTTTAGATACAAAGTTTCGATTTTCTTTTAGCCTAAGAGCCAGATTGTCTGGCTCACTATGTTTGAAAAAAATGCATATTAAACCGTTCTGTTAGACCTGTTCTACAAAAAAAAAATTTAATAGCTCTTTAGAGTTAAAAATTGTCAGAATTAGACAATAGACTGTAAATCAAAAATGCTTCCAATGTGTGCTTTGAAAATTAAAAGTTTAAAAAATCTACGTGAATACACCAAAACTGAAATCTATCTACTTTATGAATATTTTAATCATAAATATATATAATTGAGATGCATTTATTAGCTAGAACGGTTATAACATGCGAGCAGACTATATAATACTCTTTCTCTGTCTGTTTATATTATGATTATTTATATTATGAGTTTTGCTGATGATCAACATAAAATACAAAGTCTCACCACCATACGAGATTGAGCTGTGACAAAGGATTTTAAAAGTTCAATATAATATAAAATAAACTATTTAGAAACTAGTGATTTTAAAAATTCAAAATAAAATTTATGTATAACCAGTTATTTTATTTATTACTTTTCTTAATTAAAAGGAACAGTATATAGACATGCTTTAAGATTATGTAAATTTAAAAAAAAACATTTTGTTAATTTATTCATAATTTTTGCAAAAAAAAATTTATTTAAATGTCATTTTAGTAAAATAATTTTATCTAAACTAAAATTAATACTTTATTCAAACAAGTAAAAAACTTAAAGTCTTCCCATAATTTTATTTTTATTTTTCAATAAATGGAAAATTGAAAAACTACATATGTTTCGGCTTTTAACTTATCTTTTGACAAGAGCCATCATCAGGTTTGAGTGGTGTGTTAACACCGAAGCTTTAACTAATACAATGAGTATTGAAAATTAATACAATGAGTATATTTCCTGTTTTCAAATTTATTAGAGTTTAATTTTCAAAACGTTTAACTCGCACATTTGTTTTACAAAATTATACAGCTTGTAAGACTTGAAAATTCTTTTCAAAAAAATTACAATCAAGAATACTTTTTGCCAGAGAACAATCACAGTGATTTAGCATGTGGTTGCATTATTAATATTGAATTTGAACTGTTTTTGAAGTAACGGTATAAAAATATTGACATTTTTTCCTCTTATTTTTTAGCTTTAAACGCAAAACTATCTTAATAAACAGTTTTGTTAGACGCTGCGTATGAAAGACAGTAGATAATATGTAACACATTGCCTTAAAATGATTTAATCATTTCAAATATTTTACGTAATAATAAATATTGAGATACAAAAAAGTTTGTAAATCTTTGCAAAAAATGTGACTTATTTGCTTATTATTTAGTAAACATTACAAGACATTTGTTCATATAATTATTATTAGTCAGAGTTATACAATTTTCATTAGTGTCAGCAGATTTCAAGAATTTTGGTCTTTTATTTTAACGGGAAAACATTAATTATTCAGAAGCAAACAGTTTTCGTTCATTAAGCTCCTACAAACTTATAATCCTTAAATAATTTTGGAAACTAGAAAACGCAAAATCGTATTTTAGAAATTCATAGCCGCACTGAAATATATTAGAGAGCAACCAAACTATTGATTTTAAAATTTAAAACTACATTGTAATTGAAGTCGCATATTTATTGCATTGGAACCATTAAATTTTTGGCTTTGTTTTGACAGCAAGGTTGGCACTTTTCTACAGGAAATAAAACCTCAATAATAACGTTCGTTTTCTATATATAACTATAATAATTTATCAAAAGAAAGAAATTGATCATAGAGATATCACCGTTATTATTAGTCAAATTATTTAAATTATAAAAACAGACTAAATGACTCCTAGTAATATTTCTGTTTTGTTTATCAAATTTTTCAAAATTTAATTATTTTAAAACAATTTTATACTGCTGAACAGGCATTTTACGAAAAACTCATTATTCTAGCTATATTTTGGTGATTATTATTAGAATCAGCAAGCTAAAGTTCTGTCACTAAAATCATTTAGAACTGTCATTTGATTCCTAAAAGTGTTTGACAAACATTTTTTCGGTAATCTAATCTTTGATAAAAACAATCATTTGTCTACCTCTTTAAAGGTAGTTTCTAATTTCCGGTAAGACAAAGTTAGAAGCTTTTAATTTTTTTTCCGTCTTTTTCTAACTTTCTAAGAAAAACTTTCTAAAAAAATAAGTTTTAATTTTTCAAATTAATTTTTTATTGTTTTATATTTTTGATCTATTGTTCTTCTTTATTATTATCTTTAGTTTTCTTATATTTATCTTTCATATCACATTTTTTTATTATGTGTTCTAATATTCTTTTATCTTCTTTTACGCCTAAATTTTGCTTATTTTTTTTACCTTGCAATTAGAAGCTTTTTATTCTTTTTCTTCTTTTTCTAACTTTCTAAGAAAAACTTTTTGAAAAAATAAGTTTTAATTTTTCAAATTAATTTTTTATTGTTTTATATTTTTGATCTATTGTTCTTCTTTGTTATTATTTTTAGTTTTCTTATATTTATCTTTCATATCACATTCTTTTATTATGTGTTCTAATATTCTTTTATCTTCTTTTACGCCTAAATTTTGCTTATTCTTTTTTTTACCTTGCAGTTTTTTTTTGTTTCTTAACTTAATTCTCTTAATTCTGTCTCATATATTTTTTGCGCCTCTTATCTAATTCTTTCTTCAAACATGCATTGTAAGTGTCTCATGTTCTATTTTTTTTTGTCATTTTGTTTACTTTTATAGAAGCACTTCCTACTCTCATTAGAACGTTTATTACTTCAATCTGTTTCACCTCAAACTTAGACTGCTTTTATTACTCCAAACTTAGACTGTGTGTAGTAGCTTGTGTGTTCATGTCTCCCTGTAGCAAAACTATTGGAACTCAACAATTCTCTAATATATTTTATCGATGCGCTAGAACTTTGTTAAATCTATGTGGTTAACCCCTATTTTAATTTATCTTTCCGACAAAGCCTTTATATTTTTACGATCAATTTTATACAGAACAGTAAAAAAATTGCTGAAAAGCCAAGGACAGTTCAAGGCCTTTTTTTATAAAAAAAAACACTGAATTTTTGTCAATAAAAACCGATGCGTCTCGTAATTCTACACCAGATCCTGTGCGGATACCGGAAACATTCCCGGGTTCGTTCTTTAGTGCACAGAAGAGCAAAAATCACCTAATAATAGCGGTTTGTTCCTGTAATAATCTGATCACAAGTACAAAGCGAAACTAATACATTAAAAATTAAAATAATTGTTTGGTTTTTGTTTACAATTATATTGGATTTATCAATTTATTAGCACAGTAAATCCCTTGGTTTTAACTAAAAGACATTTTAGTTTTGCGACTTAGAAATAATTTTTTTATTTGTTGAACATAATTTAATTATTTAACATAATGATAGTTAATTCAATTATAGTATATTACTAAACAAGTTCAATATGGCGTTATAAGTGTTTTAATAGAACAAATGTGACAATACGTCTTATTAAACAAGTGTAATAATATACTATTTTATCTATTTACTTTTCCTATTCTCAAAATTTGACGGTTTGACTTTTCTTATTAAACTAAACTGTTTTTCATAGATGGGTTAGATATTACACTAGCCCTTTGCATTTATGTAAGTAGCCTTCTTACAAATTTGTATCATTTCATTGCTAACGTTTAGTGAGCGGTAAAAACAATAGATTTACTTTTACACCGCCTGACATAAGCAAGCCAAAGCCACTCAAAAGAGTTTGTTTGCTTACAAATTCAAAACTGTTATATAATTAAGAGTATAACGCTGTCAATAGATAATGTCAGAAAACAAAGCGTAGAATGTCACAAAAAACGTCGTTCTTGTAAGAAACATAACGCAAAATTTAGTAAGCTCAATCGGTTACTTTCATCACTGAGACGAATGTTTTTTTAAGCATTGCTTAAATAAGTAATAGAACATTGCATATACGCAAACAGTTTTCGACTGCGTGCTGTTGCACTGGTTTTTTGGGTCAATATTGGTAACCGACAAATAAACGAGTTAGTTACAAATACGCGTACCGTATATTTCTTGCATCAACAATAGATACATAATATTTCATTAGAGAAAAAAGAAGGATAAACACTCTTTCCGTAGAAAACTTATTAGAATATTAGTTTTAACTCATCCTCTCAACAGATAAGTTATACTATGCAAACTTCACATTGATATAAAAATAAATCTTCCACTATTTTTTTGATAAAGATGAATAAATAATAATTTTGCTGATAAAACAACATCTGCTGGAGTCAGTGATTGAATAGATAATCCGCTCAATAGCAAACAACTCTATACGGCTTTTAGGGTTTAAAGTAAAAACTATAGATTTACTAAACCTAGCGATGTAGAATTTTAAAAATAGTAAATTTCAAGTTTTAATATTGAAAAACAATAGAGTTTAGTCAATCCATCAAATGAATCAAATAAAAACCATACAATTTCAATTTGACCCACTCAATTTTTTTTTGCTTAAGAAATAGTCTAGAAAATTAGATGCTTGTTAGAAATAAAACTTAATAATAATGATTGACTGTCAAAAAAACTCTGAATCTCAAGACATACAAAATACATATTTTTTAAGTACAAAAAAAAAATTGAATGTAAAATTAGGCTTTTAAAAATGGTTCAAAACAACGTTTTACAATAGAAGCAATATAATAAAACCATGTAACTTAAACATGGATAAAATGAGTTATCTTGAGAATAATATTGTTTCTACTACATTTATTCCTGTGAAAGCTTCACTTAATTTGTACGGTTTATTCTTTCTTATTTGAAAGCTCCGAGGTGTATCGACGTCGTACTTTAGCTAGCGCGAGTCTCTAATGAAATAAATCTAACGATCTTTACCTTTCCGGATCTTTACTGATTTTGCTGTCTTCTGAGCTGTTTCTTGTAGGCAGGTTTTCAAATTCCACTGTTTTTTTAAGAGGTTGCATCGCTGTAGTGAGCAGAGGTCTATGAGATAAGGACGGTGAATTCGTTGGTGTCGGCGAGGAAGTCCCCGACGTCATTTTTTGGACACAATTTAATGAACGTTAAAACATCTGAAAAACAAAGCAGATATTAATTACTTTTAATTGTTTATAAATTATTTATGAATAATTTAACTAAATGGTTAAAAAATATTACGAAAAGTTTCAGTTTTAAGTTTTCAGTTATAAAACACTTAAAATAAAATCTTATTTTCTTGTTGAGTGTACAAGTAAACCTATTTGTATATTGTTTATACTATTTGAATAATTAAATTTGAAATTTTGAATAGTCTAGGCGCTTTGGACTATATGGACAGAATTTTTTTTTCTACAATACTTTTCAAATTGCTACAATATTAGGAGAAATAAGTTTTTTAAAACGATAGTGAATTTAGTTTGCAAGTTTGACAATTTGAAGTTTGAATTATAAAAATTAAATCAAACAGATATACTCGTTTTCACATACCATCTGTCATTGTTACCAAACCTCACTTTTTTTTTGACATTATTGGTTACATTATTGAAAAAATAGTTTCTAGAAGTCAGAAGCACTAATATTACAGAATAAACAAGTATTACAGAAAAAAAAAACAATTTCATTATTTTATTTTCACTTTTTTAATCTCAAAAAAAAACTTGGAACGTCAAAAAAACATTTTTAAAATGTTTTTTAACTCTTAAGTGTTAGTTTAAATTTTTACAAATTTCTAAAACCGTCAAATATGGACTCAAAAATAGATTTTGTTTAGTTTTTTAACTTGTTTTTCTTATTATTTAACCTTTTATGCAAGAAAAATAATGAAAATTTTTAAAATCAATTAAAATTTTAACATTTATAGATCGCTCCAAATTTTTCAAAGCGTCCAAGATATTTGTAACCAATTAATTAAACTTAAAGTAATTTGAATACAACTAATAATTGACTATTGCTGTATTTAAAGTTTTTAAAAGTGTTATAAAAATTTATAAAATTTTTATTAAAATGTTTATTTTTAAAAAATTAACAGATTTAGAAAATCATAATTTTTTGACAATTAGACTACAATAGTGAAAAATCTTAATTTAATTTTTTTTGTTTTTTGTGCTTTATTTTCATTTTTTATCATCTCAAATTCAGGAAAATAAAATTCACTTTGTTGCTATGCATGTTCAGAAAAAGTAGCTCAAAAAGATATCTTAGAAACTTTAAAGAATTTAAAGCGATTTGTGAAAATTAAAATTTTGACTTTTTAAGATTTTTATCAGTTTCATTGTAGAAAAAAAAGTAATAATATAAAAAACTAATTTTTTTAAATTAATTTTTGGCGATTATAAAAATTTTGGAATCACTCCTGCAGAAATTTTTTCGATCTGCTGTTTAGGGAGAATTTTTAAAACATTACTTCTAAAATGAGACAAGAAAACTTTTAATATAACACACAAAAAATTTATATTTTTTAATTTTTTGGCCTACCTAATAAAATTTTTGTATATTTGTAATTTGACATTAAATAGTTTTGTATAAATTAAAGATTCCCGACATTAAGTTCCAGCGTTAAATGTGTTATTTTAAAATTAAAAAATATTTAAATACTTTAGAGTCTTTAGACAATCTAAAATTTTTTTTATTTATTAATTATAAGTATCAAAAATCTGTTATTAATAGCAAAATTAAATTGGTTACATCTACAAATTTGTATTTTTTTATTTATTTTTTACTGTTACTGCTTTTTAATTTCGGACTGTATTCAACATTTGCTACTTCATCTTCATCTGTACGTTGTTGGTTTTTATTAAGTCATACATCTGCCTTTTTCACTTGTAACATAAAATTATGCAAGTAGCATACAATGTTTATTAAACTTGTAACGTTCATATTATTTATTCTCTTGGAAAAGCCACATTTTCCACTTAGAACTAGAAAATGTGGATTTTGTCAAGTGCCTGTTATATTATAAAAGTTGCTGTTGTAATAATGAGTATGTCAAAGTTTTTGATGTAATTATTTTGCTTTACATAACGAATTGTAGTTTTACAATCTTTTTTTATAAATGTTAGCGTTATAAGCTTTATAACTATGTTGAACAAAAGTTCTAGAATTTGCAGAAAATAATTTTATAACCATAAATTTCAAATTGCTTTAATTACTTTATTTTTTTATATGTTTATAACAATACATTTAAGATATTTTAAAACCGTTTAAAACATTAGAATTGTTATTTTGAGATTATATAGGCACTAATTTTAAACATTAAGTGAATTTTAAAGTGCTTAAAGTATGTTTTTGTATTCATGTATATCCAACATTAAACAAAGTCTGCCTATACTTTATAATTATTTAAAGCGTCTAAGATTTCTATTTTTGTATTCAAGATTAAAGATTATCTCATGTGGCAATTGGGGCATGCTGAAAATTATCGTTATTAACTTTGACCTTAAAACCTAAAAACTTAGTTTTACCATCTTGATGTAAAAATTACCGTTTTTGACACATCATTTTCTATAAAAAAATTTAATTTAATTTAAAAAAAATATTTTTATTAATTTTATTAACATTTTTCTTCACTATGAATCATTTTTTGAAATCGATCTGATTAGTTTTAAAAGTTTTTTCAATGTTAACCTAAAACGACTTTTTATTTTTTATGTAACCAAAAATTTTGGCTTTTTTTTTAAGAAACAAGAACAAATAAACTAAAAGCTGCAGCTTTTAAGTAATTTAAGACTTTAAAAATATAAAATTTTCAAATGTTTAAAGAATAGCGCTAAATTTGAAATTAACGTACATGTTTCATCTTCATCAAATATGGTAAATAATTTTTTAGACCGACATTTTGTTTAGCAGTTTTTAGACAGCTATAAGTTTATCATCTATTTTTTTTTATTAATTATCTCTAAATGTACTTAAAAACTATGTTGTCACTACTGTAATAATTATTTTTATACTTATACACTTATTTTTACAGTGATCTTACAGTTCGGTAGTATATTATTTAAAACCGAAAAAACAAAATATAAAATTGACTTCAAATAATTCAAATTAAAAAAATTGATGTTAACATGTAAAGAAGCAAAACATTGCAGTTCCAATTTGAAACATCAATATCTCTTTCAAGAATTATATATTAAAATAGATAATTATTTAATAAAGTGTTTTTAGACCTGACCTAATTTATTATAGATACCTACATTAAAACAATGCAACATTAAAGTTATCAGCATAATTAAATTGCAGTTCTAGTTTTTGACCCAAAATTGTGAAAAAAAAAACATATTTTATTGTCAATAAAGCCAAAATTTCTGCTATAAATACCGTTGAACTACTCAGTATAAGCATTATAAGCAACCTGCAAAATGAAGCAACAAATCTGTTTTACTTTCTTGGTTATATTTCTGTTTATATCTTGTAAGAAAAATAATTTTAAAATACAAGAAAAATAGTTATGTTATGTACCTATTTTGTTTCAGTTGCATTTTCAGAAGAAACTGCACCAAAACAACGGTTTGGTTTTGACGTAACTAAGTTTCCAGGAGCTGAAGGTCCTAAAGGTATTCCAGGAGATAGAGGTGAGCCTGGGCTAAAAGGACATAAAGGAGACAAAGGAGATGCAGGAGACAAAGGGGAACAAGGAAGTTTAGGAATGCAAGGACCACCAGGGCCACCAGGTGTTTAAGCTTCAAAGTCAACAATGTGCCATTTTGTAAAGCGAAAAAATTATTTTTTGATTACATAAATAAAAATAATAAAATATATATCAAAAATAAAATGTTGTTTTTATCCTTTTTTTCTAAGTAATAATAGTAAAAACGGTTTTCAACATTAACATACGCTAAAAACTATCAAAATATACCAAATAAAAAAAATCAAATCAAACCTTGTCATACTTGTAAATTAAATAATCTAAATTAAGACCTACAATTGATGCAACAGCAACCATTGAATGAAAAGCAAAAAAAGCTCTACATAACAAACTGGCGTGTTGATAAATAATTTTTTTGAACCTTAAATACAATGAACAATAAATAGTAAGCTCACTGAACATTCTGTTTCAATTTTTAATTTGTTTATTTTTATTTTTATCATATATACTTTTAATCTAAAATTTTTTTCTATTTATTATATCAGATGTCGCTTTTCGGTTTATTATATATATAATTTTAACAGTTTAAACTTTTTTAGTTTTGGTAATTTACTTTTTTTTCGTAGTTTTTTCAGATTTTTTTATCTTTATAATCCCTGATGTTAAAAATTAGTCGTGTTTGCATTTTTGTCTTTTTTATATATAACGTTTGAATCAGACTGATATTTTCGATTTTTTTAATGAGACATTTAAGATTTTACTTTTTTTCTACATTCGAATATCTAAAAAATATACTTGAAAAAAAAAATAGAAATATATAATTTTGTTAAATGCTTTATGCTTTTACAATGGTTATAAAAACCATTTAGTTTTACTATAATAAAACATAAAATTTAATCAAAAAAATTTATATAACAAAAATAACAATCAGCACGGAACAGATATTATAATATTTTTTAAATAGCTTATACGTAGTGACGTTTATCTATCAGAAGCTTTTTACATTGAAATTTAAAAACTATCTTTTCACATTTCAATGTTTAAAGTCACTAATAGCAGATTCTGCTCTGATAAAAAACTAAATTTTCTCTTTGATGGATTTAAAGATTTCTCTAAAAATAAATTTGCTAGGTTATAAGGAACAGATCTTTACTAAAATCACATTAGCGTTTTTTGCCTGAAACGCATATTTTAGACTCTATCTGCTACCAAAAAATAGTAATAAAGTCAAAGCAATTTTATTCAAAACTAAGATTTGTAAACTCAGACATGTGTTGTGCTCATTAACACTTGAATGTTGATTGAGACTTAAATAATCAAGATGTAGGAGGCTGTGTAGAATTAACACAGTTAAATAAACCAATCTTGATTGAATAAATGTGCTATATCTTGGATAAATCTTATATCTCTCCGAAAGCTATTATATCACTCACGTTAACTGTAATGTAGTCATGTAGTCAGATCTATCTATCGGAATCTTATTACATTACGTCGAAAGCTACGTTCTACATTTCACTAGTGACTTGTAAAAGTCACTAATGACAGATGGCGATTAAATAGAAAATGAAAAAGATTATGATAAAAAAAAGAAACTAAGTTTTGAGACTTTTTTTATTTATATTTTTAAGAGTATGATTGATTTATTTAATTTGTTAAACAATTTTTTTTTGAGCTTATAAAGCAATTTTAACAATTTTTTTCTTAAAAAAGAGATGATCTAAGAGTGATTTTATACAAATTTGCAGATGATCGGACAGGAATCTTTATAGTAATAAGGCTCACATCAAAAAGCAACAAAATGCTCACTTTTAAACTTCTATCAGAACAGATGCTCTTCACATAATTTTTTTCGTTATTAACCGATTTAAATAATTGTTGCTTTGCTTGAACAAAAATATCTAAAAAGTGTTCCTTTAAACATTTGTCAATAATTTAACAAAGATCTCTGGGGTGATAGTCAAAATTGCTTTCAGAGCAATAAAATATGTTACAGATATAGATTATTTAAAAAAAATTTTTTGTCTAATTTTTTTGAATTATTTAAACAAAGTAGTTAATAATTATAATATAAACACATTAAATTAGTTTTTCTTATTTCTTGTATTTAATTGGTTTCAAAAAATATATATAATTTACATTTAAAAAATTTATTTTAAGTAGCATTTTTTTTAAAGCAAACTGATATAAAATGTAACCTCAATATATAAAATAATACATATAATTTAGAAAGACTAAAAATATAAAATAACAATGCTTTAATAAAATATTATATGTTATTCAATAATATAATCATAAAATGTTATCAATACATAAAATTTGACATAAATTAGAAAACATATATATATATAGTTTTGTATCTGATCAATGCAGAGTACATATGGTTACATTGTTTTTGTCTTTTTCATATTCATCTAGTTATGAAGCTATTTATGAAGTTATTTATATATTTGACATTAATTTTTGCATTGATTTGTATATTTAGTGTAAGAGAATGTAATAAAACTATTAATAAATGTTTTGTTTTTAGTTGTGACGCTACAGAAGGTAAACAAACCACAAACGCGCTTGTTTGTCAAAAAACCAATGTTAATCGCCAAACTACCAGGACCAAGAGGCGACATTGGAGCTAAAGGGTATCAAGGAATTGAAGGAGATGTAGGTTTTAAAGGAAATAAAGGAATTAAAGGAAGTTCGGGATTACAAGGACCTCCAGGACCACCGGGGCCTCCGGCACCAACTAAAGTTACAAGTCAAGTTACTGCTACCACAGTTTTAACTACTAAGAAAGGCCCGCCTGAGGAAACTACAAAAAATCCGCCTACAGAAATTCCGGCTACAAAAATCACGCCTACAGAAATTCCGGCTACAAAAATCACGCCTACAGAAATTCCGACTTCCGAAAAAGCAGAAGCAAGGATCTAACAAAAATTATTCTAATAAAAATTAACCTAAAATCACATTCTTAGATTTAACAAACACCAAACATTTTAAATAGGACACTAAAATGTCAAAAAAAAAGATTGAATTTTTAAATTAATGTTAACTAAGTATATATATGATTATAATTCTATTAAATATATTTTGATAAAAACAGAATTTGGTTTTACATCAAATAATCGAACAATTTATTATAGCCCAACTATAAAGTAAGTAATTTGTTTAACAGTGTCGAGTAGTAGTAATAAGCACACAACAACAACAAAAACTAACAAAAATTTTGTTTTTAAGAACAATAACTAACTACATATACAGATGTGATAATGATAAGTTTTTCGTAAGTCATAGAAATATTATTATTATTGCCAACAAAACTTTTTGGTAATTTGTTATTTGTTAATCAATTATTTCTCCAATAAATATTAGTATGGTTTTTCTATGCACCGAATACCTATAAGCCTACATTGAAGAAATTTTTTTTTTTAATGTTTATGAAAATGTTTGGCTAGCAAAGTGTCACTTTGGTCTCTCCATTGATTATAAACTCCCTCGAACGAGAAAACAAAGAATTTGCGTTTAATTGTGGAAGTAATTATTATATGTTACATGTGTTATTGACGAGTTAATACGTTATTATGTAGTTGAAATCTGACGAAAACAATACTTCTATGGAACATACTTGGAAATAAACGACGTAATAGCCATTTCAATTTAACTGGGTTTCCTGATTGTAGCCACAACAAATAAATAATCTGAAAAAGAGAAGAGAAGAAAGCAACGAGATGAATTCTTAGGAATTACTACATACGAAATTGTATTAAGGTCAACTCTTTTATTCCAAAGCCTTTCCAACTTTGGTAGACAATGCGCAATATCGCTCAAAGTTCATAAAGTGACTGTAAAAATTTTTCAAAACAATTTTAGCTTACAACTTTTACGATTAGTAACACAATTTCAGTTTGTTAGAGTCTTAAAATGCAGACTGATTGTTTTCACTTAGATTAAAATACTGAAATAACTTTTATTTTATCAATTGGAATCAGAGCTTTTATTGGAAAACTGTCAGATATTTTTCTTTCAGGCAATAAAATAACAGGATGTGGTTGTATCCACCTGTTTGTGAAACTACATTGCTGAAACTGTGACAGTTTGGTATTCGATTCTTGATTGAAGTAGGAAAGCACATTTTCAATAAAATTTAGATACGTAAACAAGATATTTTTCAATGTTTACCATGAAAATGAAAACATTGTTTTTTTAATTAATCCGTTATATGTTATAAAAGTCAATTAAAATATTTTATTTGATTCTAAATCTGCAACAAACAAACTTTCATTCAAATTTTTGCTTTGAACATTGAGGATTGTCAAACGCCTATTTCGTAATGCATAATTTAATAAAACAATTTTTTTTTCTAATTGCAGCACAAAAAATTGTTTTTAGTTCTAAGAGATACAACGTGTCTCACAACTGTCAAAAAACTCAATACGAATTTGTACGTCTACAGCTGCTGCTTGAAAACTTTTGCCAAAAAATAAAAAATCGGAGAAGTTATACAAACAAAAAAATAGTGCGTCTATGGCTACGGGATAAAAGTAAAAACTTTTATTACTCTAATATACCATTATTTCTTTCATACCCGCGTCTAACAACGCAAATCTAAGTAGAAAAAATAAGTTAAATGCAGAAATTAATTCAAGTCTTTGACCAAATCACCTAATGTTGAAAAAAACACGCTAAAATTGCCTTAACAAATGCATTGACAATATCTTAAATACAATAAAATATATGTTATTGTATATACCAAATAAAAGTTTTTTTTAGCTTTTTACTGGTAGTTTTCAATGCTATAGTAAAGAAATTATTATTAACAGGGTTATTATTATTATTATTATTATTATTATTATATTATAAAATATATATATTTGTGTTAGACAATAAATCTTATTGTTTTAACATTTTATATTTTTCTTCTCAGATGTTTTCTGGTAAAAAAAAACAATTCAGTTCAATTACTCTTGTAATGAATATTTTAGTTATTATTGTTATTATTATTATTATTTTTATTAAATACATATTTTATTCATCAACAAAGATATCATTAAGAATACAACTTTTTCTTTTATAGCTGTAAAAATTCTTAAATTGCACCAAAAACTTTGTTTGTAGACTGAACCATTAAACATATATATAGAAGCATTTTAAAGAAAAGTTCAAACAAATGAAAAATAATAAAAAACAATTTTATAAAAATGTATAAAATAATAATAAAAATAATAAAGTGTAATGATGTATGAAGCCAAAATTTGGGAATAAAAAGAATGAGAGAAGATAGAAAAAGTGCAAAAAAGTATATAAAATGGATGTTAGGTCTAAGTAGAGAGCCTTAATCATATATAGTGAGATGGGAAGGAAAGAGAGAAAAATAAAGGACAGAGACAGAAAAAAGAACCGCAAAATTTAAAGATAAGATAAAAGATAGAGAAGGATGCGAGATATTAAACAAAAGTTCGAAAGTGTTGAGTAGAAAATCAAATAAAAAAATGAGAAAAAAAAAGATATTACGAAAAGAATGGGTTCAGCCTCCTCCTACGCTGAAAAAAATAGAAGCGAGTCAAGGGGTGCATCAAGACATAAAAGAGAGAGACAGAGACAAAAACAAGCAAGAAAGTAGGAGAAAAATTAGAGAGAACAGGTATAATAATGGACACATAAATCTGACGGAGCAAGAACAAGAAAAAGCAAGACTTATATGTGGGAATGAAGAAAGAGACAACGATTTTGGATGGAAGAAAATGAAAAGAAATGCAGAATGTGTGGAAGAGAGAGAGTAACATGGGACTGAAGCTCATAATGAAAGAATACTTAGAAGTAAAATGCAGTATGTTAGCGAGCGAGAATGGAATAGAATAGATGAAAATGATAATGATAGAGAGAGAAAGATTAAATGAGAGGGTAGACCAAGAATGAATAAAAACGAGAGATGATGGAAAGAAAGAAAATGAAAAAAAAAGCAAGAAAGAATAAAAAATAAATATATGTATGTTTTACTTTATTTACTTATAAGTGAAGAGGTGAAATATATCTTATAATATACCATTACTTGCCAATACTTGCCAAAGACACAAGACAGTAATGACTTGCGAATCCAGCAAAATCGCTGTGCCTCTGAGACGAGGAAGCCTAAACAAAATTATACTAGTTTTCCAAAAATTTGTAGAGTCACAAAAGTTCTAGGATGAGTTATGGTTGATTAATATTAGTTATTATTTTATTAATTTATCAAAAAATATTCTTTTAAATAATATTGGATCTACGAAAAATGATAAAATATTATTACAAATAATAAATAAAAATTTGTTAGACATAATAATGTAGAGATTACCGGAAAAAACCAAAATTCATAAATAGCTTAAAAAGTAAACTTGTTTTCACAAAAATATTTCACATAATTTTAACAAACGTACCAAAAATTTAAAAAAATCTCTTTTGCTTAACGTATTTAGAACATAATAAAAATTAAATAAAAAATTTATTAAAATATAGCTCAAAAACTTGTTTTTCAATATCATACATTATCTAAAATTATTAAGTTACATAAGTCGTTTTTTTGAACGCACAGAATTATTGACTTAGGTAGTGATGGAACAAGTTGGATTGAAAAAACGTAATCTACACTGTTTTTATCGATTATAAGAATTTTATAATTCTGTTTCTTAAATGTTACAGTTTTATAAGATCAAGTTAAGTTTTATTTGATTATAAAAACATATAATGCAATTGTTGGCAAACTTTACTTCATCTTCCAATTCGAAACAAATTTTAAAAAATCTCTGTTACTGCCTATCAAACGTAAAATATTTCAAAGAGATTTATTGAGCTTTTTATGGTTTTGCTTAGCAATTAATTTATTATCAAATTTTTTAATAATTTAAGTTGTGTTCAAAACCATCTTAATTTGATTTTTTTATGTATATAGTATATTTAGATAACATAAAAATATATTCAGGTAAAAAAAATCAGATACTAACTAAAATTATGATTAATTATTAAATAAACATTACTTAGTTACTTTTATTGAATGTTGGTATATCACTAAATATTAGTACAAATGTTTCAGCAATATAACGCACTTTTGCATCCAGCAAAAAAAATAATAAATTTTTTTGAAGAAGCTTAAATTATGGTATTGTTATAGTCATTTAACTCTCCGGATTTAAACCTTATAGAAAATGTGGAGGGTGTAAGATTAACCAATTCACCGGAATTTCTACTTTAGATTAATTAAGAGAACATCAAATTTAAGTTTTTTCAAATTATTGACCTAAACAAAAAATTAATGTATTTTACTAACACATTGTTAGGTTTTTTCTGTTAGCCGTTATGCGTTAAAATTTTTATATTATATAAAAATCAATAATTAGAAATCAAAATTACTTAAAGTGTTGTATTTTTCTGTTACTCAATACACATAGTTTTTTTTATTTTTGTTTGATTTCATTAATAGCTAATTTTATTACAAAATAAAAGCTTCAACAAATAGAATCAATTAAGAATCTACTGTTATTTATCTGTTCGCTCATTTTAAAATTTTATTGGTTTAATGGCTACGCCAGCCAAAACAAGTACGGATAAAGGGTGAACTAATTGTCGATAGTTGATCTCATTTGAATATTTATTAGGGGTGCCTTTGACATTCTAAACTTAGAATGAATAAAACACAGTTGGCAATTAATGACAGATTTTGGCACTTTGTGTTGACTTTCAAGAAGGCTAGTTTGCCTTTGTGAGATTTTGCATGTTTTATTCTACAACTATCCGTTATTATAACAGAAATAATAATGGTAATATTTAATAAATAGTATTGCGCAAACCGCTTGTTTTCGGTTTTTCACCCAATAATGTTGGTTAAGTTTAACCAACATTGTTAAACAATCTAGTTAGATTGTTTAATAATTGCACATGGCTGCTGTGGGCTTTACTTTAGGAGTTTACCCTTTTCTTTGTAAAATCTTACAATAATTAATTGCAGCAGATTTTAATACCAACTTAAGTCTCACTAAGTTAAACTGCAAGTTGTGCAATCACTAAATTTGTAACAGGAAAACTTTTAATGTCTTCCACAAAATGTAGAGAACGCTCATGCTCATAATAATATTACAGTCAACTTTGTCATCGTTCTGTTTACTTTCTATAAGCATTATAGTAAAAGACACTTGAAAAGTTCCTTTAAGGTATTAGGCTTAAACCGAATATCCCTAAACCTGTAACTTTCCATCTAATAATTATTTTTGAATATCTAGATAACTTTTTCTCAAACGTGTATTTTATTGCGTGGAAAAGACCACAGCCCCGAAAACGCTCTTTTTTGTGCGTATTGATTTCTCAATAAAGCTGCAACTATAACAGCTTTTCCGTAATTTTTAAAATAAAAATCTAATCGTAGAAAACGTACCAAATTTTACAAATTATAATGAATATTTTCAAAGCGCTTAAAGCTTTTGTCTCAGAAAATGGCGTTGTGAAAATGTAGCCAAACATTATTTTTATGAGTGGATTATATCAAGTACCACTTCAGTTACCAGTTCTAATGTGTTACTAGGTTTTGCACTTCAACTGATTACATTAAATTTTAAAGTATTTTAAATAAAGTTAAACAGCACGCTTAAACAAGTGACAGATAAACAGTAAATTCTTAAAAGCTGTATTTATCGGTTGCAAAACTTAAATTATTGCAGTGTAGCCGATCGTTCAAACGTAGAAATTTTAATGTCACGTCAGAAACAATGTGAAACATAGTTTGCTGTTTTTATTTTGAGCTTACCAGTCACATACAGGTTATTTCATGAACAGTGGTTTTATTGTTTAGATCATCTACTGGTCAATAATTAACACTAATAAAAAAAAAGTAAAATAGTTAAAACAAAAGTTATTAAGAGTAGATCCGTAGACTTAGACATGTTTCGTTATTATTGACACTCTTCAGCAAGTCGCAACAGATTCTTTTTTAAATAAATAAAGTTAGGTTTTTTATATTTACCCAAGTGCTTATTTCTTTCGGAATATGATAAAAATAGCAACATCAATTAAAAACTCTTTAAATCAAAATTGAGAAACCAGGTTTGTACACGTCGATGCTATAGGTCACTGCAAACAACAGATATCAACTCTGAAATAATTTTGAGACGAACAATATAGCATCGACCATGTAGAAACCTAGTTTCTCGGCTACTAATTCTAATAGATGTCGCAAAAAAACTTTTTTATTACCTAAAATTTATCAGTATAGTATAATAATCATTATTTGCTCTTGGGCTTATTTGATTGCCTATCCCTCACCCCCTAACTTAGATCCAAATTATTTACAATTCAAATATTACATTTACAAATATTACACAGTTTAAATTAAATGCCTTTGGCATTCTCTCTTTTTTTCTCTACTTTTCACCCTTCTTTGCTTCCTTTTTCTGACCCCTCTTTTATACTTTCCATCTTCGAGTATTTTGGCTTCTCTTCTGTTATTATTTTTTCATACTTTGCTTTATATCTTGATTTCCTGATTCTCTCTCTTCTCTCTTCTCTCTCTTCGTTCTTCCTTTTTTCTCTCTTCTCTTTACTTTTATCTTTAAATTCTTCTGGTTTTTCTATAAATTGCTAAAGCTGACACCTATTTTAAAAAGTTTTCTATAATCTTTTTATAGGAATCGCATTAAATCAATGGTAAACAAACACAATAGTCCAATTCCTTTATTTGGAAATGAATAGAATTTTTCGTATTTTCTTTTTCTTGATAAGAATTCAAATTATAAACCAATCTGATTCTGTCAGTAGTTGGTTATTTATAAAATAGTCTCTTTATTATAGATATGACTAATGAGTAATGACCTACAAGATAAAAAAATCAATATACAAACTTTAAAACAAAAGACTATTTTGCTGACGCTTCGAAATTCACAATTGCAAGTTTTCTTTTTAAACTAGCATTTTTGAGTTAAATTTTTTTGGTGGAAACAATCCAGTAAATTAGGTTTTCATAGTTAACTCTAGCCGCTTATATTTAGTTTAGTGATCTTAATTAGATGAGCACAATCTCATAACAAACTGTCTGGGGAAAGGAAATAAGACAAAACTTTGTTAAAGCTCCATGTCTTCCTTTCATGAAATTTTAATTCAATTTTCAACTACTCAACAAATTTGATCTAATTTAAATTGCATAACGTGACTTATCACATTTGTTGTTATTATTATTACCGCTGCAACCTCGAAATAATTTAATTGATGTTCTTACTTAAATGAACGAAATTAAATTTTAAATTTTCATGAATAGAATAGTATATTGTATCCATAGGAACAGATTGTCGTATTGTCTTCAAAGGAAATAATTGAAATCTTAATTAGCAAATTTAAACCTAAAAGTAGTTTGACGTCATCCATCTCAAGTAATCTTAATACGCTGCGTTTCTATAAACAATTGATTCATTAGTCAACAATATTATTGAGAAAAAATATTAAAAATCTAAATTATAAGAAAGTTTGAAAAAAAATTTCTATGTTGCTATCGTCCATAAGTGGAGATGTCAATTGCTAAGTGAAACGGCAAACGAAAACAATCGACCTGTACTGAGTACGCGTCACAAGTGTCAAAAGGCGAAAGATAAAATTTGTGACAACAGACTTATAACGCTTGCGCACAACCAGTCAGATAGTCTGGATAGATATTTGTCTAAACATTAAAACTTAACAGAACATAATGGATCTAATACTATAAATTTAGTCAAAGACCAGCAGAGTGGCAAGGTACTAAGGATACTACGATACTAGCATTAGCATCATTTCCTCGATAGATTGTCAAAAACTTTTTTTGCTTCGGATATCTTTTTGATTTTCCTGATACCAGTTGTTAGAGATAATTTAGACCCTATAGTATCAATTAAGTTTAAGTTGCTCGATGGCTAAATATAGTACTTTTAGAGCCGGATAACTAAGTAGACAGGTCTCAAATAAGTAAGGTTTTTTTCCGGTTGACCGTGGATGTTTGTAGATTTAAGAAGCACAACAGACTATAAAAATTGCAGTGTATTAGCTCTGTTGCTGTAATCGGTGTATCAACAAAGCATTATGTTTAGTTGCAGTATAATCCTAAGGTTTAAACTGCTAACGACAAAAGTTATAGCTACAAATAAAAAAGCTATATTTTTTATGTTTTTTAAGCCCCGAACTAGCTACAATTGTAATATGTAAAAAATATGTAATGTATGCTCGGTAGTCGGGTGGCTGACAAAAGTGCTTTCAAAACCTTTGTTTTTGTTTAAAATTGCTTAATCATAAAAGTTCTGCTCACAGTAGGTTTCATTATTTTTAATTCGATCAGTTGTAATAAGATCGATTGTTTTAGTTTCAAAATTAAGACAGATATGTTCCTTTAAGTTCTTAGAAATAAAAAATGGCTTTTTAATGCGATTGTCAAATGCTTATCCAGAAATTTATTTTTTCATTATCGTCATTAGTGTTATCAACGGTGTCACTTTGATAACAACACCCGGTATATAAATTTACCGGAAAATTTATTATATATTTATAATAAAAAACGTTTTTCTTTATCTTTTTTACTACTCTTTATCACTAAAAATAAAAAGCATTAATTAGGACGTAGACTAATTTATATAACAATCAGGTTTAGTATGATATTTAAGTTAGAAAAGAGTTAACAATTTATATTAGGATTGCGATCAATAAAAATGTTTCAGCTGTAATAAATTTATTTTCCAAAATAATAAACAAGAGCTGTAAAAAAACTCTTAATTGAATAGTCTGAAGAAAGTGAGATAAAGACATTTTAGCTGGCAAAATATTAAATTATTATTTTACACTAAGTTATTCTCTACTGTAACGGCGATAACGCCCTCAAAATCAATATCACCAAAATGCTTGTGTTCAAACATAAATTAGATTCTCATAATAATTGGTAACATTTTTAATTTGTTAGAATACTCAACAAATAACTTATAGAATTAAATTAATGCCAACTGCAGATGAAATAAGATAATCTAAACGTTAGAGGCCGGTTCAAGGAAATCGCCTGTTAGTGATTTTCTAGATTCTGGATTCTGGATAAACTCGAGAGGATTAACTACAGTTATAAATCTATCAGTAACCCCTAAGAGTCTTATTAAAATTATTAATCATAAAGCCATAAAACGCTTTTACATTTAATAAATGATTAATGTATCTTCTGTAACTCTATTATCAATTTTCTATATTCTACTATATTTTTTAAGATATAAAAATTTAATCTTATGTTTATGCCTATAGAAATGGTTAATTATATTGATGATAACTAATAAAAATTTGCAATAAAAAAAATAGAAACAAATTCACCGAATCTTTTAAAATTTAATTCGATTATAGTGAAGTTTTTAGTTGAGCTGGTTACTCCGAAGTTCATAACTACTAGTCCTAATTTTATAGAAAGTGCTATTTTTATGATTGATTTATTATTTTAGGTAGATTATTAAAGTAAAAACTATTTTGATAAATGTCAAAAAACGATCTACAATAATTTTGAAAACCTACCTTCGTGAGTACTCACAGATTTCAGAAAACAAACGCAGGACAAAAGTGAGTTTTACAATAGATTGAAGCAGAAATAGTCCTTAATAGACTTAATAGACTTTTTTCACTACCACTTGATAATTTAGACTACAAAAAAGAGCTCAATATTATTAAACAATTAGCAGTCAACAATTCATACCTAATAAAACTAATTAATAAACTTTACCGTAAGAAATACACCATCATTTAAATAATTTTACCTCATCAACCGTTACACACACAATCAAACAAATTAAATAAACCAATTAAATACTTTAGTCTACCATATGTCGAACCAATTTCCAACTCTATAAGCAAGACTTTATCAAAATTTAACATTAAAATTTCATCTTCTAATTTTCAAAAATTAAGATCATTTTTAGTTTCAAATATAGACGTGATTGACAATGACCAAAAAAAGCGGAATATATCAATTGTTTTAATTGCGGCCAGTCATACATTGGTCGAACTTTACGCCCTCTAAAAATTAGAATTTATGAACATCTTAGATTGATTAAAAATAAATCGAAATATAAATTTAGATCAGATGATCTCAAATACAAAAGTAGTTTTGCAGAACATGTTATTTCATTGAATCACGAATTCTCCCATTATGAATTACTGCACATATCAACCAAATTTAAGAAAAACGCCAATCTAGAAGTTTTAGAAATTCTAAAATTAAAAGAGAGATCACCTGACTCTATTTTGAATGATCAAACCAATGTTTCCACGCAAATTATAGAACCCTACATTAAGACTTTTAATACCTATAAAAAACAACCATAATATTTCGACTTGTCTCTTCCTTAGTTATCGATTTTATTATCTCCTATTCTCTATATTATATTTGGTTATTTTATTATGTTTATTGTTCATTTAATTTTAAGTTCATGTCTTAACTCTACACCCACTCTTAAACCGCTACATCCCCACCAACCGGCTTGTCCACCCGCAACATTTATAATTTATTTTATTTTGTCTAGTGTTAGCTAAAGCTTCGGTGTTAACACACCACTCAAACCTGATGATGGCTCTTGTCAAAAGATAAGTTAAAAGCCGAAACATATGTAGTTTTTCAATTTTTCATTTATTGAAAAATAAAAATAAAATTATGGGAAGACTTTAAGTTTTTTACTTGTTTGAATAAATTTTTTAAACAATCCCATTTTGAGTTATAAGATGGAACAATTTTACAAATATATAATTTAATTCAAGATTGGTTTAAGTGATAAAAGGCTATTGAAAAAATGAATATATATTACAAAAAGTGATAAATTTCCAAAAGTAGAATTCTATGTGTCTGACAGGAATATAAACCAATAATTCAAACATTAACAAGAGTGAAATTACAGTAAATAACTTCAAAACAGTCACTTCTATAGTGAACAAAAATGATAATCAATATAGCTTCGGTTATTGATAAATTTAAAACAATTGACGGGATTTTAAAATATCAAAACCTAAGAAATTATTAAGAAGAAGAATTCATTAACACTTTGGATGACTTTGAATTATTCAATTAGTCAGCTTTATTAAAAATATAAAATATTTTTATAAAATGTATCGTTGCAATTTAGAATCAATAGTTTTAAAGAATTTTATTTTAAATCTGTATTTGACAAAACATATCCAAATTAAAAAATCAAATTAATTACAAATATTAATTGATTTTGGAAGAAATGAGATCAATTTAAGACGAACGAACACGTCTAAATTATCTTAACAAATAGATAGAATTACCAATAAATATTTATATTTATTGACAAAAATATTAAAAATAAAGCTTTTCAACAAAAGCTCTATTTGATTAAAAGTTCAACATGACATAAAAATAGCAAAAATCTAGCCAATATTGTTGATTTTAGAAATTTTCTTAATTACTTATGGTTATGCTATAGTGAATACTAACTTTAATAAGTCAAATTGTTTAAAAAACGTATTGAAATAAAAACGTAAGTATTAACAATTTCAAAGATTTATGTTATGGTCTTTCTAAAAAAGACAAATCTTGCAATTTTATTTTTCATTCTGTTTGGCCTATCTCTCTCAAGCAAACGCGATTCCTTATAATGCTTTCTCATTTGTTTAAATGATGCAGAAGAATCTCCAAGTATTTGAGATTTTCTGCTCACACTCTTGGTGGGCCAGCAGCTTCTCACCATAAATCTTTGTTATAGTTAACACTTTTATTTTTATTTTAGTACATCATAATTAATTCAACTTAATTAAGTTAGGATCTACTTTTAAATGTACAAATGTTTTTGCCGCACCAGTCTAATTTTAGAATTGCTTTATGTCGGCGCTGATTGTTCACACGCTTGGAAAAAGAGTTCTAGGCGTCAAAACAACGCCATAATGGTATGCTAACACCTCTAGTTTTGTTTACCTACTTTCTGTTTTCGGCATATTGCCATTATTGCCTATTCCTTTTTCGGCTCTTGTTTTGAATTTCTATCAAGGTTGGTATTGTCGTTTCATGTCTTTCTTGTTTTTACCAATCTTTCTCTTTTCTATTGTCTTTCACGCGTAATGGTTTACTTAGTTTGGTATATAATTGCATAAACTCATCTTATAAAAAATATTTAAAATCAGATTTCCATAAATCACAAACATTGTGTTTCTATACTGTGACAAAAAAAAACATGCAACAAAAAGTAATGACTTTGAATACAATCACATATTTTACATTCAACTGGTTTATCTAGGTATATACAGGATAGGGATCAAGAATCGAGGAGGAATGATGACTGATGGTAATGATTGCTACTTACTAGTACTTACTCATAACAATATCAAAAGTTACTTCTACTACAATACCAAGCAGCTAATTCTAATTTTAGCTTGTGAAGCATATTTATTTTAGGCTATTATATACAGCCAATACCATATTTGTGTAGCCAAAACTTTTTGAAATGTATAACGTCAATTACTTGGTATCAACCACATCTGGACCATCATAACCATTTATAAGATTCTAATAAGAGTTTTGGTTCAGCAAAATCGTACAGACTGTATTAAATTGTGTTTTATATTTGTTTTCATTGACTATGATGTTTGTGATAAAATGATCTTGTATTTTTCTAAGCATTTGGTATTGTTGCACTCTATTGCAGATGCAGTTTCTTCTAAATTCACATTCTTCTCTTAATTTCAGATTTCAACATTATATAATTAATGTCCGATTCTTGGAAGTGAGAAAATTTAAAACTTTTTATACCGTGGGAAAACTTTTGATGGCTTTTAGTGCAAACATTCAGTTATCGATTTGCCCTTTAAAGCTTACGTTAAAATTGAATAATAATTTGTCTAGAGTACAGCAACTTTTAAAAACAATAGGTTTTATATATTTCCATATCGATGTCAGCTGTGTACGCATTTGCAAAAAATGCGAGTATTACAATGAATTTTATTATTCATACTTGGTAGGTCTAGTAAAAAGTGGTAGAAAGTATCAATTTCACAAAAGTGCATTTTGTTTTTAACAGTTTTTAATCTTATAATTGAATCAATATACTTAAACCCGACTTGAAATTCACAAGAAACAATCTTCTGTCTAAGCTATTTAACGCTCTTGTAATGTCTTAATCTTTCTCGTATTACAACACAATACATATTACAATAGTACAAATATGTTAACAAAAATTGTCGTCAAAACATCATAATAATGACTATTAGTGACAGTTTGACAGTTTCAAAATCTTCATTATGAATAATTATCCACTTAATCCAAAACTAAATTAGAAACGTCTTATGACTTTATTTGTTTTATAAAATTTTAAAAATGAATTATAACCGTTGTGTCAGCTTACATGGGCTTCATGCTATTATGTTGTCAGAAACTCACTCATAATTTTATTAATAAAGGTTTAGTGACAGGTACAATTTAGTTTACGAAAAGCTTTAAGCTAGACAGTGGCACGTTGAAAATTTTACATTAGGAATTACTACGGATTTTGACAACAAATAATAATAATAGTAACAATAATAAAACTAAAAACTAAATGCTTGTTCTTTTACAATTTTTATATTATTGATAAAGTAATATTGTCACTATAATTACTTGTCAAAGACTGTAATGATTTTTAAATCTAACAAAATTAATGTGCCTCCCGGACAAAAAAATAGAAAAAAAACATGTTTAAAAACTCTATTTACAAAATTTATATTACCAAATTTATATAAAATTCATACCTGTCAAAATCAAAAGTAAAAACGTTAATTTTTTTTAAATAAATTACACTGCTTTTGAAATCTCAAAACCAATGTAATTTTGAAATTGAAAAATTGAAAATTGAAATTGAAAATAAGATATTTTTTTGGTAATGCACAAAAAGTAAATATTAAAAAATCTATTTAATTATGTTTTTTATAGAAGCGCGTTATTACCAATTGCTTAAAAAAAATTGAGTTTTTTTGCAAAATGACTGTTAGGTATTCTAGATTTTGATTTTAAAAGTTGCAAATTTTGTTACATTTGAATTTCGATTGTCTAAAAGATTGGGTTTTCTTTGCAAAATGTATTCTAGATTTTGATCTTAAAAGCTACGAATTTTGTGACATTTGAATTTCGATTGTCTCAATCAAAATTGCATTGCATGTCTTTTAATCATATTCATGCAACATCTTCTCAAATCCGAAATCTATTGGCTTACTATTCTATATTCACGTCAAAGATGAAACTGGAATAAACATTATCACGTGCGGTTTACGTGATATCCCACCACAACATGGGTGTCGGTTCTTACAGGGCTGTCTTCAACGAATGCATGCTCTTCATGTTATGCGTCATATGATAACGTTTCTGAGTTCTCACAACAAAACCGAACTATAACTTAATAGTACTTACTCAGGCCCTGTCTCGTCACTCAAGCTACGCCTTTATCTGGTCCTTCCATCCAATAATTTCTATACCACCCCACCATGGGATACCAAACACCAATATGTTTGTTTATTCCAGCTTCATCTTTAACGTGAATATAGTATAGTTACGAGGGTTGTCTTTTAAGTTTTGCATATAGCTCTATTGAGAGTTGCATCATTTCATGCATTAATTTCATTATTTTATGACTTTTTATTTAAAGTTTTTATCTAAATATCTAACGCCATTTTGTTAGAGTAAATTTTTGAAGTTTACGTTTAGTATTGAATATAGAATTAAATGTAGAAAATTTTTCAGCAACAAGTTTGAAATTAATTTAACTAATATATATTTTGTTTTAATTACCTGGTTTAAGCCCCCCTAAACCAAATTTTAATTTATTTATTTAAAAAGATTAATCAAAAAAATATTGGTAAAATTAATAAACCAATTAATACTCTTAACCAATTTATTGAAAAATTTATATTATTTTTGGAAGCAATTATCGCAACTAGAGTGTTTTTTCCAGTCAATTTTTTTTTGGTAATAACGCACCGCATAAGTCGACGGTGTCCAAGTGGTATTGTAAATTCCAACGTAGACGCTGTAACTTCAGCTATGAACTCTAATCAGGTCTACCTAAGATAGATGTCACCTTAAAAAATATGAATGCCATAACTCAATTAATAAAGGAAGATAGTCATGTGACATATCGTGTAATAGAGGCGTGTTTCTGCATCTCAAAAACCTCTATTTCAAATAATCTCCATAAAGAATTAAGCATAACAGAATTAGTTGCTCGTTAGATACCACATCTTTTGACAAAAGATCAAAAAGCGACTCATCTAGTGCTAAAAAAGTCTGGATTGTTTCAACAAGATCTCGAACAATGTATTGTATATACATTTATTCTTATGAACCCAAAAACAGACCTCAATATGCTGTTTGGGTGTTTCAAACTAAAACAAAGTCAACAAAAGTTATTCGTTCTCGCAGTATTTTGAAAAAGATTATTGCAACATTTGTGTCAAAATCATATCATATTACTACAATTCCCCTACAAGATCAAAGACCGAGCAATGCTGACTGGTGTACAACTGTTTGTTTTTCAGAAATAAGGCTTTGCTCCGTAAAACCTCCTAAACGGCAAATCATTCTACATCAAAACAATACAACGTCCCATACTGCTCGAAAAACTAATTAAGAAAACATAGAATTACTAGATCATCCACCCTACAGTCCCGTCCTAAGTCCTAGTGACTTTTTTACTGTTCCAAATATCAAAAATGGGCTGCGTGAACAACAATTTCAGTCACTAGAAGACTAAGTCAACACATTTAAATTAGTTATACTAAGACTCTGATTTGAAAAGGGAACCCAACTGCTTTGACAGTCGGTTTGAACGCATGTATCGAGAAGAATACTTTGAAAAACAATAGGTTTATGTTTCTTTCATCATTTTTGTTTCGTTGCCTCTATAGACAGATTTTAAAAAACAACTTTCGTTATAAGTGTTATGTTCACGCAAAGAGCTACTAAAACATTTTGCTATGTGTTGCGATAACAGCTTTAAACGGCAAACAATTTGTTTTTAATATAATAACACTACTAATAAACTTCAAGTCAATATTAACACAAAAATAAGCTATTATTATGTGCGATATATCAGGTTTATTAGAGAGATCTGCCACCACTTGGGACGTGTACAGAATACAAAAGACTAGGATCACTCTGTTATATAATATTTGAGAACAATAATATTGCAATTGGCAATAATGCGGTTTAAATATCATATTTCAATCATTATTACATCTGTTTCTTATATTTAATAGATCTCTTTTTATGAAACAATTTAAGTTGATAAGACACTTGAGCTTTGAATTTTATTTGAATGTAAACGGAGTATATACTGTACTTGGACTGAAAATTTGGACTTTATGATAATTTCTTGCATAAATTTAAAAAAATATATTTTGAATTTAAAATAAATTTTCAAATTGGGTAAACAACACAAGATTTATTAAATAGTTACCTAAGAGTGGATTTATAATTAAAATTAAAGATAATCCGTTAAGTGATTGGTTGAATTTGCAAGAACAGTCAATCAAACATCTAGATTTTGATGCTAATTGGCATTAACTTAATTTCAGTTCAATTTACTTTTTGTTAAGTCTCGGTGATATCCAAACCACCAGTGAATAGATGTTGACTAGATCTTAATTTGTTTAACCCACTTAGATTGTTTGAGTAGATATTTTATTTTAATTAAATTTGAAATTTTTAACTTTATTTATAGTGATTTTAATGTTTGGTGCAAAAACTTTAAGATTAAGGTTAGTTTATGTTTTGGTGTTTTGATTGTAAATTTCCAAACCCTACGCATAGTTTTTCATAATTTGTTTTATATAAAGTAATCAGTTGTATATAAAAGACCATAAAATAAACCCATCTTTTTGTTTATAAATGCTTGCTTAATTATTAATACAGTTTTACCGCTGGCTAAAAAGATATTTATTTAATTTTAAAAGCTTTTCCGGCTACCATGTAATCATTATAAAAAGATGAATAAAACTGTAACTAAAATCTCAAAAAGCGGTTTTTTTAATACAAAACTTTTGTCAGTTTAACGTTTACATGCTCCATATAGTTTATATTTTTTGAAACCAAAATGTATTAATCTTGCCAAATGTTTATAGGTAGATAAAAATATCAAGTTACAGATGAAATCCTAGTTAATACTGTTACAGTTTTATTTTAAATTAAAATAAGACAAAACTTAATTTAAATGAGACAATTGTTACTTTCTTACATAGCAAGAGAATTTATGTAGCATAATTTTAAAATTATAAACTTTTATTACCAATTCAAAACTGAAATAAATCTTAATTTTTATTTTCAATTAAGAACTGGCTTTTGGCTTATTTGAACCAATTAATGTTGTTAATCTTTAACACTAGAACTTATTTTAAACCAGTTTTTCGGAAACGACATCTATTTTATCAAAGTCAAAAAACTAGGTTTCTACATGTTGATGCTATAGGTCACTCCTAATGACAGACATCAATTTTGATAGAAATAATTTTGAGACAACGTTATCCATTGCTGATTGAACAATCAAGTTATCAAACTAGCGTTTTTGGCCTGAAACGCATATCAAAATAGAGAAACCGGAAAACTGGTTTCCTAAGTGTAATGTAAAGAGCTTCTTCTAATAGATGTCACTTTTGATAAAAATAATTTCAATACAAATAAATATCGCTGATAGACAACCAAGTTATCACATTGGCGCCCTTCACATCTAAAATGTGCATTTTCTTGAGTTTCTACCAACAAACAAAAAATAAATAGGTAATAAAAATTAACAAAAAGTTTTCACTGAATAAACCTATCTCTACAGTTTTTACATGAATTATTGAGACTCAATAACAGAGATAAAAATAAACGTCGTTTTTGATATAGTTTATTGAATTGAACCAAAAACAGTGCCGATGGTGTAATAAAAGAACAACAATAATTGTGTCATTGAGTCATTGTCGCTGCTACAAGACTTTTTAATCAAAATCATGTTTTATCAAGTTAGTTGTCAGAACGCGACTAATTTAATTGCAAAGTTTGAGAAAGCGAGCTTTGTTACAAACCGCGAACATACGTCGACAGATTTGAAAGAATTTCATACAAAACAAAAGATGTTTCAAAATTAAACAATAATAATTCGAATTATCGTTTATCAATTTTGTAGTTGTAAAATGATATCAATAAAAGACTAAAACAATTTTTACACTTTCTATCTGTAGAACATTAAAAGATTTATGCAACAATGACGCTACGATAATAATCTTTAGTTTCCGCACAAAAGCTTCAAAAAGTTTCTAAAAAAAAACTAATTAAATTATAATTTTTGATACAAAACTAGTATCATTGATATAAAATTTAATTTATCAAAACTATATTATTATTTCTATTTTATATGTTTAGTAACAATAATTGATATCACAGCTTTATCGATATTTTATTATAGTTTATGGGTTATCATACTGAACATAAAGCCCTATTATTATAATTATTGAGTAGCTAATATGAATTAAAATTAAACTGCAATGTTTCAAATTGAAATTTGTACTAAAAAAGCATATCTTGTCGGCTGAGCTCACTCAGCTTGCCAAATTATCATAAATAACTATTACATAAAACTTTATGTACAATTAAAAAATGAAAATCCAATATTTTTCGTATTATTCTTTTATTTATATCATATTTTTTGTGATTACAATGTTTATATATTTATGTTTACTAAATTAACGATACATTAATTTTTTACTTGACTGACCCAGATTTGCATGACTGGCAATTGTAAAACTTTTTTCAAATCAATATACTGCTTAAAAATTAATTTTTAGGTTTTAAAAAGTAGTAGCAAATGCTAAGGATTCCAAATAACTAACAGGCTATTTCTTTACTCAATCAATGTGTTGTCATACTAAAAAATCACTTAGAACTCTGCTTGCAGTTTTTGGTTGCTCGTTTCTTAAACTATGAAAAATCAGACATTTTATGGTTTAGTAGTCAGCATCTTTGAAAAAATTATTTAAAACAATAAAAAACTATTAAAAAAAATTTAACATGAGCTTTCCAAAATCTCATTACATAAGATTTAAAAAAGTCTTAAATATCTAAATAAATTATTATTTATATATTTGTTCATTTTGGCTTCTTTCAGTTTTTTTATCTTTTCTTAAATCTTTTTATTGATATCTCAGTGTTTATCTTTTTACCTTTTTTTGAAACTTTTTTTTTTCATCTTACCGAACACACTTTTTTTTTGTTTAGTGTGAGCTTTTAATCTTTCCACTTCTTTAAAAAGGGCTTTGAAGCTTTTTTTGCCTTTTTTTAGACTTTTTGCCTTCATCTCTCTGTCTCTTTTGTCACCTTTTGGAAGGGAAGTCCACAACTTTAGAGACACATCTTTATGAAGAGCACAACTTCTTAAAGATATTGTTTCCCCTTATAACCACTGCACATTTGACAATATTTTTCCATCTTCTTAGTGCTGCTTATGTTTGTTGTCAGTTAACCTGTACTAGATTTCATTGATACATATGTAGTCTCATTTTGTTTTCGCAGAAATTCTACAACTGTACTAAAATTTTTTTTTGCTTAATTTTTTTACTTTTGTTGTTATTTTTACAATTTTTAAATTTAAGATTTATTGCGCGGTGAAGAAACATAGAACATACGTCAGATCTGTCGCCACGTATTGTTGATGTAAGGCATACACAGCCCGTGCATTCTCCGGCCATAGAACCGGCCAATTTGTTTTATTATATTGACCATTAATAGTAACTTATCACAATTTGTTTACTGACTAACTCGTTCAATCGTCGGTTACCAATATTAACCCAGGTTAATGTGAATATGTTATTAAGCGGTACTAAAAAAAAACAATCGTTTCATAAAAGAATCTTACCGATTGAACCTATTTTAGAAAAAATATTATATTTATTGTAGCTGTGAAGATAATTATCGCTTGATTTAGCAACAATAATAGTATTATCAAGTATTTTCTTTATGTATACTACATAATGTTCTATTATGTAGTCTGAAATATATAATAGCAGTGTTATTTTCTAAATGATAGATAAAATTGAAATGTGAAAATTTATGCTTTTTAGTTTAAATGATTGATGATTGTTTATGACATTTTCGAATAAACTCATTTATTAAATATAAAATTAGTTTTTGGTTGACAAACATTTTAATGTGAAAGCTGTGCATGAATAATTATGACCAAAATCTATTTAATCCAATCTAGTAGTTCGTCTGCTCTTTATCTTATAAAGCAGTTTGAGAGCAGGTTGTCATTAGTTAAATGTCATAATTTGACAGAAAACAAACAATTTAGGATTACAATAATATTTATGTAAATAATGTTTATATAAATGTATCAGCACAATGTTATTCATCATTCATCTTTATAATGCTTTACTAATTATTCTGGAAAAAATTATTGTTTCAAAAACTGGCGCCAAATCAAAAAAAAAATAACACAAAAACGTTTCAGTCTTTATGCTAATCAAGAATACGACAAATTTCACTACGACTGTTTCATAACTCTATTTGCGGGTATTTTTTAGCAATCATTTTTTATATGGCGGCTATACATAAATATAAAGGTCAAGTTTAACTGCGATATAAAAATCTAGTAAATATAAATGTCAAGGAAGAGGAAATTTGCAATTATATTGAAAAGAAGTTACAACTGCGTCCTGCAGACGAGGACAATGGAAGTACAATAAAAGTGACAAAATTAATTTCAAATTGCTCGGATTCTTACATTTAGCTCATTCAAAGCCATTATAAATTATGAACAAAAGAATCAGGTAATAGATCCATCTGTTCGCCACTCAACGATCCCACTGTCTTGACAAACTTTCAGAGAAATAATATGTCAAATTAAATTTATTCAAACTAGATCCGTCGACTTAAGCATGTTTCCTTCTTATTAGATAGAACTCTTCAGAAAGTCGCCACCAATTTTCACCTCACTAAATTTGCAATTAGATCTAATATTTACTAAAGTCTCTTTTACTTCTATATTTTTCTCATCTCTCTAAGAGTGACCTATTGCATTGACATATAGAAACCTGGTTTCTCAACCTTGAGGTAAAGAGCTTCTAATTCTAATAGACGTCGCTGTTTATACCACATTACCAAAGTAATGATTGGGATATAAAACCTCATTGTCTTTGCAATTTTTTTCAAATAGGATCTATTGCGACTTAACGAAAAGTTCTAGCTTTAACATTATTTTACAATTTGCTGGTAGAAACCAAAGTAGATAATATTGCATATCTTAGACATGCGTTTCAGATTAAAAACGATAACGTGCTAACTTGTTTGTTCGATCGGCAACATTATTTTGCCTTAAATCAGATTTGATATCTGTCATTAGGAGCGGCCTATAGCATTGAAATGTTAAAACCTGGTTTCTCTACTTCGCTGTAACGAGCTGCTACTAGATATGTCAGTAAATCCAACGTTTGTGAGTTTTGCATTAATGCCTAATTTATTCGGCATATACTAAGTAAACTAAGAGTTTTTTGAATTTCTTATTAAATAATATTATTGAGAGAGTAGATATTAGTATATACAGGTTTAATAACTCTGAAATTAGGTTTTTTGTTTGGAATATGTATTTGACAAATATTTTAACATACGCATTTCAAGATCTTTTCGCAGCAAAACTGTGCTAGTCAGAATCGATACATTTATTCTAGATTTCTCTTGCCGTGCTTTGAGTCCTTTAAACCTTTTTATTGCAAAAAGTACATTAATCCACTACCAAATTTATTATTTTGTAAGCAAAACTAACAGTCTAGACGATTACAATCGGTCAGAAATATATAAAATATAGTTGTCGACTGTTGTCTATATTTAAGGATTGTTTTTATTACGCTAAACTAGTTTTTTTTATTTAGCTTTGCTGCTTTTTGAAAAAATGAGTTTTTTTGTCTTCAATTGTTGAAGTATTATTATTTATTAATTTTATTTATTTATTAAAGTTGTAACACTTTCATCAAAACTTTGATTTGAGGTAATAAAGGGTTTTTTAACATCTTGTCTAAGCCATATACTTACCCTGTATACACTACCATCAGTGGATAATTTCAAATCAAATGTATTTATAACATTGTTAGAGTTGAAGATTTTTTATTTAATTTTGGGTAAATTATCAAATCAAAAATTGTTTATTAATAAATTATAAATAAAATTTTTAATTACATACAAATATTCTCAAAATGTGATTTTTCATATTTAAAAATCTTAAAATTATTTAAAAACAATTTATTTAATAATTTAGCTGTTCATTTAGTATTTATTAATAAATGCTTGTTGCTGTAAAAAGCTAAAAATACAACCCTTATTTCAACTGCAAAAAAATGTACAGCGGTCATTTTAGATTTAATTTTTAAAAAAATCGTTAGATTGCGTAAATTCAAATAAAAATACCAATAAAATTGTTGGTATTTTTTATATTTACAACATCTTGCTAACAATACATATTGAATATAAACATCATTATAGTGAGCTTCATTCCAGATCCAGATGCTTAAAATACTCTATCTGTCTTACAATGTTATTCATTCATTAAAAGAAAACACACATTTTAATTGAATGTAAATATAACTGAAAATTTAATTTTAAAATTAGGATATTTTAAACTGCGTGATGTCATTTTTATTTGTAATTAACCTAGTGTGACAAGAACATTTATAAAGAATAACATGCTAGTGTGGTCTTATATAATTTAATGTCTTGCGTGAGATATTGCCAGGAGAGTAGTTGTTATAGTGATAAACGTGTTTTGAAAAGTTTTCAATAATAAAGTCGAGAGGGAATGAATGGTGTTTGTAAACCTAGCGTAAAATGTTTGTAAGAAAAAAGTTTCAAAGAAGATAAAATGCTTGGACTAAACAGATTCTTTAAAATTTATTGAAAAAGAGCAAAACTTGGAAGGTTTTTAAAAAACATAATTTACCTTTAACGATTTTATAAAATGAATCATAAGGAAGTGACAACAGTTAAATAATAGAGTGATTTTAGAAATATTTGCCATTATCCTTAAACTTTTGAACCACCATTCCTAAGAAACGAAAATTATTTTACAAACGGGATGAACAAAACATTTGACACACCGATTATCCGCAACGGGTCCCGCCGATACTAACAAACTAACGATGAATCCTCATAGAACGCGCATCCTTCACACTGCACAGTCTCCGATTTTTCCAAACCTCCTCTGAATCACGCTCAAGATTATTTGAATTAATTGCATTTTACAACTTTAAAACGCTTTATTATATTTGCAGCATTTATATTTCTCTATTTCGAGCGAGACATAAATAGCCGAACACTTTCTACATCTTGAAACTCATTTACTTTCACCGCCTCACCGTAAAAACCACTCAAATTGCTACAGCTTAAACATAAAAGCTAACAGACAATTACTTTAATATAAAACATTTCTGATCAGAATTAAATCCTGTTATAAAAACGTTTAAAAAAAGTTTGTATAAAGTGCGTAGTTTATAATTAAAGCCCACAGACTCTAAACAAACGGTTTTAAGATTAAGTAATAAAAACAGTAAATCACACAAATGGTATATTTAAGAACAGTAATTCTATAAAAAAAAATTGTTGAAATAAACATAAAATAGCAGCTGTAATTTTTTGCAGGAGAAGCATTGTTTTTTTTTACGTTTTCATTCTCATTCTCACTGCTAAAAATACAGAACGTAATAACTGCAGCAACTCCAACTCCATATCACTACGAATTTAATCTAACAGAACTGATTTGAACCTAAGTAAAAAATTATGTAGCATTGTATAACATTTGAAAAAATATAAGAATAAATACGCAAGAAAATTAAAAAAAAACTGTTGAGCAAATTATTAAAAAAAAAAGTTAATGATGCTGATCTTTTCATTCTTACGACATTAATAAAAGAAATTAGTTATTTATTAAGAATTTTTATACGTACTTCTAAAATTCTAGACTGATAAAGTTTTAATGTAACTACATCAACCCTCCCATTGTTATTGCACTATCATTGTCTAACATTCTAAAGGGAAAAGTTCTACACAAGAGCACCAAAGGTAGTTTTGTAAAAATAAATAAACGGTAATATATAAATAAACAGACATGCAACAAAAAAGTGTTGCATGTCTGTCTAGAAATTAAGAAGTTAACCGAAACGCAAAGCGTTGAGATAAGCTTCATCTCGAGCTTACAATTGACATTAATTAAAAAAAAATTGCTTTTAGAAACTTAATAAAGCTTTAAAATGTCCAATAAAGACTCTAGTGACACACAATGAACTCTCCCGGAGTTATTGCAAGCTGCAGCAGAAGATATAACCAATCTAATAGCTGAAAAAAGTCGCGAGCGGTGTGAAACAACTTACATGGACTGGGCTAATCAACGCAAAACAAACTATTCATCCAAAAATGTCTTATTGGCATATTTTCATGATCGTTCTAACTCAAAAAAACCTATCACATGCTGAGCTGTGCATTCGATGCTCAAACCAAAACGCTCTAAACTTGACGGAAAAAATTTAGAAGTATTAAATTGTATTAAAACAATTGAAAATTAATCAATCGCAGTACGGTGTAATGAAGTATTCAAGTAGGCTAGGTTTTTCCGTTCAAGAGAAAAATGATGCACATTACCTACCTTTTACTGATTGGGGGTCAAATCATTATCTACATGAGTATTATATAACATACCTCTAGCCTTATAAAATACGACACAATTCTTGAAATAATTGTTTTTTAAATATATCTTAAAGAATATCTGGAAAATGATTCTAAAAAGTGAAATGCTGAAAAAAACAAAGTGTTCTAGAGGGACCTTACTAGTAGTTACTTATGTATCACAATATGGCGAAGAGAAAAAGACACTCTGGAACAATTCATATGTGAAAACAAAATTAATAAATAAATTATTTACCAGTATAATTTTTTTCCAAAAGTATACTGTTGTATTTAGCAAATTTAGGTATATTTGTTTAGATATTGACATCTTTCGGAAAAGACCGTGTCGAAAGGTTTAATGAAATTGTCGACGCTTCGCACTTCATGGGTGGAGGCGTCATCAGGACAGAGAAATAAAAATAAGAACAGAATAAGTCGAGTTACCGTGGTTGTTCTTATCTTTATTTCCTTTTCCTGATGACGCCTCTACCGATGGAGTGCGAAACGTGGTCAATTTTTAAACTTTTCGACACGGTCTTTTCCGAAAGATGTCAATATTTTAATGACTTTGGGCCGTGAAAGCCTTTCTTCTTCATATTTGTTTAAATTTTAATCTGTCATCTACAAATGGGAACGCTACAGGCGCCGGTGATATTTTTGTCAAAATGATTAAACTGTGCTGTTCATTTATTGCTACATACATAACTCATATGATTAACTCTTTGGGAAAAATTTCTTCTCCGACAATTCTCTCCGAATTCTCAAAGCATCAAACTCTAAAAAAGTTTAGCAATTTAAGAATTATAAGCATTATAATTACATTTTCAAAAATAATAAAACAAATTATTTGTAAAAATTTATTTTTAATACTACTTTTTTAATCCAATTTTAGACATTTTTTTAGAACAAATCCGCTTTTAGTTCATTATTATTGGAATACGAAATTGATTAAAGCATCAAACTCTAAAAAGTTTAGCAGTTTAAGAATTATAAGCATTTTAGTTACATTTTCAAAAATAATAAAATAAATTATTTGTAAAAATATTTTTTAATCCGACTTTAGACATTTTTTTAGAACAAATTCGATTTTAGTTCATCATTATTGGAACGAGAAATTGATTACTGCTTTAATACTTTAAAGATTTCTCTAATAAACCATTTTTTGATACGATCGATCATAGCCTGTTATGTACAACGTTAACATATTTAAGATTTTTAAATTTGATAATAAATTTCTTCTGTAACTATTTGAAAGATTGAAATATTTGAATAAATAATTAGTAGTCATTTCCTGATACCTGATTCCTGATTACGTCGGGTGTGCCGCCAGGCTGTATTTTGGGACCACTATTATATTTACTTTTTATGTTAGAAAAAAAAAATTTATATAAATAATTAGTAGTCATTTCCTGATACTGTTACGTTAGGTGTGCCGCAAGGCTGTATTTTGGGACCATTATTATATTTACTTTTTATGTTAGAAGAAATTATTTCAAAGTACTCATTTGTAGATAACACTCAATTTGAACTTAGACTTAGATTCAATGTTAATAATCTTGTGGGAACTAGCAATAACTTGAATAAATACTTATTATCTGTGTACACATATGCAAAAGATTTATAACATTAAACTTAATCTAGACAATTATACCTTAATTCTTCTTGTTCTAAAAACATTTTGACTTTAAGTTACATAAAACCTCAAAGTGAAGTTTTATTTAAAATTTGTTAAAGTCCAAAAATATTTTAAAAGATGCTTGCGTTTTGAAAATTGTATAAATTTGTTAATTAATGGTATAATAGAGCACAAGTTTTGTAAATGCGGATTTAACGAATCCACGTTTACATGAGTGCAACAAATAATCTGCAACACAGGTTTTTTATACTATTTTTTCAATTTTGTGTTCTAAATAATCTTTTAATAAAGAAAAAATATTTTTAGAATTTTGTGACAGTGGTTAGTAGTGCACTCGTTATCTTCAATTTTTCAAATTTAATGTCATTTGTAGTTACTACGTCTTTTTTATTAAGGACATAAAGCTTTCAATTTATATTTTTTAAAGGTAACTAATTCACTGCTTTTTAAATTATTTTCACTCCAAAGCACCCTCTAGCATCAATTCTCAATTATTTTTTAAAAATTTTTGATTATCGTGCGTTATTTCACCTTGAAAGTCTTTTTCACTTCACCCTTACCAATTTTTTTCTATTTTTTCAAAAACTAAGACTGTACGATAGCTGTACAAAATAAATAAAGCATTCTGACTAACAAATGATTAGATGAAAAAAAAATAAAAAAAAGACTAACCTAAAGTGAAACGCAAAACATTAAAGATTGTATTTAAAATATTTTATATTGTTGGTTTTTGGAATGACTTAGTTAAGTTCGGATGATTTTAAGTGAGTTTTGTAAATTAGGTTTTAAAATCTCTTCTTTTTTATAAACAATTTGTGTTTTCACATAAACAATTTTAATTGGCGATAACTCTCTAAACATCGCCAAATAAAAAAAAATAATTTATTTAGATGTTGTCATCAGTATCAAATAAATAATTATGTTTTGTTGTGATTTCTTACTTATCAAAGTAGAATATGCGTAAAAGTATTTATTGTAATTTTTTTTTGTCAATAATTGACAACAAAAAATCAATAATAATTATTATTAAAAACGGCTTTATACGTTTTATGTGAGTATAATAATTTACCTTAAGTGTTTTAAAAAATTTCAAGTTTAATTTTTTAATAATTAATTATAAAATAATATAAAAAAAAATTTTTTTTATTTTATTCAATTAAATACAAATTTCAATTAGGAATTAATTTAAACTTTCATAGATTATTTAGACGCAAATATAATAATTAGTTTAGATTATTTAGAAAAATGTAAAAATGTATATATAAGACAAGTTGTACCTAATTGAATATCTAGGACAGGTTAGCGGCTACATATGATAGATAATTAAGTGATGGTAGTTGAGAGATGACTGATGTCATGTCTAACAGCCATATGGTGCTTGTGATTTTTAGTTTTAGTTGTTAGTTGTTAATTATAGCTGCAGAAAACAAAGTTTAGCTGTTTTAAATTGAAAAAAAGCGTTTGATGTCGAAACTTATTTTAAAATAAATTTTTTGTAACATTAAATAAAAATATTATAATAAAATCAAAAAGTGTTCAATTCAAAACCTACATCTAGACTTGTTGATTACAACAATCTAAAACAAAGTACGTAAAAATATTTTCTTTTCTTTTTTGTTTACTTTTTTTTTAATTTTTTTTTATTTTATTTTATTTTTTTTTTCGTCTTTTTATTTTTTTTTATGATTGTTTTCTAAAAACATAATTGTAGTAAATCATTCAATTTAAAAGCGTGGAAGGACCTCTTCATAATAATAATCTTAATATTTCATAAAAATTTTAATAATAATAATAATACTAAAAATTGAATAAATATAAATAATATATACATTATAGTATTTTCTTAAACTATTGATTTTTCCCAATTTATTTAATAGCATAATATTATCGTCAATTTTACAGCCTAGGATTTTACGACCAGACGCTGTAAAATTCAACCTTCTTACGCAATTTCATCAGCCAAGTTTTCTATTAAAAACTAATTTTATATAAATTACAGTTTTATACTTTTTTTCTCACATTTGTGTAAATTAGCTAATTGATTAACAAAAAAAAAAAACTTAGTGTAGACTCTCGTATTTTTAAAGAAGCAAAAACGAAACTAACGTTTTACGAGTTAACAACATCTAACCCACAACAAAAATAAATTCAGCAATTTTGTACGCTGTCAAAAAAGTTTGACGTAAACTTTTGAGTAAAATAAGTTAGAAAAAATCAATAAATAACAGCAGAGTTAAAAACAACAGAGCGTTTATACAAACGGCTAAAATTTAAAAAAAAATATGAAAAAGTTTGTACGCTGTCAAAAAAGTTTGACGTAAACTTTTGAGTAAAATAAGTTAGAAAAAATCAATAAATAACAGCAGAGTTAAAAACAACAGAGCGTTTATACAAACGGCTAAAATTTAAAAAAAATATAAAAAAGTTTGATTTATTTAAAAAAATTACGATAAAAAAAGCGTGCTAGTAACAATAAAAAATTTAAAAAATAGTCAAATTGGATAAAAATTTAAAAAAAGAGCAAACAAGCAATTGTTAAAAAAAAATTGTTTAAAACGTTTAACTTGTCAACAGATAATAAATATTTAAAACCGCATTAAAACAATAAATTGGTACTAGCTTAAAATATGCTAATTACAGTTTTTTAAAAGAAATTTTATACTACAAATGTTGATTACATATTATTAGAAAAATATTGTCAAATGATTTCTCATCTTTTTAATTATCTTTGATTAACTTTGTTATACTTTTTATTAACCGCCAGAATTTAAAAATATGTTTTTTTTTGCCTGGTTTCTGTTATAAGTGATTTATATTATTTTGCGCTATAAACATTTTTTGTTAGTGCTATTCCATAAAAATACCTTATTTTTACAAATTAAAAAACGTAAAATACGCATTTATAATTTTAAATGTTTGATCAAATAGGAGCACACATAATGTAATGTGTCTTTGTAATGTGCAGTGGAATATTAAAAATTTGGCTTTTGACGAGCCAATAAACTGAAAACAACTGCTTTCCAGACATATACTTTATCTAACCAGTTTTTTTGCATTGGCTGTTCGTCTCGTGCAATGTCGCAGAAAACTGCAGTGTTGCACCGGTTTATCTATCGTCATATGCACAAAATGATATTTTTATCCAAATGACTTATTTCATGAACAAGAAAGAGCACAATCTGTTTGCTACTTGTCAAATTTGGCAATTAGAGCAGAGCTCTAATTGCACAAAAGCGTAAGCCAAACTCTAAGACAAGTTTAAAAAATGTTTATAATTATTGTTTTGAAACAAAAACAATTTTTAATATTTTATATAAATCAAAAGATAAATAAAGAATAATTATTGTATATAAATATTAAAGACATACCTACATTAAACCTTTATTTGCAATTTTTGAAAAATACCTCTTGCTTCAGATTAAGTAGCTTTTTACTCGGATAAAATTTGAAACCTTCTATTACGTTAATAATTAACACACAATACCTAAACCTCAGTCTATAATTTATATCTAACAATGCAATTACACAGGGCTGTCAAATGATCTTGAAGATAATTGGGCAATTCTATACCTATAATTTCATTATTAGAATTCGAATCGAATGTCTCTTTTAATGATTCTAAATAATCGGTAGGTAATTACTTCTGGTGATGAATAGCAATTATCAACGTTAACAACTGGTTTACAATTTCCCTTATTATCTTGTTACATAAAAAGCTAATTGTTTTTTAATTTATAATCAATTTGTTCTGTTAAATTAGTATAATTGTTACTTACAAATAAATCATATTATGAATGATTTTACAAATTTATAATGTTTTAAAGTAATACGACTAGTAAGTATACTAAGTCATTCAGTATCAAAATTCTATATCTCGCTAAACACATTATAGATACCTTCAAACAATTTTCATAACCCAGTGAGAATTGCAAGAAGAAACTCTCATAAACTCACTTCCTACTATGCAACTGTTTACTGAAGTGGCACACAAATTCGCAATATAGATATGCCAAGTAGTAGACTAATAGAAGAAACAACTGAACAAAAAATGAGTTCACAAATAACAAAATTAAAACAAAAACAAAACAAAAATAACAAATAAGATAAAAAATAAAAAAGAAGGTGTAAGCGACGAATGAGATGAGAAAAAAGTTGAGAAAGAGAGTTATTAAGTGATGAATAGAAAGCGAATTGCGTCAGAGATAAACTAAGAGTATAATAAAACCTATTTATAAAAAAGATAAAGAAAACAAAACTACTAAGGTACCGAGGCACTGCATAAGATGCATGCATTGCGCATCCCTGTAAAACTAAGAAAAAAATTTAGAAAGTTTTAAAAAAAGTATGCGTTAGTTAAAACCTGGAAGCAGCATTCAACAAACTATATTAAGATAGAAAAAGTTAAATAAAAAACTGGTTAAATAAGCAAAAAAAGTGTTCTGTGCCTTAAAACAGGATTTTCTGTTCAGCTTATTAAAGTTTACCATGTATATAACTAGCATAGGAAAAGGATGAGGAAACACAAGATGAGAAAGTGGTACAAAAAAACAATAAAAGTGTCAACGCTAGCATATGCAAATAATATTGTGCCGACTGAGCAAAAAAAAAAAATTGTAAAAATTACAAAAAGCGCAGAAATATACATAAAAACAATAAGCTTAGAAACGAATAAAAAACAAAAATGATAATAACTACTCAAAGTCGCAAAGAAAAAAAGTTAATTTGCTAAAAAAACTAAAACAGTGAAAACAGTTGAGGTATATATTTAAATACAAAAATCAATTTTAAAAACAAATGAAAAAATTGAGATAAAATAAAATAAAGTTTATAAAGAATAGAAGAGATTTGATTGTTTGATAAAAATTGTAATGACCCATAAACTGGAAATATAAAAGACAAAAAAATGTCGAAACAGTATACGAGATGGATTTTAAGGTTGGATAGAAATACTAAGTGTATTGTAAAAAAAGAGGAAAATAAGAGCATACGCAGGTAAACAACCGTAAAGTATAAATTTAATATATGTGTGAATAAAAAGAATATAGTAGAGTAGAAAATAGAACATAGTTGTTTACAAAAGTAAAAAAATATATATATAGAAAAAAAGTGTTAGAATTGCAGAGTCAAGATTCAACAAAAAGAGATTATAAATAATAGTAGAAAAACTACTAGAATACTTTAAACCAATTTATAAAAAGCATGTTGAAAGCATATTAGCTAGAAAAGTTATTCATTGTGTCAGATTTCTGTGCGAAAGAAAGACAATAGAGCACATGATCCAGAAATATAAGAAAGATAACAAGAACAAAGTAACAAACAAGAGTTGACTATAATAGTTAAGTAGGCTATAATGATTACAATATAAAATAATAAAAACAAAAGAATAAAAAACTAATTGTATTCTTTGTAGCCTATTGTCATACACCGTCTAGCTTTGATACAATAAGGTTTATAGTAGTTAAGCCACGATAATTAAAATAGTAAAAATAATAAAACTGACAAAAAATAAAATAATAAAAACCAAAGAATAAAAAGCTATTTGTATCTTTTGTGACCTATCAAAACAAAAGTTTACTTACTTTGTCATCAAATCTGAAGCTTTCCTAGTAAACGTTACACAATATAAAATTAAACGGTGTATTTTTACCTATGTTTTAGTTTAGAAAGGTATATTAATTTATTTATTAAATAATCTTATTTTTTTCAAGTTTTTTGTGTCTTAATTTTAGGTAAAATTTGCTTTAGCCTGTTTGGCTTATTTTGGCAACTAGTACAGCAGGCAACTTGTACTGCAGCAAATTAGGTAAAGTAGAAATGTTATGGAATAATGTCATTTATGGCCTTTTGTTTGTTGCAAAAGCTAATAGCCCAACAATGACCACTACCCAAAACACTATAAATCTTCAGATTTCACTCTTTAGACCAACGGCACAAGTTGAGAGATTAGATGTATTGTCTAGTAATAGGGAATTATAAAAGCAAAATTTTAAGCACGGCCATATAACGTTATTTCACTGGGACAAGTAAAAGTAAGACTCCACACTCCAAGAAAGAGTTTCAATTTTTATTTTGCGCCACTGCACTCTGTCAAACGTCAGCTGTTTTTTCACAACTGTGGGATACTCTAAGCCGTATGTATGGGTTAATAGCAAATTGGTGGTCTATGTTGTGCTTATTGACTCTACAAATAATACATTTGTTTTTCTTTATTATTTTCTAATCTAAAGTTCTACGTTTAGTTTTAGCTATTGGGAATTATTGAACGGTATTTGGAAGCATCTGTCACCAGCAGGTATTTCGTGAATGGCAAATTGTTGACAAATGCGGGCTATATAATTACTTGTAGCATAAAAGAAACACAGCAAGATGTGTATATTATCAGTGCATTTAGCATTAAGACAGACAACCCTCATAAGATTACTGGATATATTATTCGCAGTGATAACTACATTATTGAGAAGTTCGGATAATTGCTTTTACAAATGTGTGCTTATGGCCTATACATTAAGTATATTCAAATTAATTATTTTCGTTTTCACACAAAGACATTTATAAGATTTCGCCATCTCAAACCGTCTGTACACGATCAGACAATACAAAATTTTGTAAAAAACTTAGAAAATATATCTTTTTTAACTGGAAAATCTTGAAAACAGCCAGTCAGCACTGAATCAAAAAAAATAGAATCCTGATAAAGTATTTACATAATAATATGTAACTAAACTAAGAAAAAAGTTAGATTAACAACTTTAGAGAACACGGCCAAACACCTTGACCTAGGAGCGTTTCTTATCCTTGATTAGAACTTGTTACTCCAATTTTTAATCTTAATTTTATAATTTTAATTTATTAGCTTTTATTATAAATACAAATCATCCGGGAAAATATTTATATTAGGATATGATCAGTCGTTGTTATTTTCAATATATAATTCTAGTACATTTTACCTTCGTAGACTGATTCTAATTATAGGTTTTTAATTAATTTAATAACTAATTCTATAAGCTGTACATGGCTTTTTTCCAAACTAAACTTAGCTCAAGCCAACAGATGACTTCATTCTGATGTAATAAAGGCAAGAACCCATGCCAAATACAATGTCACGTTTTTCTATTAGAGTAATGTGCAAATCATTTTTTAAAATATCTGTATCAATATATAGTGTCAATCATCAAAATTATGAGTTAACGATGTTGTTTGGTCCATGATTTTGTAGTATTCATTTATTTTAAAAACTGTTATTATATACAGAGTGAGTCATTAGTGTAGAATTGGCTTCTTATACCTCTGCTATTTGCTATTGATTAAAGATAAGTTTTGTTAACAGATTAAATTTACACTGGAAAAACGTAATTTCCTAAAAATATTTAAACAGCTAAATAATTACAAAATAAATTCTAAGAAAATTTTTTATTAATTTCAAATTTTGTAAATTTATGTATAGATAATGCTTAACACAAGAGTAAAACAGTTATTTAAAAAATTATAGAATGTCTTATGTAAAAAAGCAAGTTTTGATTTCTTCAAAATTCAGTTTTTTCTCAAATAGTACTTTTACCTTTATCTAACCTAATTTTTGTTATACAAAAAAAAATAAAATTTTGCAGATAATTTGAGAGTTCACTTTATATAAAAATTATTAATATAAATTATTTAAGTCTAAACGGCTTTAATATAATATATTCCAAGAAAGAGGAGTAGTTAAATGAAGATTGCGCAGTGAGCTTAGCTGAGGGTTGAGGGATAAAACTGTTTGCCGGAGGGGCAGTAGACAGTGGCCAACGGATAGTACTAGTAGGAGTAGCCGAGTGCGGTACTCGTACATTCGAACAGGAGAGATAATAATCTCCACACTCAAACAAATATAACTGGTTATTTTGTGCGAATGTAGTGTCTTAACCTTTCTGTTTCAGTAATCTAGTCAGATGACAGATCCTACCTCCTTCTAATAATGTGTAAGACATGTGACATGTGTCACATGTAAGACTTTATCACATTAGATCAATTATTCTAATGCATGCAGATAGATCTATGTCTTCATTAGCATAATTGTTTTTATTAGAGAGCATGCAGATTGTTTTGTGACAAGATTGACACGGTTGTTATTGTTTATTATTGCTCTTGATGTGAAATGATTAAGAATGAAAACCTACAGCAGAGAACTTGTTCTGTTCTCAAGAACAGAACAAGTTCCGCCGAACAGAACAAGATGATACTACTACAATTATTATTTATTATTTGGCTCTCGACGCTGATTAACACATGTTTTTTGGTTGAAATGTAGCTTTTTAAATTTCTTGCCAGTTGGAGAGATCTTTGAGAGATCAGTTGCAGTGCTTTTACCTTTCAATTCTTTTAATTTTATTTTTATTCTCCTTGCCGGAAACACTATAGCCAATAGATATCTAGATTCTTATATCTAGGTGCAAGCTTGAGAACGTCTCTAGGACCTCTCATATAGGTACCGAAAACAGAAAGTAGATAGAAGAATGGAGAAGCAGAGAAAAGCCGTCACAGTCCATAGAGTTTGGTCCATATGATAGAAACAGTGAAGCCACCGTAGCAGAGGATGCCCTCCACAAAGTTGGAATGAAGGAAGATTACTTTATGTGGGGACAAGCCTCCGGCGATTTACTTGATAAGTATTATTGACAGGTACATTATGTGTGAATGTGTTTCATGTATAGCTAATTTAATCCGTGCAATTTGTTCGAGGCGGTTGCTTAACGGCGGCCACAAAAGGGGGTGAGTTGTAGTAGATCGTTGGTAATGATGTAGTCTGTTAATGTTATATTTATACGTTATTTAAGTTGTATTCATAATCAGAAAAAAAATATGGTGAAACAATCTGACTATTGTATTTTAATGAAACTAGTAAATTTAATTATTATAATTATCCCGACGCCCTTACCATTATTCTTATGCAAATTGCGTCAAAAAATACCCCTTAGAATAATAACAAATGTTCTATAACACTTTTTGTAAGCCTATTGTTAGCCCAAAATCAGGTCAGCCGAGAAAAGATGATGTAATTCTACAATCAACTGAAAAATAGGGGCTTCCCCTGAAAGACATGACATCATAACTCTCGGCTTTCGTTAAGGAAAAACAGACAAGGTGTGATCTTCCTGAGTTTGACCGAGGGTGTCCAGCTTGTTATGATAAATTGTTCCTAAATTGAAAAGCTTTTCCTATGTTTAACAATTTGATCAAAAAAAAATAATAAGCTTTTGTTAGTTATTAAAAACTCAAAACAATTATACAGATGTATAAATATTGATACGGCAAATAATACAATAAAATTATTTCATGTAAAAAAAAGTTTAATTCAATGTCAAAAACTGGAGCCCCCTCAATATTTTTAGAAAATAGGAATTTTGCAGTGTTTTCACTGTTAAACGAATTTACGTTTAACGAATTCTTTTGAAACAGATTTTGATCTAGTGCCGAGTTTACGTACTTGCCTTTACGAGATTTTAAGCAAGTTGTACGCTTGTCTCATTAAAAGTAGAAACAGTATAAATTTGCTAGCATTTACACATTAAGACTCTAATTTTAAAATCCAGGTTGTGTATGTGCCAAGTTTTAATCTGGTTTTATTTTTTACTATTAGCTTAAAAAGACAATGTTCCCTGCCAACAATAATAATTACATATTATTAAAGAAAATACACACAAAGTTTTAAATAGCATAAATGTTCGTATTAAAGTTAAAGAAATAAGAGGGACTATTTAGGCTACAAAATCTAATTTGTGGTCAGTCAGTACCACTATCATTCTCCCTTACCTTCTATATTGCATTATGCTAACATTGTTGTTAACCAATAAAAAAAACGGTGAATGTCATTGCTTATGTCTAACAGAGGCTGAACTCCCAAATTATTTATTTCTAGAGGGTTGTATGTGCAGTTCTTTTGGTATAAGGAAAGGGGATTGTCACATTTAGCTTACTGCACTGATACACTTTACCTATGATTCCATTATTGTCAGCCTACGTTGAGATATAACGTATATAATCTAATGCCAAGACTTAAAAAACTGCAATGTCACGCGGTTTTTAATATTGAAGTAATTTTGTGACAGAAATTATCTCTTATTATGTAGAGTCAATTTATTTTTATGTATTCAGATAAGATGTGTATAAATTATTTAATATTATCTGACTTATATAAAAAACCAATTTTTTTTGACGTAAGTTTTTACAATTATCATAAAGCTGTTTATATTATCAAATTGCCTACTGACAGCAGTTACGTTAGTATATCCAAATATATATAAATTAAAAAAAATTATTGTATAATATTTTACGCTGTCTTATAACTTTTATCACTTTGTCCATGTGCAGTTGATAGACATAAAAACTTGTACCAAAACAATTAAATATATCAGTTGCATAAAAGGTAAATAAAACATCCTTGAAAATATCACATTTATTACTTTCATGACATTAATGATAACAATACTTTTGCAATCACCTAAAGTCATAAATAGAAAAAATAACTTTATTAACCCTGCTTCTGGCTCGTACAATACACTTCAAAGTCACCCACTCATCTATTATTCATCTCTCAATCAATTTATGATATGTAAACAAGTTTCTAAACATAACAAAAAAGTTATTAAAATTATTAATACTTACACTCTATCAACTTACAGTGATTCAAAATATTCAGTTCCATTCAACAAATATATAAATGCACAAAATTTTAAATAAATAAGCTAAAACTGTCTGAAAGGTTTGAAATATTTCAAGAATTAAATAATTTTAAATCACTGTGGTAGTGTTAGTTGTATTTTGTATTCAAAAATAAAACCAAAATTTGTGTCAAATATAAATTATAAAAAATACAGATCAAATAATAAATATCTCAGTTTATAAAAAGTTCCGCCTGCTAAATCGACCAGGTTCAGAAAACACACGATTCTCATTACTCTTTCTGAAAAATACAATTTGATTATTTATTAAACTTCCAACCTCTAAATATTGCCATTGAATAAAAAATACCGATTCTATTTTCAACTTTTTTACCTATGACTTTAAAATGGTAGCGTTAGAAAACTTACATAAAAAATTGCTCCATAAATCTTAAAAAAAAAGTGACAAATGAGTTCAAAGTTAGAATCAGTCAAAAAAAGAATTTTAAAGATGATTTTTACAATATGCATTACAAAAAAATATTAGATTTGTCTGTTTAAACAAGCAGACAGAGCTTTTCAGTGCAACTATTCAGTAAATACTAAGAAAATGTCAAATTGTCTTAAATAATGTCTTAAACTTTCCGTTACTTACTTGAGATTAATTTAATTATTATTAGTAAATTTCTCATAAATAATCATGACTAGACATATATTCGGTGTGACATGAAGTAGATATGGAGCTAAACCTTTATAAAAGCCTCGCATACGTTCATATTTCCAAGTCTTTTTCATACAGTCCCATGCTCCATCATATGAGTGATGCTGATCTTGTAGACGTGCTCTTATAACTTGGTATGGATAAGTCGCCGCGGCCGCAATTAATTTGGAGATAGCGGCAAATGTTAAGTATTCAGGTGTAGTCTGCATTTCAAAAATAAAAAAAACTGTATCACCTAAATTGAATAACTTACCAGTTTACTGTCAAAAGAATTTCCTCGATAACGATTGTAAAAAGCTTTCATTTCTTCGTACGTCATAAACTGTAAAGCTCCATGTGTAACACCAAACATCCCAGGAACGAAACCCTGCAAATAGCACATGAGGAACCACTATCCCTAACAACTTTTCAAGGAAACTGAGATTTCGTTTTCTTGATTAACTGACCCTGTATAAACCGCGAACACCCTCGGTTCTATATATTTTGATTAACGCATCGGTCATTCCATTGTAATATTCTGTACTGGATATGCTCCTCTCTGGTCCATATTGCAAACACAGCCTGGTTTTTACCACCCAGATAGGATTTGTCACCAGCAAAGTTAGCGCACCTGCCTCAGCCGCCGCAAGCATATGCAGACTTGGACCTAATGGGTACTGACTGTCACCAGCTTGAATCCAGTTTTTTATTGAGTTATAGCTGAAACATAAAATAAAAAGAGTTACAATACCGAAAATAATTTACATAAAACCAAAAAAGACAAAACCTATAAGGAAGCTATCTATAGTTAAATCATTATATATTACACCGCCTTTAATATGTATAAGAGCAGTTCCATCATAAGTCATTCTAAAAAAATATCAATTTTCAACCACGTGATTTAAAAATTGGTTTATTAATTGAATTTGTGGCAAAAAAGCATTTAGTTTAGATGCCTTTGTTTTCTAAACAATATTTTATAATACATTAAAAATCTAAATATTTCGAAAAATCAAAAGCGTCGATTTCTTGACTCTTCCCACTAAAAGCCTTTTTTAAATCAATTTGACAACTAATTATCGGCTCATAATTTTTGAAAACGCTTTTTAAGATCTGAAACGACTCATTTAAATTTCTGACAAGTCCGAGCTAACGAAGTAAACATGTTTTCCTACCCCTCCATTTAATATTATAGACATTGTTTTTGAGCTTGTTGTTTTAGAGTGCAACCAAACACAAAATACAAAGTAAAACGCCATAAATCATTTAAATAATAATAAAAGAAATTTATTCAATCAATTAAAAACAAAACTTATCAAACACCACGATATAATTGTGAAAACCAAAACAAATAATTTAATTGGAGAATTATAATATTCTAACAAATATTATTTCGAAATTATAAAATAACATAATATATTTATTATCCAACAAAGTATTTCACGTCGCGTCATGGCTGATTTTGCAAATAAAAAGTTAATAACAATAAACAAAAAAATCATTACCATTTGTGGTTTTAATTTATTTATTACAAACGTCATGCTGTATAAACACAACAGCAATAAGAATAACAACATTCAATATTGATTTAAAAATTAATTTCTAATTATAAAAATTATAATATTTCTATACTTAGTTTCAAGAAAAGCTATATTTTTAAAATAAACATTTTTTTAGGTAAAAATGAATCATAATGATTTTGAGCCCGGAATTATCCTGATATGAAAATTACGTACTCTATTTTATCAAGTAAACCACATGAGGTTTGCTATTAGTCACAGTAATTAAGCAGTAAAACAAATTTGCAAACTAAACAAGTTAATTCAATAATACATAAATATCCTCAATTTTACTTAAAATACGTAAAAGGTTTATTTAGCAATAATAAAAATTGACATCTTTAAAATAAGTTTTAAGCGTCATAAACATGTAAGTTTGCACTAACAATTAATACTATTAACATTATGCAACACAATCGAGAGTAAAACACTTCTTATCTCTCGGAAAAAAATCTTATTTTAATGTTTTTTCAGGTTTATGACAAAAAAACTGAAATATGAAGTAGAAGAAAGTTATTTTATATAATTTAGAAAATAATAGTGGCATAACAAACAAATATCAAAGATGATTATAGCGGCAACCTTTTATAGGAATCGAATAATCATTGACTGAACAATAGCAAAGATATTATTTAAAATGCTAGTAAGCCCAAATTCTTTAGCAAAAAAAGATAAAAAAAAGTAAAAGTAAAAAAAAAGAACATCGATTTTAAACGAAATGAAGATTCTAATTATAACCATTATGGAGAAGCAAATACAACGACTAGCGTTTACAATAATTTGCAACAAAAATTAAAAAACTTTCAACCAAATGCAGAAAGCGTATCATTATGACTCCACAAATTAACGTATCACTAGGTCAGCTATCATTAAAATCTTGTAAAAAATGCAATAAGAAAATAAAAATGTCGTTTCGCTTCAAAAAATGCTACAGCTAAAAGCAGTTATTCCACAGTTATAATAAAGCCCGATTTGTTTATACTACTAACTGCCTTTTTTTAAAATGAAATTTCCTAGTTATAAGTAGAATTTACTACTTTCTATATTTGACTTTTACACAAAACTTGTTCTAACTTTAAACGTTATTTAAAACAAGTATTAGAAAAATCAAAAATATGAATATATAATATCGACTTAAGTGAAGTCAAAACTGTTTTCAACCAAGCTTATAATAAGGTCTCAGAAATTAGACCTATATTTATTGAAATTAGAGATGAAACAATGTTGCTACTGAATTTTAAAAAACGGCTATTACGGCTGCTAGCGATAAAAATACCAAATAAAAGTAGAAATGACGCATCCTTCTTCAGCCCATATATTTATGCACTAAACCCATCTTTGTCAAACTTATCAAGTACCATTAAAACTATATTTTTATTAAAAACAGCTTTACAGGAATGTAGGCTGTACAGCAAATCAACTCTTGTTTATTCATACATTATTTTATCTAATTGTTAAAACTTAAAATCTGTCAGTTAATCAAAGTTCTAAAAATGAAACATTATTTTGAAAAAATACCTTTTTTGAGAAATGTTTAGACTTAAAATACTTAATTGTGATATTTCATTTATAATGCTTTTCTAGATCCACAACGATTATGAATTATTAAAACAAAGGACAATGTAAAAAATTACAAAAAAAAGTAGGTATTTGGTTTTTTTGTATAATTTCTTTTGTATTTTATTCATAAAATTTTTTCAATTTTATCACCCGATGATCTCCTTACAGATTTTATTCATGTTAAAAGACGTTTTGTTTTTTTTTCTAAAAAGTTCAAATACTATTTTTATAATATTCATCATATTCCCTGTAGCCGTTGTTACACTTAATAAGCTACGATTTTAACACTGGACAGATAACAATAATTATACTGTTCGAAATCAGCAAAATATTATTTCAACCTAATTTAAATAAACTTATAATCAAAAAACAAAGCTTTGTTTGTTTATTCATTAATCAGTAAATCCGAACCTATTATTGCTAATAAACCAAATTTAATTATGACACAATTTAATAAAAAGTTCAATATTATGAAATTACTATGTTTAATTAAGTATGTTGCTACAACCAATTCATTCAGATAAAATAAATTATTTTGGAATTTAACCTGGAAGGGATTGTCTGCTGTTGAAAATGTCTACAGTTTATTTTTACCAATTCAGATCATAATTAATATTTTTTTGCTATAAACAACAAAAAACAATTTGTGTTCTAATTTTGACCTGTTATCTAATGCAATTATAACTTATAGTGATCTGTTGTGTCAGATATAAGTATTTAATGCTTTATAAAAATTATTAGTCTAGTCAAAATTATCGACATCTGAAAAGCACATTATTAATTGAATATTATCAGTGCATTTATTTATTATTAGAATCTTATACTAATCTCAACTTTAAAGCGTTAAAAAATTCCACTTTTTTTTATTAATAAATGTTAAAACAATAAAATTTCATCAACTTTCTCTGCTATTGTGTTCACATCATTTCACAATCCCGGACCAGCGAATGTTTATACAAATAATTATTGTCAAAATATTAGAAGAAAAAACTTTAAATATTGAAACGTAACCAAACCTGAACCCTTTCGCGACTATGTATCGTTATATAATCTACTAATATAATTTTTGCTACAAGATTTAACAACAAAAAATTTAAACTCTAAAATTAAAAATTATCAAAATAAAAAAAACTAAACCATTATTCGTACAAATGATATATTCGAAAACTATTAGAACATAATATACAGTGAAATAAAGCAGTGATAACGCTGAAGGATACTACTGATAGTAAACTATAACTACTAAGTTAATAATAAAAATTTGCGTACTTTACAATCGACAGCCATCAAGTCCCAAACTTATACACATAATTTATACTAAAAATTGTCTCAAATTTCGCAAAAAAAAATAGGACAAAAAAGGATAAATGTTGTATAAGTATTACATTCACCTGTTTAAATAACTAAGTTTCTAAAACTCTTCAAAATATGCGTCAACTTGGGAAATCACTGAAGAAAAACCGTGTCAATAACGATCTAGATTAGATTACAGTGTTTAATAAAAACAAAACATAAACAAATATATACATATTATGTATAAATGAAAACAATGTTTAGCAAATTAATGTATTTTTGCTCCATTAGCAAAATTAACTCGCCCTCTATCTGTTATTCGATAATCAATGTGTATATTATTTATTTTCTTTATTCAAAACAGCTCGAATCAGTAACATTCGGTGTAAAAATAAATAAAAACTCATAGTCGCACGAAAATCGCATATTTGTTGATAATTCAACATTCTCAATAATTGTCTCTTATGTAAAAAATTTAGACCCAAAATTGTATTTTATTAAAAAAACAAAGATATAAACTGGATAATGGTTAAACCCACTTAACAATCATCAAGTTACGAAATGCGTATTGGTAATTGAATATTTGATAACAATAATTTTGTTAGAGATTTGATTTGTGTTTACGCAACTAGCCCTAGACCTCATTAAAAAAATAGCAAAGCTACTGAGCTTAAAAAACAATGAACAAAAAACCTCTACCTCGCTTACAAAATCTTGTTCAGTATGTACTTACAATAATAAAAAAGGCTACATAGACTGTACCAACAACGTATTTGATTTTAAAAATATATTTTAAAATGCTATAAAAACAAATTGAGCCAATTGTGAAATAACAATTATCATTACTATGAGCAATTATTGTGAGCTTAAGTTAAAAATTATTTGACAATCATAATAATTGATGGTTAATTAATATTAATATCATTATAGATAGTATTAATACTGCAAAAATGGCGTATACAAAGTATAAAATATTATTAGTCTATAAAAAATAGCACTTTTTATTTTCATATTTGGTGGTGGCTGAAATCTATCCATATAGAAATTATTTTGGAAACACAAAATGTCGAAACTACACCGTTTTGATTTTTTTACTTTTTCTTATGTTCGTCTGTATACTAAATTGATAGTTTAGCATAGAAATGGCCACTTCGAAATACTTTAAATAGCGTCCAACAGCTGCAGTTGTGCGAAATCTATTACTTTTAAAATTGTTTTTTCGTAAAAATAAAAATAGTGAATTGTGAAAATAGATTTGGTTAAAACAGTGTTAATTATATTCTGAAAACATAAATTTTGATCAGTTTCTATTAAAATTACAACAGTTATTCATTAAAATAAGCATTTTTTTTTCAAAATAAATTCAAGAAGTCAAATATATTTTTTTTCAAAAAAAGAAAAAATTTCAACCCAAACTTTGTTGCTACTTATTTGTCTATTAAAAAAATAGCACTGAATACAATGTTAACATTGATAATTGAAACGTTTTGCACTTGTAAATTGAATCAAAACCTTTAAATTTTAAAAGTAAATTGTTAGAAATAAATTTTGTAAATAAATAATACTGTTAATGAACATTGAAGAAAAAATATTACTTCATCAAAATTTTGAATAGAATTAAGTAGAATAGAGAGAATTATCATTTCTATGGATTAATAGAGGTCAGCAATTGCCAAAAACTGAAGGTTTTGTAATTGTTTTTCAAAATCCACCAATGAACTACAAAACTTATCTTTTGTGGAAAAAAACATATTCCACCTTTTGTTATACACATTTGTCTAGAATTCGTTTACAAAACTTAAAGATTATGATTACCAAATTCAATAAAGTAACCCTTTATTCAAATTGTGAACACTGTCAAGTTTATGAGGTATATTATATAAATAGAAAATTTTAATAACATTAGAACTAAAAAAAAACACAAATGATGTTTGCTAAAGATAATAAAATCAGGCCTCATTATACCTAATATAAAAAACTGACTACTTTCTAAAATATTTTGAATAAGTATTCCTTAAACAAAAAATCAAGGTTTTTAATAATATCCTTAAATAAATGATATGTATACTTTTTTGTAATCATTTTACTGTATACATCCAAGGTGTGGCAGAAATAACTCAAACATTTCAAAGAGGAATGGAAAAAAAACACAAAAACGAAATGTAAATACGTAAGTATATATTTTTTAATTTTACAATGTCAAAATTGTATTGTTTAAATGGTAGTCTTGACGTCAGATATACATTTAGAGTTGTTATTTAAGTTGTCTTTCACTCTACCAAAGATTGAAAAAGAAAAACTTTCACAGCCAGTAAATCATTAAAAAATTGACATCTTTAGAGAAAAACCATGTCAAAAAAATTAATAAAATCGTCGACGTTTCTCACTGTATCGGTGGAAGCGTCATCAGAACAAAAAAATCAAAGTGATAATTCAGCGTGTGAACAACATTAGAGGCAAGACGTTCTGATTAGACCTCGTCTCTGCTGAGGTTTATATTACTGATTACTGAAATATTGGCATCTTTTGGACAAGACGCTCTCAAAATGTTTGATAAAATTGTCTGACATTACTGACAAAGAAGAGAAAACGAAAGCGTCCGGTGTAGACAAAGAGAAAGTACTGGTACAAAGCTTTCCAAACGCTAGAAAAATAATAACCCAAACTTCCATTGAAATTAATGAGATGTTTTACAATTTGTATTGCTTCACAGAAAGTTCTCTTTCAATTCTTGACATAGGATCTCTAGATAGAGGAACATATGAATCATCTTGAAAAAATTCCCCGATTTTTTAACAGTGATTAGATTTAAACAAGATGACTATAGCGTTATCTTTACCAACGAGGAAGATGACAATGCTGCAATAAAAGTTCAAGGTTTTTTATAGAGTTTCTCTCATCATTTGAAAGGTTGGGTTTTCTTTTAGAGGTTTTGCAGTAGAATCGCAGCTGTTTTGAAGCGAACTGCGTCTTCGCTAATTATTTTGGATAGAGCTTTGACAGGACGTTTCTACACAGAACTGACCATAGTTTATTTTAAAAAAAAATGTGCAAAGCTTAAACTTTTTCACTTGATTGAAACTGCAGCATTCGATAAGGTTTTGGCAAATACATTGATTAGGGATTGGTAAAGATGATTTTCTCGGGCATAACTTGTTGAATTTTCGGATTTTGAAAAAACTTTGAAAACAGAAATAGAATTTTTAAACTTTCATTTATCAAAATTTAGCCAATAAACAGGACTAAAGGTGTTGCAAAATTCAAGGTGAAAGAAAAATTCAAGATCGTGATAGATATCACAAGTGACAAAATCCAGTTATTGACGCCGGACTTAGATTTTTGAAAAATTTGTCAACAAGACAACTGTTGAACAAAATTTGAACAAATCTTGTGATCTCGCCAGCAAAAATTGTCTGTCTACTTGGAAACTCTGGCAAAACTCTTCCAATATCTTCTTGAATAACCGCTTTTATTTCTTTGAAAGTTCAAGAGCGATGTTAAAAACCTTAAACCAACTTTTACTAAAGCCAAAAAGTTTTTCAAAAAAAAAACTTTCATGAACATGCTTATTGAGAGTGATAAAGAATGTCCAAAAAAGGCTCCAAGGCCACTATTTAGACGATTTTTCTTTGTATTTACATTAGAAAAATAAAACGTTTTTAGAGATTTAATTAAACTTTTTAATCAAGTCTCTGAAAAGACTTGATTAGTCTCTGAAAGCACAAGACCAGTTAAATGGTTTACAATCAACTTCAATAGTGGCTTTCATTGTTGATTTTAGTGCTGTCATATAATCTTCAGCATAAATAAGCGTGTTCGCAGAAACACTATTTTTAATTTTAAGGTAAAATTTCAGGATACTGTCCGTCCTTGGCATTTATGGAGCGATTTCTCAAGTTTAAGTGAAACAATAAATTGTAATGATTCTACTTACAACAGAAAATAGCATCCCCAGGCACTACCTGAGCCCCATACATTAGGTGCAACTCCTTTGTACAGCCCTCTCACTCCTTCGTGCTTCACAACAGTATTAAATGCGCTTATAAGAGTGCTATATTGGGGTACAGTTGTCCTACCATCGTTCACTGTTGACAAAGGAATAATGTTTGACAAAGGATATTTTTTTTAAAACAGATATATTTTTAAGTTTGAAGCAAAAACAATAAAATGTTGACTTGTTCCTCGCAAGCAACATTAAATTGTAGTGCAGTGGCTTGAATGTGGCCAATTGATATTTCAAATAAAACAACTGGCTCACCTGCAAATCTAATTTTCATTAGATCTAGAGGGTGTAGAATAAGGGTTGAAATAGCACCCCCAGAAACTCCGGCAATAAGATGCTCATATTTTACGTGATTCAGAACTGAGAGGCTGGATTTCCTAGGTGTCGGTGAATTTTTCATGGTAAACGACTTCAAGTGCGACTTGCCTGGTTCGGAGGATTCAATCAAAAAAATGTCAACATCTTGAACTTTCACTGCAGATAAAAGGAAGAACAAAATCTCTAAAAATGTTGGCAATTGGCGGAAAATGGAAAATTGAAGGTTATGTAATTTTATTTATTAATATAAGCACAGCTTAAGGAAGAAGTGGGAAAACAACTCACAAAACTAGATTAGGAAACTGCATTAAAACGGAATAATTACTTCTTAAATATTGAACGGGGCGAAGAACATTCCATTTAGAAGGAGCACACTGATCTAATACAGAAAACAAACCATCAAAAATCACTCGACACCGGAAGCAAACCAACCGTCCCGACGACTAATTTGATAATGACAGAACAGAATTACAATAGGTCGCGTGCACGCAGATCAGCTGTTTCTTAGCTTGGAGGTAAAACAAAGTGATTTTGAGGTTAGAAACTATTGTATTTTTGTAGTGTCAAAGCGATAATGCTGTTTATTAAGTTTTTTTAGTATATAGTTTTTAGTGTTGTTTATAAGTTAGTTTAAAATGTTGTTTAAGTTATTGACGTGTTAAGAGAAACTTCTAAAACAGAATTGAAGAATTAACCTGTGCAAGTTTGTCGTTTGCTCTTTTACATTTTATTTTTAATTAATGCTTAGCAAGACAAGTTATAAAATCTAAACTTGTTAACATTAACGTAACATTCACAAACACAAACACTACAAACACGTACAAAAAATATAAAAATTATTTAAAGAATTTTTTAAAGTTTGGTAAATGACACTAGCTATTGATTGAAGCTTTTCTATCTTTTGTGCCAAATACATAATTTAAAAACTTCATACGCATACTAAAATAATTTTTTTTTTGTTTCTAAACAATTTACTATTTTGGCAATATGTATTAGCACATAGAGATTTAAACTACTGTGGGTACAAAAGGTGCAACCGCGTCTTGGCGTTTAAATTTTAAACTTTCAATGTTCAAATAGACGCTCACAAAGCTGAGTTGCCTTTCGGTGGCAGCAAAAGTAGTTATGCCAGTGGATTTAAAACAGTAAAATTGCACTGAACTAAGAAAAAATTATTTTAGTAACTTTAGACGACTAGATAATATTTTATTTAAAATAGAGTTAAAATCTTGCGTACAGGTAGATAAACTATAAAATCTAGTTTTATAAATATGTAATTAAACTTTTTGAAAAAGTTATTTTTTTTACATCTTACGTGACAGCTTTTAATTTAATTTATTTTTTATTTTTATTTAAATTTGTTAATAAAAGTTTAAAAACTCAAAGTTTCTTGAAGCTTATAAAGTAGTAAATTTACAATACTTTTAAAAAAAGAATTTATTTAACAGTTATTATGCTATATTTATTTGATAACAACATTTGATCGGTAAAGAATTATTTTTGCAAATCTGAATTGCTAAATTCCACAACTGGAATTTTGACATAACTGGCACCGCTGCAAAGTCTGTAGATCACAGATGTTTGATATGACGTTTGACAGATGTCAGTTTGACGTTTGATTATCCAAAAGAATGAGAAGGAATGAAATGCAAATGACATTGCTGTTGGCACACGAATGCAATCGGAGAGAATTTATTAATTATTATATTTACGTTGAATGTGTAAATAGTGAATGATGGCTACAAAGGGATTATATTATACTCCCCCGGGATCTGACGGTACTGATCACGCTTTCAGACAACGGGTCGCTCCACAATATGCTTTAAGGTAAAAATATTCTAACCTAAATGTTCATTGCCAACATATTTGACAGTGTGCCAAATTTTGAAAATTGTTAAATAAATGCTAATGAGATTGTTTTAGTGCTTTAAATAAATCTCGGCTCAAGTACTGCATATTCTTCCATTACCTCTTATTTTTCGCAATGCTGGCGAAGCTCTCAGCGGATATCCTAGATAAATTAGATATTTTTATTTTAGAAATTGAAGAACTTAGCATTCCTCAGGTATGAACAATATAAAATGGTGCTGATAATTAATGAATTCGTTTTAGCCTCTCTGGTGGGAATACATATGGTGTGTCAGTCTCTTACTGTCGTTCCTTGGCCTAACAGCAATTAAAGAAAACAAAGTGTTCATCATGAAGCAATATATTGCCGGTTTGGTAGTATTTGGGTTTTTGCCTTTATTTTATGGTGTTATTTACTACTTTGGAGATGTTTGTACTTATTTAACCTCTGAAGATGAAGAAGAATTGGAAGAAATTTATGTTTGGCAGGTATACACTAAAAGACTCCTTTAACTTTATGGATAGGTTTTTTGGAATGAAATTCTACTTAAACTGAAGACATTGAATTTATACAGAATGGCCTCGATATAATCTTGCAAAAAAAACGTTTCAAACATCTAGTAATAAGTGACAATTGAAGCTGTACAGTGACTTTGCTGCCCTGCGGTTTTTTAATTGCCGTAGGCTTTATTATAACTCAACTGCATAACAAAAGTAAAAAAATAATTTAATATTTCTTTATGAGCTGTTCTTTATTGTCACCTATTAATGGATTGGTTGGACACTGTTATATCAGGACCATCCTGTATGATGCGCAAAGGCATATAGCTTGCTTTTTATAAAGTTCTAGTATAGTGTGACCAACCAAATAAGAGTTAGTAAATTTTGTACGGGCGTAATACCCTAAATGAAACTGTCAATTTCTTTAAGTAGTTGATACTGGTTTATGACTGTATTGTTTGGTACATCACCAAACATTAAAACTGCTCACGAAAAGTGACAATTGGTGGCACGCTGTAAAGTTGAGTGTTTTACCTAACATGACCGCCATAAACTACTTTAAAAGTCAACTGTTTTATATAGTGTATTGAGCTTACTAGGTCTTATGTGGTTTGTCGTACTATACATTATAGTCAATGATATGAAATTCCTGGTTTACTTAAAATTACTGGAACTTCTTTGTTAATTCGATGCAATTGTGGGTCTACAGAGAATGGTGTCTTTATGGATTTTTAACAGATCATATATTTTGAAGAATGGCTGATGAAGAACACAAAACAATATACTAAACTACGAAATTAAGTGTGGTATCGATATGAGACTACAGTGAAAAGGCCACTGAGCGAGCATTTTTACTTACACTCTTCATGACAAGTACAGTTTGTAGCTATTCTCTCCTAGAGTACTGTAAGAAAAATTAGTCAATGTTTCAAATAAATCGAAGTTATATCTTGTAACCGTAAAGTTACACAAGGGGAAAAGGAGAGAAGGGAATAAAGGAAATAGGAAAACTCGAGGACAGGCTAATCTCGGCTAGCTTTACCTTGTTCAAAATTTGCCCGGTAGTTCAGCCGTAGAGGCGTGAATCTAAGAACACAGGTGGTGGATATAGCGCCACTCAACCTAGCACAGACAATAGCCGAAATTAACCTCCCTTTAGCCTTTTAGGGGTCAAGACCTGCAGGCTAAACAAAAGCTCCAGTAAAATAATATTAATATATTGAATAAATAAAAGAAAATACAACAAACAAAAAAAACTAACTGATAGCAATAAGTGATATTGGCCTCAAAATGAAATATAATAAAAAAAAAACAAATAAATCCGGAATGTTCAAATAATCAATTAATTCTAAATAATTCAAATAAAATTTTATCACAATTTTCACACAATTAGACAGGACTTGATGCAGTTTGAGTTAGACAAGACAATTCCCTTGTAGTTAACTCAAGCACCTCTTACAGGTTGTCCTGATTACCACAAACAATAAAGGCAATAATTTGATGAAACACAATATAATAAAAAGAAGGGTTTTCTTTTCACTTTAAAGGTGTCGTTCAAAGGCTTTCTAACGTTCACACATTCATTCGACCTTTCATAGACCTTGAACTAACCTTATCTGCTGTTTCCGTTGGAGATGGTTGTTTTGCGGTGCTTTAGTCCTCGGAAGCTCGATGGTAGATAGCAGGATAACAGGAGGAAAAGAGATCGAGTGCCGCAATTGAGTCGTCTCTTAACCCTAGACTCGCCTAGCCCTACATAACCCGCGAAGTAAAACCGTTAGTGGTGGAATTAATGAGACTGTTTAACTTACCCCTTCTAACGTCACGTAATCGCGAAAATGGTAAAGTCGTTATCAAAACGTGGCTTCAAAGCCGTACCAATTTTCTTGTCAAAAAAGTCGTGAACACACGTAATACCCACTACCGGGTTTATTTGACTCACTACTTTGGCGTAGAAGGGTACATTAACACTACGTACGGTGGCGGACTTAAAAATGCAACATGGGCGCTAACACCACTTCTATATATAGAGTCGGTATCTTTCCCGCTTAAAATCTGGTAAATTCTGCTTTACTATCGGATTATTCTTTTCCTATCCGTTAAAAACTACCTGGGTTTTTTTTCCCTGGCCAATAAAAAAAGTTAGCTTGCTTTACTTTATATACAGAGTGTTCAGAAAAGACAGTTACTCGAAAGACATAAATTGTCTTAAAGGCGTCGGGTCTTTGCAGTTCTAGACTAAATCGATGACAGCGAATTCGATAGTGCACAAACTAGCGTCATGCAATGAGTAGTTTACCGCAAAATGGCAAGAAGGCGCTTATTTATCGTAATTTTTGGCGTGTGCCGCAATTCAACCGTTACAATCTTTTGTCAACACTTGAAATGTTTTTGCTTTCAACATTTAGTTGAATGCTGATTAGTATAATAATAGTACAAAGTGTATAATATTAAAGCCGGTAACAATCTCTGTAAATACAAAGTCGCTTACGCAATAGCGTAGAGTTTTTTGTGAATTTGAATATATCAATTTAATTTACAATAGGCGATCGAAATGCTTTGAAGCGATACATTACGTGATCTTGAATGAACTATTGAACTGCTTATCATCATTAGGCAATTGATACATTATACTGATTAGTTATTGTTAAAAAAATCGTATTGTAAACACATGTGTTATTATCTAATAATTCGTTGAATCGATGCAGTAGTCAAAACGTAATTTAACAACCATATTTGTCCTTGAGATTGAACACAATATCGCAACTATGCCATTCTAATAAGAAAAATGCTGTACTGCATTATGGGACTTTTTGGTGTTGATTTTTTTTTTATATATAAATCACTAAAAGATAATTATAAAATTACTGCCGTTATGTATATTCTCAAGGGTATCATGCCATGCTAGACAAGAAATTCAAAATACACCCGGTATATTACAATTGAATTAGTTTTTTTTAAATATAGGATCAGATCAAATAGTTAGTTGAATTGGAACATCTTATATTATTATTACTAAATCTGAAAACTAATGTAGTTATCTAATTAAGGTTTAATTTTAAATAATATATTAGAATTTGTAATAAGTTGCACTAAACTGTGTTTTTTTTATTATAGGGTTACCCGTACGGATTGTTATGGTATGCATTTATTTTATTGGGTCTTCAAGTGCATATGTTTTCGGTTTATTTTGCCTGGAATCTAATTACAACCTGGTCCAAAACTAGTAAAAAAATCTTATAATTTTAGGAACCAAAATATTGTTCAGAAAGACATAGTTCAAGTGGGGTTTCTACAGATTTAGTCCAGGTAGAATTGGCACCGAAAACTATTCCGTCTCAATTTTTTTAATTGCTCTACTGATGATATAAATGCATGTTGTCATAGGGCAACCCCATGCTATATTGCTTAGACCGAAATTGCTTGATCAATTGCAAGGAATCGTTATTGTCCAACCGGACTATTTTTTTATATTCTTTATTGAAATACAAACAAAAAAGTCTTATGACTTTTCACGATAAAGTTAATATTTTAAAAAATATTAATTCTTAAAGATTCGTAAAATCTCAAATTTTGAGTATTTTTGACTTTTCAAAACGTAATAAAAAAATAAATTAAATTAATTTTTTTATTATTCTTTATACAATAGAATAATATTCTTGTGTGAGATTTGAAAAAAAATCTATTTATACCTATTTTGAAATTGTTAATTTTGCGGTCTCACAGATATGCGTCGCTTACCTTTACGGAAAAATAACAAAAACTGAAATAGTTATTTACCTAACGAGTTCGGAAGTTCGGAAAGTGAAATTTCCCACATGGGCACTTTCGTGTGCTGCATTAGTGCGAATGAACTGAATAACTGAGCAAAAATCAAAGAACAACAAGTTGAGAATTGACACGCACTAACTTGTGAATGCTCTATATAATCAACAATTTTGTCACAAGAACATTTTTATATATAATTCACCTTGAGAAAATAAAAATAAAAAAAATAGAATCTTTTTTGCTTAGAACCTTTAAGTGCCTACTAATATCTTTTTATTATTTATATAAAATTTGGATTTTAAAAACTGTTCAATTACTGTATTTTAGTATTGTTGATAAAAATGCATTGAAAGATCAATGCAAATTCATTCAAACTACATCTGTAAATTAGGTCATGTTTCGTTCTTATTGGAACTCATAACAATTAAAAAACAGGTATAATGGAATTTTTTCAAATATATATTAAGAATATTAACTATATTACAAAGTATAAAAAAAAGTATTTTTTTATGAAAGGGTCAGAAGCGTTCAGAATTTGTCGAGTTTTTGAAAATTTATACCTTTAAAAATATTAACTTTATTGTGAAAAGTCATACCTGAAAAATAACAATTTCTTTCGGTTTAAACAATATAGGACAGGGTTACCCGGTGGCAACATGCATTTATATCATCAGTAGCGCAATTTAAAGAGAAGCACATAAAAAATTGGAAGTGGAATAGTTTTCGGTACTCATGCGCCGATTCCTCCTGGACTAATTAGAGATGAGAGATTAACGGGTAAATTACAATGCCAATTTTAAATTATAATACCTACTTTGCTCACAATCTTGTTATGTGTCAATTTTCCCGCAGATTTCTATCTCTTTACAAATAAATACCTTGTGTTCATAATAAAACAGTGAAATGGTTATGGAGGAAAGTTTATGTTTATCTAATTTTGTAGTTGTTTGCTTCTTTTTATTATATATTTTTTCTTGTTGAAATTATATTGTTACGTTAAGCATTATTTCTTTATCACTTTGTTTACCTTTTGTGTAGGGTTTATATTATGTTGTTTGCCCAAAACACCTCTTGTTTCAATCATCGGGGATGTACAAGTCAAATATTCTCGCTTGATACCTGAAATGGGCGAAATGGAATAAGAGATTTCATTTACAACAAAGATCGAAAACACTTTGAACGTGGTGTGTTGCGACTAGTTTCGAAAAAATACAATATTAAAAGGTCTCTACTCTACTTTTTTTTATAAACTTGACTGCGCATTCATACGCCAAGTGAATATTTGATTTGTACTAAACATCGAATTTGTAAAAGCACTTTTTTAATTAACATTCCTAAATAATTCTTACTAGATCCTGAAAATATTTTTGATAAAAACCAAATAACAACAGCATTTTATTTTGATTACAAATTTAAAAAACTAAATAGAAATTAACATAATATGAAATTTTACAAGCAATAAATTCCATTTTGCAGCTTCAATTTGGCAACTACAAATAATCATTTTATTAATCCTATAGCAAGGGTAATTTTCTTTTAAATGGGATATAATGTGACACCCTGCTCAAGGTTATATACACCCAACCCAGGAACAACTTACTGGGTAGACTTTTATCGCAATTAATGAGAAGGTGACGCTAAATTTGAGTGATACATAGGAAATTTCACTGTATATTTACTATTTTGTTATAAATTTGGGATAAGTGTTTTTGGAAAGTATAATTGTTGCAATATTTTGCTAATAATAAATTTATTTTTAATGTATATTTTTTTATTTACCTTTTGTCAATTAAAACTTGTTAGCGTCTTATTGTATACTTTATTGAGCTTAACTTGTGCAAGTTTTTACATTTAATCATCGGTTTTGTTTCTCTTTAGCAAGGCCGCTTCAGCTTGCACAACCGTTTGTTGTGCAACTTCTATTAAAGCAGAAGTAAAGTTTTTTGCAAGATATATTGCGTTTTTATGGTGCTATATAGCAAAGCAGCTTACAACCTCAGCCTCTTTTACAATTATTAGTGCCGGATTACTGGTACTGTTTGTTGACCGTCTGATTAGAGCTTATTTATTATTGAGAAAATTATAAATAATTGTGATGCATGTAGACGTATCTTATCAAAGTTCCGTGCGTTTAATCGTTTTTAATCCGCTTACCTAATAAGTTCAAGTGATTGCTTCCAACAAGGTTAGTGCCCCGCCTATTTTATCCTGTATTGGCGCACTATGCATAATAATTTACTTATTTTGCGATGGGGCGGTAACGCCAACAATACGTTCAGTAAAATGCAATGGATTCTGCAAGATGTGTCTGAGTTAAAGCTGCCCAATCATCGAAAGCTAACTGGTACTGGGGGCTGCGCAAAAGATTTTACGTTTACGGGGGTTTTGATAACAGATAGTTTAATTGAAGAGAGTATTAGAGCTTGGATACTCGTGGAAAGGTGCACTTGGGTCATCCTTACACTGTTGTTAATGATAATCTTACGCCAATGCGTAAAGCAAATCTTACGCCAATACGCTTTTATCGCACACCGGCTGTACCAGTGCGCATCTAACATGGTGTCCCCATGTAAGAGTATTTGCAATCTACTACTGTTCTATTTTTATTCATCTCCTTGTTCTATCATTTTTTAATTTTTTTTAAGCGCATTCTCATATACTTAAGTGTATACACATTTTTATTGTACTTTTGAATTTTCTAATCTTTTTTCTTTCATTATCTATTTTTTTTTTACTCTATTCACTCACATCTAGTTGTATACTACTTATATCTATGGTGACTTTTATATGGGGCTCTTGTCTCTTTTACAGCATCAAACATATATATTTATAACTGTCAAATCCCATTCTGCGACTATCCAGGATTTCTAACGGCGACTTTGCATTTAAGTCTTCTTCCACATTCTTTTTTTTCATTTTTTTTTTGCTCTCTTGCACAAAATCACCCTTAATAAAAAGCTGCTCATTTAATAAATAAAGCTCTATTTGGTTTTGGTAAACAGTTTAAGACTGGTCTTACTTGCTTTCGTTTGACATAAACATTATTAAAATGATTGCTGAAGATAATGATTACTTGTTGACGAAACAAAAACTGAAAATTATTTTTTGACGTGGCTTACCTATCTTGCGGAAGATTAGATTATTTATATATTTTTCTTTTACCTTATACAGTGTTTGAAAAAACGATTTTTGATTCACAGTTCTACAAAGTGAAAGAAATTTTCAAAAATGGATTTTTCAAAATTATCTACATATATCTTATACGGTCTTTTTATACAGTATTTCTATGGTTGAACAGGTAAATGTAGACTTTTTGCAGCTAGCTTTTGAATTACTTTAACCTTAACAAAGTAATGAAATCCCAATATCAGATTCGAAGGTTTTCCATACACAAAACTGTAAATTTTTATGTCAGTTGGTCGGCTTTTTTGTAAACCAACGTCTTTTTTCGCAAATAAAAAATAAATTAAAAGAATGAAAAAAAACAGTGTTGTTAATTCAATTTTTTTTTATTTTTCTACTTTGTCAGGTGGTTTAATTTTAATAAAAACCTAAATGAACGTTTGCATTGATGCTTACATTTTGTAGCTACGCAATTGATTGAGAAGAACAGATAATAATAGGTCTTTATGAGAAAATAACAGGCTTTTATTAGAAAGAAAACAAAACAATAACCAATTAGGTAAACAACTAAAAAAAACAAAAGATGAGACAAAGTCTAGCAAAATGTTATTTTACTTGACCTCTCAAAAAAGTAATAAAAAGAGAATGAAAGTACATTTAATAAAAAAATTAGTATTACTATAATAGTGCATATGTAATAATAATTAGTATTTTAATCTACATAAATAAACCAAAAACAATTAAAACAGAGGAGACATTATAGTAGGAACGTTTGAGATATACCCGGCAGTAAATTTTATTCCCATAATAAGAGAGCTAGCGCTACAAAGGTAAGAAGGATTTACAACCCAATGTGTGGCGTGTTTTGGATTTATGAATAGAACTAACCAAGTAGCTCTGAATAGAGAACTGCCTTTTTTAATTTATGACTGTGGTTTTGGGTGTCAAACTTTCTGATGGATTAATACAATAAAATTGACTGCTGGGTATATCTCAAACGTTTTTACTATATTCACTGTCTTCTCTAAATGTCTCTTTTCCAATGTCCAATAAGCATCAAGAAAATAATAGTTTTCCGCCTTTTAGACCTAGTGTGTTGTCATTTGAGGATAATTGTTAATTAAGTTTGATTAGAAATTGAGCTGTTTTTATTTTTTTTTTCACTTATTCTTTGATAGGTTTGTGTATTATAAAAGTATTTTTTCTAATTGTTATTAAATAATAATGTATTTTTTGTCAATAAAGATTATTATCAATAAAGTCGCTTTTGGTTAGATAGCAAAAGGCCGTAATATGAATAAACAAATTTGTGCTCAATAGATTTCATTAATTATTACACTGATTGATAAGAGCTATTTTAAATTGCCAATTAATCTTCCTGGCAAATTCGTAGATTTAGATAAATGTTTAGTTGCAAAGCTCCTCCCAGTCCCAGAATATGGATCACATGTATTTTCCTTAATTGGTAAAAACAATTACAAGGTTCGCAGAATGCTTTAATTGGTAGAACATGGCTTGCAGATTGAGTATATTGCGTCTATTACAAATTTATTAATGAAATAATCGAGTGTTTTATTGACCTGAAATACACAACTTGAAGGACAAGATAGACAAAAGCAAGCAGTGACGTGGCTAACAATGAACGAGAAAGTAAATATAAGGATAGATTATTTATCTACTCAGCCGATAATATAGTTTATGAGAATTTTAAATACAACTTTGTTTTTTTGGTTGAAGATGTATAAAAAGAGGGTTTTTTTTTTGACAAAGACTAGTTTTAAACACTTCACACTCAGAACAATTGAAGCAAAAAGTCAAACCATTTAAAAATTATCTACTAATAATAGTACTTATTCACCTCAACGACCAAACATTCTTATATAAAACAATTAAAAAGAAGAAAAATAAGGAATTAATAAAAACAACTAAACTTCCCTTTTTTTAATCAAACACCCTTTTTTTAATTTTATTGTTTACCGTTTTGATTGCTATACAACTGTATAATTGTTTGAAATATAAAGAAGTTATAACATTTTTTTCTAAAACATTTTTTAAAACATGCACTTATAAAAATGCGGCAAGGCGTTTGTCATTATCTACAAAATTCTAATTTATTGTACATAAGAAAAGAAAAGTTAGAAGCATCCTATTTAAATTATTATTTTCAAAATTTTGTTTTCCAGAAAAAAAGTTGGTTGTCAAAACTTTATTTTTTTTTTAAATGGAACACTTTTTAATTCATTAAATTACCTTTTTTTTATTTGAAGCATTACCTACGGCCAAACCGATGTAACTTGATATTGAAGTTTTTTTAAATTGATTTTAAGCTTTAGCTCAATAATTGCACATTATAGCGATGTACTTATAGTGTGCTGTAAAACCAAAATTGGAACATTTGGCTTTCTTATTATGTTGCAACTAGAAAAAATTAAAAAACAAATAATTATTATTTGACACTAATGTTTTCTTGTCTTTTGTGTTGATGTTTTTGGTTTCACAAGCCACTATTTACGGCTAAAAAATCATAAAGCTAAATTGTATAATCATTTTTAAGAAAAGTTTTAATTTCTTTAAAATCCGTATGTCTCGGTATGGGTAATGCTTAATAAGAGATTTAAAAAAAGTTGCTTATCTACTTTGCGTTATCAATAGATTTATTATCATATCGAAAGCAGTTTAATAATGAATCGTATTATTAAACTGATTTTGGTAACATTTTGCTTTCGTGGCAGCTGGCATCAGACATATCACACTTCCAAGAACGATATTCTCTGTAACATTAAACTTTTTGTTGTAGATACTTCTTACATCATTCTTAATTAATACAATAAAACAAGGCTAAGCTGATGGATATAAAAATATGTTTACGGTAAAGTAATTGATCGATAATTATCACTCTTGATATAACAAGTTTTTATTGAATTGATAATAAATATCAATTGAGATCATCACGCACAAAAAATATTTACTATTTGTGATAATTAAATTAACACATGTTAATCTTTTCAACATAAACTGTTGAGAATTTGTTTTTTGGTGCTAAATTTTGAATAATTTGTGTGCATCTATAATGACCTTCATCATAGAAAATGCAAAATATTAAACTTTATGTCACCCAATTAATTTCACGTTATTTCTATCAATATTTATATATTACAACGTGGAAAATAAGTAAGGAATAAATTCAATAGCACCACTAGTACTTGCGTTGGAGATAAAACTAGAAAAGCATTTGATAAGGGTTAATTATAGCGCATGTTAAGTTTTTTTTACAGTTATGTCGTTATCAATATATATTTTTCATGGTAACTCATGTTTTTTTAGTATATTTGAATAGAGTTTTTTATTCTAATTTCAATGGTATAAAATACTCGATAGGTTACATAAAGAAAAACGGCTCTACAATTTAAATTATAAATATTAAAAAAACAGAGTAGTCTACTTTAAAGATCGTTAGGACGAAGAGGTTCAATGGAATGGCCAGTTAGGTCTCCAGATCTAATTCTATTAAATTTTTCTTCAATGGGGGCACTTGAAAAGTTTTTTTCAGACATATCAGCAATAATTACATAAAAAACTTTTTCATAATGTGTTAAGCAGATCTAGAATATTAGAATTTTGAGTTCAAATTAAAATATATAATTTGAAAATAATCATATCACATTTTAATAATCTGTGCTAATTTTATATTTTCTTCCCTCTTACTCAGTATGAGAATTTTTCATGCTTTTGAATAGCACGCATAAAATTTTCAATAAAAATACGTTATCATATAGTTTCCAATATAATGATTTGACACAGTCACATTGTCCACATTATCACGTCAACAATATATAAAAAACTAATTTTTATTTCGTTTCAAAATGTGAAAACTTTAGGTATAACAAATTATAATTATATAGTCTTAATCAAAAGGATTTTTTATGATTTGTGGGGTTTTACGTTGAAAAAAAGTCAATTACTGAACAAAGGTCAAAATTTTAATCAACTTGCGATCTTTCAACTACTAATGTGACTCAAACATCAGGCAATCGATCAACATTCAATTTTAGAAAATTAAATGTTTTATTTTAATTAAATTTTAGAAATTTGTATTTATGATAATATTACTGAAGATGGTCAATCATCTTTTTTAAATTTAAAATTTAAATACAATTATAGTATTATTCACATTGCACAAAAATTGCTTAAAGTTAATGTGTATATTTCTGTGCAATGTAGATTTCATCATAATTATATTTTAATTTTAAATTAAAAAAAAGTTTGACTATCTTCAATAATATTATCTTATTATAAGTGCAAATTGCAGTTTTTTTAATAGCAAGTACAACTCAAAGGTCAAATGCTCGATCTATTGCCTGATGGTCACATTAGTGGCCGAAACGTCGCATTCTTTCACTCTAAAACATTGAAAATTATAGAACATTGATAAAAATCATTCTAATTTATTTAATTTAAGGTCTTCTTGGAGGTTTTTGAGTTAGTGAGTACAGGTCAAGAACTCAAAAATTGTTATTTTTACAGTAAAATAAGAGATGAATTTGACGTTGATCAATTGCAAACGTTGGTCAATCACAATATAATAATTTTACGGTCTGCTCAATTTAGCGAATATTATTTATTGAAATAAAGTTTATTTTTATGAAAATAGTTAACAGAGATTAATTAACTGGGCAAATATTTAGATACAATCTGCGCCAAATTCGTGTCTATTGATTGGTTTCTTATCAACAGCTTATATATGATCTACAATAAACCCTTTATTGTATTAGGTTGAATATTTTTTTATTTCATATTCCTATCAATATCTAGTAACATATTACTATCTTGTGTTTTTTTATCTGCTAATCCAGCTCTAGCAATGTAAATACTGTCTATCTATGGTGTAAATATTTGATGTAGACAGTTATCTGCTGTGGGATATTTTGTGATTTACTTTTTTAATTTAATATCAACTTACTTTAGCTTATTCATAATATTTCACCGTTTAAAATACTGCAATATGTGACTAATATTATTAAAATATGTCCGAATCTGTTCACAGCCATATCATTGCAGTTGTTCTTGGCTGTTTCATAAACATGTCTTTTCCTTGTTATTGTAATACTATGTTTTTTGCAACCTCATATTCTAGATCAACGCTTTAGATAACTCAAAGTTGTATGAATCATTTGAACAAAGTCTGTATATTACAAAACTCATAGATTTCAAAACTTTTTACACTGAAACTATTTTGTTTTTGTTAATAAACAGTAGTTTTGAAAGTACTATGTAACACATGATCAAATACAATCTTCAATAATTTAAATAAAGTATTTTTAACGATTACTTGAGCTTATTAATGATAAAGTATAGTCTTTGTAACCATAAACCACATTTAAACATTCTAATTCTAAGTATTTTATACAATCTGATAACTAAATAAAGTATTTGAAGAAATATGGTTTTGACAAAAACAATATTTTTAACGTTTAAGGCTGTGAAGAGTTAATGACACACAAAAAGCTGTAATAAATTATCTAGAATTCTATGTAATAAATAAAACATTGTCATCATACATAAAAAAATACTTTTAATAATTCTGAAAGCAAACAAAAACAAGTTTATTATATTTTACAATCAAATTATTACTATAAAAACAATTTTTTTCTTGCTTTTATAGCAGCAAAATTTGTCACTAAATTCAATCTTCGTCTATTCACTAAAGTCTAACTTTTTCGCTATAAAGTTTTCAATTGAAATTAAGGATAAATTTGATAATCGTTCTTGGTCTATAGTATTTCGTAAGTACGTTTTTATTAACTCCAGTTTAGAAAAACTGCGTTCAGCAGATGCTTCTGTGACCAGTATAGTTAAAAACAAAAAACAAGTTTAATTTAATTGTTTTCATAAATAGATAGCTTTTGTTTACTAATTTAAATAATATTTTTTGCGTAAGGACAACTTTTTTAAATTATTATTTTTAATAAAGAATAAGTTGTTTGAGAAAAATTAATTAATAAAGTCGACTTTAATTCAAGGCATCATAATAAATATTTTTTCTAGAAAAACAATAAAAAGTTTTTCTTAAATCATTTAATTTGAAATAAAAGTTTTTGCAAAAATTTGACTCACTTTATAAAGTAGAGTATACTACTAATAGTAGTATATTTTTTAAAAAGCGTTAATTATTTGTACATAATAATATCAGTAATTTATAAAGATCAAGTGTTTTTTTTCAGTAAAAAGACATATTATAATACAAATAGATTAATAGATACTGACCAGACTTGTCTTATGTTATACAATTATTGTGCATCTGTGTCGCATAAGTCAAAAAACTTGTAAATGACAAAAAAAAGGTCAATAAAAAGAATTTTAAGAAAAAGAGGCTCTTTATAGCTGGGACATTTTTATTGCCTGCCGCCTATCTTCTATTGCATCCCAGGATCGCTGATTCAAAGCGTAACAAATTGTTTTATGTTATGTTATTTCAAAAGCTAGACATTTTCGTCGTTAAAATAAACTAAATTTCTTACAAATATGACAAAATGTACAGAAAATTCTCTTTTTTATAAGAATAATGTGTATTATTCGGGCCCATTCAGCCACGGGCCCGAGTGCCGCGGAACTCGCCAAACCCTGGCAGATCCGCCACTGGAATGATTTTATTATATAGTTATTTATAACTGAATATTTTCTATTTTAAGAAAGTTATTGATAATAATTTTTATATTATTAAATAATTAAAAAATAAAGCAAATAAGCTAATAAATAATGTTTTAGAAATTTTATATACTTTATTTTTAACATTCAGTTTTATACAAAAGTTGACAGTTTATTAAATTTTATTTGTTCATTTATTTATGGTTTTAAAATGTTTAATGTAAACATAATTAGAGCCATTACATAAGAAATATATATACATATTTATTTAAAATTTTATAGCAGATTTGATAAATTTCCATTATTCTAGGTATTTATATCTTTACTCATGATCTTTGTTACTGTTACTCTAGTTCATTCTTTGATGACAAATAACATCAATTAATACATGTCCCATCTGCACAAAAGTAAATAAAACTTTTTGTTTGAAATGTTTCTTACGTGGAATTTGGTCAAGGGTTACCAGAAGTTTTAAAATTTTTAAAAAAAATTAATTGATTTTGATTTTTGACAACTGATTATAAAAACAAGCAACGAAGTAAAAATTTAGAATACCGACTTTAATGCATCGAATTGATAATTTATCTTATTAATTAATGCAATCAAATTGTTTTTGTTTTTGTTTTGATAGAATTAATTACAAAAAAAGTAATAACTTATTAGTTATATTTATTAGTTTTTATTTATTTGTTATCTGGATTTAATATATTTATTGAAGTCGGATTTTTAAATATTTATTCGTTACTTGTTTGATTTATTTATTTAATTATTATAATATCTATCACTTTTAATGCTATTTTTTTAAAACTTAAACATTTGATATTTTTTTTAAGAACGAAACTGATAATGTTTTGTCAGAGAAAGACGGTTCGCAACAGGCAACAGCTTACACAGAATTAGGAATTGACTATAGTGTTTTTCTAACAAAATCACCGAAAAATCCAATAAAAGTTTATGGGGTTTTAGCTGAGCGAAGTTTGCACCCAGTAAACAAAAAATTCGTTGTGAAAAGCCGCAAAAGTCGATACTTATCATCTCTCTCGCGCTCATTCGAATATACAGTTATTGCTCTTGTATCTACAGCTGCCCTATATAGTTGCCTGGCCAAGGGTTGAAACTGTAAAAACTGTCTGGCAGTAACATGTATGAAATTTATTTTTTATACTTATACTATATAAATATAAAGTAAATATAGTAACATGTAAATAACAAACAATTGATTCATGAACAAAAATCTATTTAAAAGATTTATGATTAATTTTTTTGACCCATGAAAGATGTTTTTTAATTTAAACTTTTGAGCATTTTTAAAATTTATGTGTAAAAGCAAGAATGGAAAAAATGGAATAAGCACTGTCTATTAAAAACCGAAAATTTTATATGTAAAATGCGAAAATGGAAAAACAAACAAACTGAAGCTATAGTAAAAAGAAATAGGAAAATGAAAAAAATATTATGGAAAAAGTTCAGATAAATAACAATTTGAAAAATACTACATTAATTTTTTATGACGCAAGATCCAAATTAAGAAAAATCAATGCGTTTTCAATGTGTGAGCATGTAGAAAAAGTGTGACGAATTTTTCTTCAAAATATGTAGTACGGAGGCTACAGCAGCCCAACGACCTGTATTTATTTTTCTGTATATTAACCATAAATACAGTTAATAGTCTAAATATCGTACTTTCCCAATTTTTATTTCGATTTCACAATGAAGGACGTCATGGTGTAACTTTAGCAATACAAATACGCGTCAGTAAATTGTAGAAATTTTATTGGGAAATTACGTGAAGAAAATTGAAATTTTTAATAAAAATTGCTTTTCAAATAAGTTATACGATAGTGATTTGTTATGATTGTGTTATCTCTAGCGGAACAGACTACAGAGCGTAAAAACCAAACAGGAATGAAATCCTTGATAACGTGACTTCAGTTTTAAATTCAATGTTTGGATAAAGTATTTTTTTTGTCTTTGTTTTAACAAAAGGCTTAATAATTAATAGTTATTGAACTATCAACAATAGACAATATTTATAGCAGTAATAAAAAAATTATCAGCAACATATGTGCTTAATCGACGATTTTATGAAACCATACGCTTTATAATTGGCAAATGCCAATTATCAGCAAAATAGTATTTTTTTAAATGTTGTTTTGCAAATAATATGATCGCCCATAATCATCTTCATGTCTAAATTGCACAAAACGTAAATTTACAACAATATTTCAAGATTTAATTAAGCATTAATTAATATAGTTAATCTCATCATATAAATTTTATCGCTACAAAAAATAAATTTTCCTTAAAATTCGTCCAAGCATTATCTATAGCAAACGGAAAAACAAGTAGATATTCCTTTCCGGTGGTTAAAAATTCTATAGCATGTAATAGTATACAATGTAAAACTTGTTTTGTAAAAAATTATTATTTAAAGAAAAATTAGATTTTTTCAAAATGTTACGATCTTTAAAATCTTTAGTATACTAGTCATTTGTGAAGCGGAAATATGCCATTTTGTTGATTGGATCACGACAATATTGTTTTTTTGTATCGATTCTTTTGTTTGAAAATCTCTAATTTAACACAGACAACTCCACTCGTAGGAGTTTTCCATCAATTTTCAATTGCATGGGTTAGAGACAGACAATCCATCTTTTATCTCTCTTGTGTTTAATGCTTTACGTACAGTTAGAGTGAGTGCGATATATTTTTAAGAGATCGTAAAATTAAAAAAAAATACGTTACTACTTATAAATAAATTTTATTTTAGGTTCCAAAAATTTAGAGCAAAATTTGCATATGTTCAAAAAAAATTTGAAAAACCAAATAATAAGCTTATTGTTTAAATATGTATTATATCATCCATCTAGACAATCTAGTTTTTATTTGCTTTCAATATTGACAAACATAAAAACCCGATTTGACAATAACTTGAAGCATTCATTCTAGTTAAATTATTGAGTTGACCTCAATCAAAAATAGCAAATTATTTATTGTTGTGGTTTGGAAATGTTTTACCTTTGTTTAATAATTTACTAAAAAACTTGTTTTTTTTGTCAATTATATCGTTTTCTGTTATTTTTAGTATGCTGCTAACTTTTTCACAGTAAAAATGTGTTTTTTATTGTTTGCTTTGCCAGCTGTAGCGACAAAAGAAGGGAAACTGAATAATTTAGTCAGGGTTTTATATGTCCAACCAACAATAACAAACAAAACAAAAATGTACAGTTTTTCTTGTTTGAATGTTTTATCTTTTTAACATTTGGCTTTTGAGAAATATATAAAAAACAAATGAAAGTTTATTAATAAGCTTTAAATTCACAGAAACGCAAGCTCTTAAAAAAAAAGTTTGAACTGGTAAAATTTACAACAAAACGCATTCAACTTTCACAAATGCTGCGGTTTTATCTAAAGCTATCGATCAAAGTAATACATTTCTTATGTCTTAGTTTACAATTTTTACTAAAAAATATAAAAAGTAACTTAAATTACAGACAGAAAGAAGTCAAAAAATAATTATTTTACGTTTGTTAAATGAGAGCAGCAACAAACTTTTAAAAACAAATTAAAGAACAAAAAACCTCCGTAAATGGATAGTAATTTTTTTTTTGTTTTTTTTTTTTAATAAAGAGGGCTTAATTGGAGAGTTTTGTTTGAGACCAAAAAAAAATTGTTACGGCTTTTGTGTTCGCTTCTATATGTATAATTGTATATGACCAATTTTCAACGATTTTTGTTCTATAATGCAAAACATTATTTTCAAAAATTTATTGGAAATATCTTGCTTATCTGCTTTTGCAAACGTTGAACATTTCACAGATATTTTCTGAATTTCTTTACACATTCATCTGCTCTTAATTATTCTTAGCCTCCTTGAAATTTCCAAGTTTCAAAATAATTTTTTGAGTTTTTGATTTTTAGGTATTCAAAAACTAGAGAGCTTCTACATTGACGCTCATTAGTTTTCGTAAAATTGTAAATACTACTAAGTAATAATTAATCATATCAACTAAATTAAATAAAAAAAAATTATTTAAATTAGACATTGTAGTTTCTAATTATGGAGACTTTTTAATTACAAAAATTTGGTTTGCAAATAATTTTATTATTTGAAACTGACTTAAAATTTGCGCTTTATTTCTGTATATCTTATTATGATTTTTTTTCAAATATACTCGACTAAGTAACACAATGTTAAATTATTGAATAAAATTTAAATAATTTGTTGGCTATCAGAAAGGCTTTTTATTGTATTTACTGTAATTGAACGAATTAATTTTCAATCAAATCTTACATTATATTAAATCCTCCATTGTTCTAATCTAAAGATTTCATTGTTTTGTGTTGCAATAACTGTTTTTAACTTAAAATAAACAATATGTTCTTATTTACAGTTTGTAATCAAGGTTATAAAACGTATAATATCGCAATTAGCTCAAACCACACTACTTTAATAATATTTTATTTTGTGATCATATTATGCATATATTTAAATATTTATGCCTACCGACCTCGAACAGCGAAGAGATTTTTTTTGAATGGATTATAAAACAACAATATTTCTGTTTGATGCTTCCAGCTTGGGTTGAGAGAATCATAAAATCTTTTCGTCAAAAATGGGACTAGCAAAGCAATAAGAGTTGATGGTCTATTGCAACACGATATTCTACTTTTTGTCTTTAAATTTGCAAGACTAAGATAAAAGCTAGCTTTAATAAAACTCTCTTGCGTGCTATAAGATCTAAAAAACAATTAATCTATTGTAGAAGTGTTAGTCATTTCTTAGTTATGTCACACAACCGAATTGGCCGCTCATATCAGGCGATTTATTGCTATTGAATTTTTTATATTAGCAAGCCCACCAAAACGCATAATAAACATCAACATTTATCCACAAAATTAAGCCAAATTTATGCAAACCTTTCACTAGTTACGCGGAAAGTCATAAAGACCAGTTACTCGATAAGCTGTTCAACAGATAACTGTATAGACCAATGAAAAAATTAAAATCTTTAATTGAAAATACGTGTTTGTTATCAAATTATATATTGTCTGAATTGGGACCACTTATATTAGTATTTTATTAAAATAAATAATTGATTAGTAGTTGCAGTTTTTTTTTATCTTTTGTAGTCTATTTTACTTTACTTTCCAGCCAAGATACTTTCTTCAAAGAAGTAGTAGCAGTAGAAGTATTTAAAAATAATTTCTACGGTTTTCGTAGAAAATAGTAATCATTAGTCATTTTGGCAAAATTCTTGGTTATTTTGATTAATTAAAAAAAAAAACCTAATTTTGTGACTGACTTATTTGTCAAAACTTACTCCACTTGATAAGTAACAATTGCCATGAAAGGTTCGGGGCATCTATGTTAAAACAGAATCTGGTAAACTTGACATTGTGAATACGTTAAAGTGCAGAAAATTGCACTTTAACGAAAGGAAATACAGGCTACCAGAGAATTCACATTTTATGCTACCGTGGTATTTCACGCAGTTGTACCACTTGCCAAAAAGTTTATTTAACAGATCACGAGAGCTTTTTCGGCCACCAAGAGGCCAGCCATCATCAGAAGATGAAAAAAAAACTTTATTAAGTTTTATTCATCTCCTAATAATGACCAAATGAAAAAAAAAATAAAAGTTTTATTAGTGCTCAAGGTCTATTTATTAAACCAACTTTTTGGCAAGTGGTAAAACTGTGTGAATAGTTTATTGTGCTAAAGATTTCAATCCAATCAATTAATGCTTCCGTGAGCTAAATTTCATATATTTACCGTTTCAAGAAGTCAAGTTAAATCAAAGCATTCTATCTTTATAGAAATAGAATGCTTCTTAGTGAAATTAATGTTAAATAAAGTCGGGCTAAGAAGATAGATTGTTAAATATAGTAGGGCCAAGAATACTTTCTTGGTGAACTCTTGAGTTAACTTTGGCTATTTTGATTTAATTTTACTTTTTAGGCTTTTCCTTCAATATAAGATTGAAGCCATTAAGAGCAACTTTTCCGATTCGACAATTATTGTTCAGTTTTGTCAATAATATGGTGTGGTTTACGGTGTCAAAAGCAGGTGTAGGAATAATCCTGCACTTGTATATATTTAATACAAAGCTAAAAATCGCTGTGTATGTTCACCATTTTTTCCAAAATCTATGTTGTTACTTACACAATTCTTAGTACCAAAAAAGTTTTTTAATCAAAAACCTTGAAAAAACACAAAATAAGGCTTACTGGCCTGTACTCTTGAAGAGTCACAATAGCTGAACCATTAACAGTTTAAGTTTAGACAAAAAATGTATTAATTATGTGGGCTAAGGGCTATGGGTCTAACATTTAATAGACTGTTTTTTCATTAAATTGTTTTATGTTTTTTCAAATTCCGTTGAGTACTTCAGCTGTACAAGGGTACTAAAGTCTTTTTTGAAAGTATTTGTTATAAAAAATAAAGTTTTCTGGATAATTAGTTATTACGTTCATGATAGATAATAAATTGGTCTATGAAGTGTCGATATTATAGCTAAAGGCCGGTGACTGTGACGGCTTTCACAGTAAGGTCATCATTCATTACAGCATTATAAATTATAATGTAAATTGGGTTCGCTTCGCTATTAAATGCTGCAGGCTCTAAAGATGATGTAATGGATGTGTTATGTGGAGATAAATGATCTTTTCGTTTTGTTGTTTTCGCATCTTGTTTTGTTGTCGCGGTATTTGCGTAAATGGGGTCACCGGCGTCTAATAAACAAAATCGAGTATGAAATTCTATATCGATACCGCGCTATAGAGATAAACAAAATAATTAATATTAATTTTGGTGCTACGGGCGGTGAACTTTGTGCGATAGATAAACGATAACAAAGCGTGTTGGTTTCCAAGCTTCAAGTAACAGTAATAAGGTAATTTATTAGGAATTTTAAGTAAGAATCTTTGTAATAATAATGACAAGTCGAGTCTGCTTTGGCCTTCAAAATGTGCATTATCGGTATGGTATCAGTCTTATTTGGTTTCACTGTTGTACTATCGTTCCCGCGCCACTCGCAAAACTGTTGTTCGTAGGAACTCCTAAACACATAGTTTCCATTTCACGCGTAGTGGTCGAGTGGTCCTCTGAATTCCAAGCCATTTTTTTTTATTTATTCGCGCTCTTCTCTTCACTTCAGTCTTCAGTTGATCCATCATTCTCTCGATATAGGTTCGTAGGAAGTACAATGAAGTCTTAAGAACGAACCGTGCTGGATTTGATGTTGAATGGTTTTGAAAGTGCCTTGAATCAGCTGGGAAACCCAAAACCGTGCACGTGTTATGTTATTAGGGTTCACCGCATTTTCACTTTCATCTTTTGTTTGTTGTGTTGTGATAGTCAGCATCAATGTGGATTTTTCAAACTCAGAACAAGCAGTGAGAAAACATCATGGCAAGTGACAAAAATCAAATCAATGTTGAAGAAAAGGCAGAAGAACCCCTTTTACAAAACACTCTGAAAAAAAACTCAACAAAAGCCGAAAATGGAACCAATGAAGAAGTTTCTATCCGTGACAAAATACCACAAGTAGAGACAAAACGCACAAAAAGTAAGTCAAATAAATATCACGAACTTTTTATAAATGACCAATTTGCATATCGCAGAAAAACTCTCTTTTATAACACCTATACTTGTGTAAACTAGATCATTCTGGAAAAAAAAGAGAAAACAATTCTTAAATATAGACCACCATTATATCTATTGAAATGACTCAAATAAATACCTAAATTAACTTTTTTTAACTCAATCCCTATAACAAAGCTTTTATTTACTAATCCGCACGTCATCAGGGCATCAAGCGCTCAAATCTAGCGCCAAATCCATTTATTGATTGTGAGACTCCGATTGTGAGCCATCAGCCATGAATATAATATCTATGTGACTATGTATATCCACATTTACGCCATACGCTGTTATATATAGGCCACACAAAATGCTAACTACAATCAAATCCTCTCAATGACTTGATTATCGTAAGTGGTTGATAAATGTGATTTTCAAATCTTATTGACAACTTCAGAAATTGATTTATCGAAGACATTTATAATGAACGATAAAATTTCAGGTGTTGCGATAATAGAGCAGGAGAATGAGAAAAAAATGCAAAAATGGAAATTGGTTCCACCAGATGGGGGATGGGGGTGGTTAGTACTTTTTGGATCTACTCTAGTCAATGTATTAGTCCCTGGGACGGTCAAATCTTTTGGTGTCCTCTTCGTTGAATTTTTAGAGGCGTTCGATGCTTCTTCGGCAGCAGCAGCATGGATTCCCGCCCTATGTTATTTTCTCTACAGCTCTCTGGGTAAGAAAATGGAACCAAAAATTACATTTTAAAAATAAAAAAAATTATCTCTTACTTAATATATACTTGCCTAATAATTGTTTCAATCATCTAACAGGAAAAATTGGATTTTCTGTAAAAATAATGAATCATTCAGTGAAGACAGTTATGATTTAATTCTAACTCTTTTAAACGTGTTTGCTTTAATTTTTTTATTTTATACTAACTCGGCTGTCAAATACTTAAAAATTTTGTCAACAAAAATATTGCAAATATTATTTTGCTTAATGCAAAAATATTGCAAATATTTTTGTATTAAGTAATACAGTATTTGAATTCGAACTTTGCTATTATTGAACATATAGGCAAACAATAATTGCTGTTTTTTTTTTTGAAATCGATGCCATAAAAAGACAATTTGGCATTGCGTTTTCCAGTTTATACAAAAAAAATTTTTTTTAATGAAGTATACATATTTAATTCTGAACAAAAAACTTTTTAAAAATCTCAACTAAATTTAAAACTTTTTTATCACAATTTTTTTAAATAACATAAAGTAGTAAGAAAACTCTGATCGCCATTACGAGTACCTACTTTAGAAGAAAATTTCCGATAAGATTTTTTGTTCAAAAGGTTAACTTGTAACATGGAAACTATAATTGATTCGCTCAGCTAAGACCTCATAAAATTTCATAAATCAGTTGAACAAGCATCAGGTAATGCCTTACTGATTTAGTGCGACAAACCAAATACGAGTTGATACAAATTTTACCAGCTTAAAACCATATCTAAAACTGTTAACATTTTGAAGTGATTGAGGTTTATGGCTGTATTGTTTGGTATCTCGCCGAACAGTAAAGCTGTTCAAGTAAGGCGACAAGATCTCAGACAAACTTAATGTTGAACATTGGCTACTTGAAAAAGTTAATAATCTTATATAGGGTATTGCGCTTGTAAAAAACTTACTAGTTCTTATTTGACTCGTCGCACTATACTTTCTTGTATTTGGAGAAGCTTCTTGTCTGTAATTAAATAAAGTGGTAGTATAATAAAAAAAAAGGTAATTATATGGGATAATAGCTCCACAGAACGACGTTTGGCAGCAAGTGGCAACTTATAGAGGATTAGAAACTGACGCTATTGTTCCCTAATCGGTTCACAATGAAACAGAAAGATGGAATAAAACTTTATTTCATCTTTGTTGTTTGCTATGCTAACTTAACTATACAGGGTGGTTCATTTGAAATTAAACATTTTTATAAATGCTGAAAAACTTTAAACTTTTTATCAATGATCGAGAATTTTTATATAACAATCGAATATAAATATATATCATTAAGACAGAAAAAACAAAAACAATTAAATAAAACCTATTTGTTCAAAAAAACTCGAAACGGGAAGTGTGTTGAATACTGGCTAAATTTCCTTGTTGAATAGCCAATGATTTTTTTAGCGAAAAAAAAATTTTTTTTTGGCAAGTTTATATTAAAAATAATTATTTAAATGTTGTTACTTAAATTATAGAAGGACGTCAAAACGCTATAAAACAACTTATGTAAATTCAAAATTATTTTTTTTGTTCTACTTTAAAGAATTTATATAACTTTCAAAATTAGAGATTTAAAAATTATTGTCGATTACACGTCAATAGAGATTATAAGAATTTTCTTGGCAAAATATGATGGATTTATAGTGACAATCCATAATTGAATAAAGAAAGATCTCCAATGACTAGCCATAAATCATAAACCAGCCCTACATCTTACAGCCCGGTATGGTTAAGACGACTTTTATCGTAAATCTAGTTTTCCAAATGTGATCGCTTATTACGGGTCGTGACAATCTGGTGACAAGGTTATACATTTTTTTATAAACTGCGTTATAATTTGACTATTAATACAATTTAAAGTTTGCAAGAAAAAATTTGATTAGTTTTAAATAATTAATAAATTACTTTCATAGTCAATTTTCACACCAATTCTTTATCAAAATAGTTTTTTTTTTATCATAATGTAGGTTCGTAATTCCAGATCAGTTCTTACATTTCTGTTAGACCTTTTTGACAAAAGTGATATGATATGAAACATCCGGTATAAAGGTTAATTTTTAAAAATAAAGGACATTTCATTTGAATAGTCGTGTATAGTAGAATCTAAGAAACTTGAAGAAATAAATTAGAAACACTTTTCAATTTTCTAAAACAAAGAAAAAAATGTTTCTCTTTTGATTCTATGACTATTGTATGCATTTTTTTTCGTAGAAAATCAAACACTTAAACAAAAACCTAAGCAACAAGCAAGAACATTTGACTTGAACGTAATAAGTAACGGAATTTTTATGTATATGAAGAAAAAATGGCAATTTCAAGGATGTAACAGACTTTGTTAATGAAATTATTTATTTCTTACTATAAGTCTAAAGCTTCTAGAATTTGTCGTCAAAAAGAAAACATGTTGAAGATAAGCATTTTTTTGTCAGATGTCCTAAGATTGCAGGAAAGTAATCTTTTATTCATCGTTGTTTTTAGTTGTTTCACCTCTAGTTTTTTTATTATTGCGTATTTAATAATTTTATCACCAAATCTAGATTATTGGCATTAACTAATGATCACTTTTTTTTCTACACTACTACTTTGCATTTTTTGTAATCCAAGTATATTTTTGGAATTGGTAAGCATGCTTATGCCTACTTCAATCTTCTTATTGTTTTATCTTTTATTTTCTGACGTATTTCTTTCTGTTGGACCATTTTGGCTCATTGTAGTTTAGAGGCAATATTTTCCTAATTTTAAAATAAAAATATTTTACATAATCTGAGTCCGGAAATGATAAAAATATTTTTTTAAGATGATGTTTATTGGGGTGTCAAACTTCTTCCACATCTTTGATAATACTTCGAAAGAAAAGTTAGTGGTTAGTTTCTTTCTGACTCTTTCTAGAGGTCATTTTTTTATTATTTTTCTAATCGCTTTATTAACACGCCATTAATTAATTGACTGTATTTTCACTTTATTTTTAGTTGGATTGAACACTTTGTTTATTGGGCCACGTCAATGAATAGTGCAACATTTATGGAGTTTTAAATATAAATATGTACATTTTGTGTTTTTATGTTATAGGTCCTATCTCCAGCCTTCTTTCGGTCAAGTACTCGTACCGTACGGTAACTGTAGCAGGGGGAACATTTGCTGCAGCAGGTATGATTTTAAGTTATTTCGCGGATTCGGTGGCATATCTTTGTATAAGGTAAGTAAATTATCTATTACCAATAATTATGTTGACGTTATGATTGCAGTTATGGGGTCTTAGTGGGTATAGGTGCCGGTTTGTCGTTCCCTCCAACGGTCTACATTGTCACCAGCTACTTTGTTAGACTTCGGGGACTAGCTAATGGACTTTGTATATCTGGAAGTGCTCTTGGCTCTATCATCCTTCCACCAATACTCAGGGTTCTTCTCGAATTATATGGATACAGGTATTAACAAGACTTGCTCAACAGAAAATTCTCACAATTTATTCAGGGGAGCCGTGCTTCTTATGGGAGGCTTAACTTTGAATGTATGGGTTGCGGCTTTATTTTATGACCCAGTTTCCAAACATATGAAAAAAGTTCCAGTGGACTCAGAAGAAGAACAAGAAGAAGATGAAGAAGAACTGAATCCACTTAAACCAAAATTTGAAATTAGTGTAGAAGATAGCATGACCTCGCTACCGCAAATTCCCCACAACGATTCTTTTCTAGAAAACTTTGACATTTCTTCTAATAATTTCAATAGAAGTGTCTCCAGTGCGGCAGTACAAAATTTCAAGGGAGCAAACAGAGAACGGAAAATTAGTATGCCTACAGGGCGCAACGAAATAATGCGAGCGAAAGGAAATGTTGGGTCTAGAACCAATGTGAATAGCTCATCCGCGTTACATGCCGTGCCAGAATCGGGAAATGGTGCTATGGATTACCAGTCCCAAGGACGACTTGCCAGTTCCCGTAGAACCAGAGTGCCAAAACGCAGTCCCAGTACTAGTTCTTTTCAATATATTAGTACTCCATATCATGGTAGTACTTTGACTCTTCAGCCAGAAACTTTTGCTAGTTCCTTTAGTTTAAGATCGTCGAAAAAAGGCGGAAAAGATGCAGAGAAAAAACAAAAATTTTTTGATTTGAGTCTTTTAAAAGATCCTATATATCTAGTAATTTTGATATCGAATGCTACAAATGCTGTCAGTTATACAAACTTTATAATACTTCTTCCATCATATGCATTGTCAATGGGCTTTGACAAAACAATGGGTGCGCTGCTATTATCTATAGTTTCTGCTCTAGATTTAGTTGGTAGAATTGGTGGATCAGCTCTTTCAGATTTACACCTCTGTCCAAAAGCAGCGTACTTTATTGGAGGTCTTTTGATTTCTGGCATCTCTCTAGCATTTATGCCTTTTTTCACTGGTTATGTAGCTATTAGTATTTGTTGTGCCATATTTGGTCTAGCTTCTGGAATCTACGTAGGGGTTACGGCTGTGATTATGGCTGATATGTTAGGTGAAGAGCGTTTACAATCAACGTACGGTATATCATTATTTGTAAATGGTGTCATTCAATTAATAGGACCTCCTATTTGTGGCGTTTGGTTTGAAGCCAATAAATCTTACTTTTCTTTGTTTTGTTGTTTGGGTGTTGTGCTTATTGTTGGCTCAATGATTTGGGGCACTGTTCCTTTTATAAAAAAAGATAAATCAAAAAATGATAAAGAAGATGAATGTTAATTCACCTTAAATGTACTTTTTTTATTATTATTCCTAAATGTCGTTTTTAAAACATTTTAGGATTTATAGTTAGTTAGTTGAATGCACTGGCATATTATTCCATTTTCTTTTGTCGGTGACAAAATTAATAAAATGTTTGGAATTATATTTAAAAAAGTCTTCCCGTTGGACGATCATTCCAGTTGTATTAACCATTTTGAATTTAGGTTTTTTGTTAAGTTTTTATGTTTATTGATAAAGAACCATATTCGGTCACATTCGATAACTTTGTCACATTAAAGACGGTGCTAAAGTTTAGTATTTGTATTTTTATAAAGCTATTTATACACATAATTACAAGATTACTTAACAATTGCAATGTGATATAGCAAACTATAGCTCTGTAGTTTTCAGAAATAAATTGTACTTTAAATTCAATTAAGATATTTATTTACATTTCTTTACCCAATAAAATTGCATAAATTAAATAAAAAATTATTGTTATTTATTTTATGATTTATAAACTTTATTACCAACAATTCTTCACTCAGTTACAGAGAAAATGCAAAAAAGCATCAATATACACACATTAAAATATAAAAACAATAAATGGGTGAAAAAAAGAGCAAACTTAGTCATAATTATACTTAAAAGCCTTGTAATAATAATAGAATTGAATCAGCATTAATATCAGAACTAGACGAAATGTTATTAAATAACTCATTGTTATCAAAATGCTGGTTTGCCTTTATGACAGTGCAATAACAATTGACTTAGGGGTATCAAGCTGTGGACAAATCCGTCATAAATAAAATTCCAAACCAGTTAACCCCAAAACTGTACAAAGCCATCTTTACCTGGAATTGCAAACCGCAATTTGCACATCCCAAATGAAATATTATGTTACTTATTGAATTATTTTAAAGATTTTATATACCCACAATAAGTAAACATAATAATGAAATACGGTTCTGTCCTTACCTTTGATTAGACTTTTATTTATTACATGTTTTTGCAATATAAGTTTTCTTAATAGAAAAGTCTTGCAACTCATGTTTGTAAAATAATTATAAATAAAAGATATAATTATATATATGTATGTTAAAGGATAAATTATTATATGGAATAAAATAAAGATGCTTATATTTCAGAAAACGATTGCTTTATTTCCTAAAGATTTAATTTCCATTGATAAAAATAATTTATAACCAATTATTAAAAATGCAAAAAAATTCATCCTCTCCCAGAACCCAACTCAATAAAATTATAATATATAAATTTATATACTGTCAGTAAATATTTAATTTAATGAATTTAAGTAAAAAAATTAAATCAGATTTCTTGATATATCAGCTCTATATAAAACAGCGTAAAATAAAATATGCTGCACTACTAGCTTAATAAATATGTATACTAGTCCTAGTAAAATAACGTTATGTGGCCGTACTCATAACGCCCTATTGTTAGACAATACACCTAATTTCTTAACCTGTATCGTTTGTAGGGTGAAAGCTGGAGATTTATAGTGTTTTGGGTAGTCCCATTATTAAGACAATGCGACAAAAAAAAGCATAAAAACTTATTACATTTAGGCTACTATAAATAATTTACGGTGCTTTAATTATATAATCACACTATAAACAGGATATCATAGCAGCCTAAACGACGGGTATTCTAAAGTATCTAGAGACTAGACTAGAAAAAGTATTATAGTCCAAAATTAAAATCACATGATATGTAAATAAGCCTGCGGCAAAAATCATCCTCAAAAGGTTAGTTTAATAGTGCATTTAGCGCCAAATAATATGGTTTTGGCCCTCTTAGTGTAAAACACGAAGCACCTACAAACTGGTAAATACATTTTTTATAAGCTATTTATTCTAGAGAATAATAAATATTTCAATTTTTATTCTCATTACAAAATCCATTTCAGGTGAAAAGCTCTTTGACGTTTCATCCAGATTAAAATGGCTAAATGAAAGTGTTTTTGATAGCAACAAATAGATTGCGAAGTAGACTTGCAAAGAATAGTATTTTCTGCGGACTTTTACACTGAAATAAGGTAAAAGTAGCCGAATTGGTCAAATAGTGGAAAAGTCTTTTCAATAGCAGATACAGCAAGCAACCAGCTGGTGAAAAGACATTTGAACTAGTTAATTGAGACTGTTTTTCTACATAAATAATGTCATAGCGTACTTTCATAAAAAAAAACCATAATTTGGGCAAGCCATGGAAAACAGTTGTTCACTTTAGCCACAGCCTAAAGACAGTTAACTAGCGCCGGTTTGACAATAACAGATATAAATAACTATTTTAATTTTTATTCTCTTTTATAGTCTTTAGCTCTTTGCAAAAACCTCTTTGGCGTCTCAGGTGGCTAAGCAAACGATTCCATGGCGTGCCTAAATTGTTTTGTTTATGAAAACACGGTAGAAGTGACCTACTTCCGTCATAATTAAAATCATCAAAGAGTTGACGCACCTTCTATTGAAGAGGTAAAACACTTCTTTCGCCAGCAGTAAGTAGCTCGACTATAATCTTATACCCGAAACAAATCCAAAACTATTTAATGTCTAACATGTCCTATTAGACTCATCTAAACTCTTGAGGCTATTCTATCACAGACTTACTTAATACTTTTGGTTTTTGTGTCATTTCTTTAGACATAAAATGAGTTTAAAAAACAATATATCTTGTGTCTACTTTTTCAAAACTAGAATGACCCAAGACTCTCAAAATCAAAGTATTAGCACCATAAAATAAAATAAAAACTATTTTTCGTTAAAATGGCCCATGCGGCGCTCTTAAGTGGGTTTCCATGTAACCATCTGCATTTTTCGATTCAATTCTTCAAGAATGAGAGCACATTGTGCTTGTTTCTCAGGTGACAAATTTGTAATAATATCATCATCTTCTTCATCATCTTTCTTGACTTTCTTTCTTCTAATCTTATTGGGATCCTTCTTGCCAGATTCATCATCATTCTCGCATTCGCTGTTGCGAGTTTTTATTTTTCGAATCTGCTTATCATATTCCAAAGCATCATAATAATTAGGTTTCTCTCTTCGTACTCTCTGAGTTCGTCGACGAATATCGACACCTGGAGACAGTACTCTTGTATTTTTGCGTGAATTGAAAAAAGAATGACCACAGGAACATGACTTGCATGCCACTGGAACCTGTAATTTCTTTCATCAAACTTTGAACGATGTTTTTTTATGAAACTACCTACTTGTTGGTCACATTTCGGGCAGTTTTTAGCAATCATTTCAGTCTTTAAAATCAAAATTAACCAAGATTTTACTGTTGTATTATTGAAAATTGGTAAAAGTATAAATGAATCGACAAAAAAATAAATAAATATATATAAAGACAAAAATTAGAATTTGACTTTATATTCGATTATAGATTTTATTTTTTACTTCATATTGCTGGCAGATTAGCAGTTTATAATAACATAACAATCGTCTTAGAATTATTGTTGACAGATTAATAGGTTAGGCAAACCTAACCTAATCCTTGACATATTCCTGACACCACCCTGACATTGACATGACAGTAATGACAGTTTTTCTAACAACGATCGCATTTTGCAGACTCTTGCTCTTTCTGAATCTAACATGGCAGATCATTGACAGTAACTAGTTTTAAATACAAGAAGTAGAGATAAGTTGTTTCATCTCTAAGCAATGCCATGTTGCCAAATAATTTTGTTTTAAAAAATGTGCTTTTATATCGTTTCTTGTTCAAACTCATATTTTACTCATTTTTATTGCAAACCGAAAAGATTAGTAAATAATTTTAACCGCTATTCTAGCTTATTTTTTAGCATTTAAGCTTTAAGCATTAGTGTTATATAGTAGTAGAATATAGAATGCATTTTCTGTTAAAACAGTTTTTTTGTGTAAAAATATACAATTTTTTTTTATCTTAAATAAAGTTATTATTAATTAAATAGCAGTTTAGTAATAAGTCGTCTCCATAAATCAAATTTAGTAGCATTGAGCTTTGTTATATAGATGACAGGTAAGATAAGCCATGTCACACATACCAGCAAAAACGTTCTTTCAAACATAATATTAATATGATGTTGGGTATCGTCACTGCGAGGCACTTATAAACAGTTTATCTATTTTTGCCCTATAAAAAATAATCTGGTGATAAACAAAACAAAGCTGACGTTTGAAAATCTAAAGTGTCATCAAATGTCAGTAATAATTTTTCTATATTGTTTCTAGAGCTTTATTTTACTAGTTTTCTTGTTAAATCTTTGTTGATTTTATATTTTCTTTAATTTCAGAAATAATTTTATTATAGTTTTAAGTCTATAGGTCAAAGATTGTAAAAAAAACTGCTGTCAAAGTGACATATATGCATAACGTAGTGTGTCAATAAAGTGACTGCAGTTTATGAATGTTTTTGTTCTGTGGTTCTTTGGTGTATGAAACCACAGAACACTCATTATGTGAAAATGAAACATTAATTTACTAATAAGATAATTGACAACAGCGCACAATTTCGACTTCTAGAAAATACGAACTCACGTTGCTTATGTTTTGTATTGCAACTTAATTTAAATAATAACACAGTATTATACAATCTGTGCACGTAAAAATACGTTGGATTTATGATAATTATTACAACATTATCGCTTTTTTTTTGATAAATTAGTTTTAGATATGACATGCGCAGAATTAATGACTTCTATGACCGATTGTGTGTCAACTGACAAAAATAGACAATGTATTATACTGTGGTATTATATATACGTCAAACTCCTATAAACGTCAAAATAGTGAAAATATTTTTAGAGAATTATTAGAAATAGACGTTTTTATATAGATTATATTAAAATCACAAATTTTTTTCTTATTTACGTGCTGTTCCGCATCATAACTGGTAAATTTCCAGCATCTTAAGGTGTTTTTTTGAAAACTTAGTAAAATGTGTGTGCTTATGTATACCTACTTTTAGAAATCTATTTTCCCACGAATTTCTTGACTATTCACAGGCATGGTAGTGATGGCTGTTACCGTCAGGGAAATCTGTGATAATGTAACATTGGCTCGAGAAATGACTATGCTCGGAAACTATGAGAGTGCAGAAGTGTACTATGAGGGGTCGATCCAGATGATAAGTAGACTAATTTTGACGATACCAGAACCCCTACGCAAGAGCAAATGGCAACAAGTATAATTTGTCAATATATAGTAATTTTAAACCTTGTATATGATTGTGTCGTAGGTACAAAAAAAAGTTGCATCGGAGTATGATGAAATTAAGGTTTTAAAGTCAATGCTGCAGAACTTGAGGTTGGAAACAAATGTCGAAGTACCTTTAGGCGCTCGACGGTTGCGAGATGAACCAGTTCGAGATTACAATGATATTTTACCAGAAGATTCTTATATTACGTCTCAACATGATCCAGACGTTTGGCCACCTCCAACTCCTGCTGATCATAGTTATATGCAAAGGTGCTGTATTAGCCATAGCAAGCAACTAGACAACAGTCCTCTTTATAAAACAAAAAAGCATTTTGAGAAATTATAATGATCTATTTTTCTAGTTCAGTCGAGGATTGAGAATAACTCTTGGCGCCGGCACCGTTGATTTTTAAAACCAGATTTAAATGATCTCTAATCGGCGGTTTTTTAAATTCTAAACACGAAATTTGAATTCGAAACTAGAGAGGAAGTTGTGGTTAACAAGTAACCAAGCCAGTTAGACCTTTTGTAAATAATGATTTGATAAAATATATCGTTATGAAAAGTATATGTGCTTATAAAAGTCAATTGCAATCAGTATGTCAATCCAAGATACTATTTTTTAATTCGCTTGTTTTCGCACACTAAACCGAGTTTTGCCGAATGGACCTTTAAGGCTGTATGTTTTAAATCTATCTTCTCAAATATTCTCTTTCTGTGTAATATGTTATACTATCTAGATTACGATACTAAATTTACAAATAACTCGTTAAACAGAAGTATAAAACTATAGGTTTTTTATAGATGCTTTTAGACGTATTTTAAAATGTATCAGATGGGTTTTTTTGTAGCTATCAGAGGCTGAAAGTATTTATTTGCTATGAAACAGCAAATCTAAACAAAAATGTTGATGCTGGTAATTTGTAGTATTAAATTATACACATTTCAATCTAAAGTCTGTAGAGAACATAAATACGAGAGGTTTTTAACAAAAAAGCTATTGTATTTTTAGAGTCACTTGTGCTGCTCTTTTTTACAGATGTTTGTACTCGACACTATTTATCTTGATTGATAAATAGTAATAGCAGCGTTTCCTGTTTTTTTAACCTCTAGGATTTTGTGATGACATACCTTAGTTTTATAGAAATATAAAAATATTTTGAGACGAATACATACAATCTAACGAACGGGGCTGGTGTTTTTACGATAATATAGAGAGAACACAAAAAAATGTGTTGTTTTGATTAGAAAAAAAGAGATTAATGAATGTGAATTTTTTTTTGTGTTCAAAAATATATTTATTTAGTCACTAGTTATGTAATCTACTTTTTTCATTATTGTTTATAGTAGCAGTTTTTCTTACAGAAGTAGTTATAAACCACGTCCAGCAAATGTTAAAAAGCCTGAAGTTAAAAAGGGAGCCTCTAGAGCTAGCTCTTCTACTACTGCAAGGCGTTCAGATGTCCGTTCTGTGCGTCCTACTAAAAAAGAAGATAGACCATCATCTTCCAAATCTGAGCGAAATCCAGATGCAAATAAAATTGAGAAAGACAATAAAGATGTTGAAAATAACGATAAAATTGAACCTGACGAAGAAAAGAAGTTTGAATGTCATGGAATGGAACGAGAATTAGCTGATGTTTTGGAAAGAGATATTGTACAAAAAAATCCCAGCATACGTTGGGATGATATTGCTGATTTACATGAAGCTAAAAGACTATTGGAAGAGGCTGTAGTTTTACCATTGTGGATGCCAGAATTTTTTACAGGTAAGATTCAAACAAACATTAAACAGATGATGTATCTCTCTTCCCCATTAATACTTTTTGTCACACGTTTATTTGACAACTATTAACATAGCAATTGTTTTAATGTTATTCTACTAAATATTGATGATGTGCAACATATTTGGATGCTAATGTTAAATTTTAAAGTGTTTATGGTTGCACCTGCAAATATAAATTTACATTTATGTAGACAAACGGTATAAATGAAAACTTATCAATTGTAAAATGACAAGTTTTAGCAGTAACAAGAAATGAAACAATTTAGAATTTATCGAAGAGTTTTTAAAATCATTCTTATCGATAGCCTAATGTCATTGTTGTCATGCGAACTATATATCTGTTAAAACATGTTTGATTAACATTTTCTGTAGGAATTCGAAGACCATGGAAAGGAGTTTTAATGGTAGGTCCTCCTGGCACAGGAAAAACAATGTTAGCTAAGGCGGTTGCTACTGAGTGCAATACTACATTTTTTAATGTCTCTTCATCAACGCTTACTTCAAAGTACCGAGGAGAGTCGGAAAAAATGGTCCGACTACTTTTTGAAATGGTAGAAAACGTTAAGTTAGTTATTTTTTTTTTATAGAATTTTTACTTTTAGGCACGATTTTATGCCCCAAGTACAATTTTTATTGACGAAATCGACTCACTGTGCTCTAGAAGAGGATCAGAATCAGAGCATGAAGCGTCGAGACGCGTCAAATCAGAATTACTAGTTCAGATGGATGGAATTACTGCAAATAATGACGAGCCTGGTAAAGTTGTAATGGTTTTAGCAGCCACAAACTTTCCCTGGGATATAGATGAAGCATTGCGTCGTCGTCTTGAAAAGCGTATATATATTCCTCTTCCTACACAAGAAGGACGCGAGGCTCTCCTAAAAATAAACCTGCGTGATGTCAAACTTGACCCGGATGTTAACCTGAGTGAGATCGCTCAAAAATTAAACGGCTTTTCAGGAGCTGATATTACAAATGTATGTCGTGACGCTTCTATGATGTCCATGCGGCGAAAAATATATGGTCTAAGGCCAGATCAAATTAAACAACTACCAAAAGAAGAACTAGATCTTCCAGTTACTAACCGCGATTTTGAAGAAGCTCTTCTTAAAAACAACAAAAGCGTATCGAAAGAAGATCTAGATAAATATGAAAAATGGATGAATGAATTCGGCTCGTCATGATACTGTTAATTATTTATATTTAAATTGTGTGATATTTTTTAAAGTTTTAAAACACTAATTGTTCTAACATCGAACTTAAAGTAAATATAATATTTGTTTTGTTCACGTGCAGAATATGCCATTGGAAAGATTTTATGGGAATTATTCTTTTCGTTAACTTGCACTCACCAGGATGCTTTACATTTATTTTGATTTGTTGCCAGGTTGATAAACATTTATTGCTTTTTTATTAGATTTATAACTTTTTTTGTAGGATTGTCTTTAAAATATCATAAAACATAATAAAAGTTACTGAATATTCTAATGTGTTCTGTTTAATATAATCCTAAATTTGCACTGATCGCTGTGAATTGTCTATTGATGGAGATTTAATTAAAACGTAAGATTGTTTGAATTATGTATTGTGGATTTTTTTCTATACATGTCTTAGATAAAAAGCAATCTTTTAATGAAAGGCTTACTAAAAGAAGCTTTTTTAGTAGTCACAAAAACACAAATTAGAAAGATTTCTTCACGTGAAGATATATTTTATTATGATTTGTAAAATCTGGTACACTACACTCATCACACTCGAGAGCAAAAATAAAGATTTACCTACATATTGAACGTTATCTTAGTCAATCATAGATGGCACTCAATCGTGAAAACGTTATTAAGTTCTAATCTAATTAATAAAAGAATAATTTTTAAAATACAAAGGAAAATTAAAAGGAAAAGTTTTAGATATAATTTAGTTTTTATCTTAATTTTGAATGAAAATGAATAGAGCTGAAAATGCGAATTTGAATAAATTTAAATGAATATATCTTTTTTTTTTAATAAAAAATGAATTAAGCTAAACTTTATTATTTAATTATTACGTGAGATTAGGCGATAATAAATAAAAATATATCTGCATGTTTTTGTTAATTGATAAGAAAATTTAAATATTTATTCAAGTATTAAATTATATATTGTTATTTATTGCGTATTTTATTAAAGTTTGTAATTTATAAAAAACAGTAATTTGTTTATTAAATAATAGATTTCGAATATTTGGAGAAAAATTTGATCTTGGCGGGTTGCTGTCTAGTGTGAAAAATCCGCGCGTTTCCAAGTCGGGTATGGCGACGGCAGCGCTAGCTCTAGGAAAGTGGTGTAAGCGGAAGTATGGCGAAAAGTAGTTCGTCGTTTTCATAGTTCTTATTTTGGAAAAAGAAGTGATATAATCAAAAATAATTGAAAAACTGGAAGAATATTGATGAGGGTAAGTAGAGTGTGGGTGGTAATGATTGTGTATTTGTTAGGAATGCATTAATTAGTAGATAATATGGTGGCGTAGGAATGGGAGTTTTACCCATAACCTCCTTTCGTGTTATTGGAGTAGATACGGAATTAAGTTGTGTGTGTCAGATGTGTCGATCATTTTGGATAATTCAAAAAGTTTGGTGGTGTTATTTATTTAGAGGATCGTAAAAGTGATAAAGTGAGTAATTTAGTATGTGTTTGTTAGGACTCGGGTGCGAATGGGGCTCCCAAAATGAAAGAAAGCATCCGTTGCAGAGTTTAACGGCGGGGTGTTGGCAACGATCGGCCGTGCTAGTGCTCGACGGCTGCCGTTGTCGTTTTTATTAACATGGCTGCAACGCAAGCAGAAAAGCAGCAGCAAAATGACGTGAATTGTGAAAAAGTGCAGCCGGATCAGCATCTAAACGTGCGGAACTCCTTGTTGCAGAATGGGACCGATAAGAGTGGTGTTACACGCGGTGGTAGCGGCGGTGGCGGTGCTCTAGCCAAGTCTAAAAACACCGCCGGCAAGAACCTAGAAATGAGTAGTCAATATCGTTCGGAGGGCGGCGGTGGCAGTGTTAGTGGTAGTGGTGGTGGTGGTGGCGGAAGTGGCAGCAGTAATAGCAGTGGTGGCGGTGGGGCCCCTACACCGGAGCCGGACAACGACTCAACGTCCGCAACAACTGCTTCCGATGGTTATCCAGTGACGGCGGAGCCCCCTTTGTCGGACAGCTCTTACGGATTCGCGTACGATGGCGGCGTTCACGCGTTTGGCCCGCGCCAGCCTCTGGTAAAGCCACAGCAGCAACAACCGCCACCGCAACAAACTGCAACAGGGGCGACGACCAGCACGCCGTTTCAACCTTCTCACCAGCATGCTGGACACGGTAACCAACGTTTCGTGTCAGGGCAAAGTATCTCACAGCCAACAGGACCCACCCCCACGCTCAACCAGCTGCTTCAAAGTTCTCATCCTATGACGCCCCATCGCTATTCTAACAGCTACGAACAGCCCTATAGTCAAAACTGGCCACCTCAAAAATATGGGGCAGCTACAGGCCCTCAGACACCTTATCGCAATCAACCCGCGGTAAGTACAATTTAAAATCCAAAACAATTCATAAACAAATATAGCGTGTTCCTAAACTGAAACTCTTGGCAGGAATTGCGCTTTAATTAAACTTTTAAAATCTTTTCTGTTTCTCTTAAATCTCACCTTCAGTCAATGTGTTTATTCTTTCGATACTCCCTATATATAATTTAATCTAAACATGCTAAGTTTGTCCTTGAACTTGCTCTGACATACGATTACCGCACCGCCCACTTTGTTATTATGCAATCAGCTGACGTGTCGCAAATGTGACGTCAACGGTTCCCATACTCCCACATATGGCCGCCCTTCAACCAACCCCCTTAGCCTTTCAGTCGTTTGGTCTTTTCTCTCCACTCTCTGACGCTGACCTGAATCGTGAATCCTCCATTGCCACAAAATCCTTCATTTCTTCTTTTCACTTCTCTTCATCTTACTCTTCTTTAGTGTCTCCTGATACGACATAATACAATCTCAAATCCAATCGATCAAAGTCTTAATTCTATCTCAACTTTACTACTTATTCTATAAATGTCACTCGTACATCCTCGACTTCTTTAACTTCCTATATTCTCAAATATTTTAGTTAATGACTTACAGTCGAGTCAATCAATGTTTATTATAGTCTTGTGTATCAGAAAATAACCATTAATTCTCCTCTCATGAAAATATAAATGCTAACATCACATATACAGTACCATCAACAATGATTATTTATACAAATTTCACTTTCCTAGTTGTGTATTTTCAATAATAAAACGATTTATTTATCTAGCCGCTGCCGGCGAAAATTACTCATTGTTTATTTATTTAATTACGCAATGTTCAAATTGCATTTTTTTTATTTAATTGAACGCGGTATAATCTGAAATATTAAATCTGAAACGGTTATTTGACAATGTATCAAATTATTATTAATATTATAGAATTCAGTCTAAAAAATCTCATTTAACCTGGACGACATTGGCATCTTCCATAGGGATGGATGGGTTTGATTTAAATTTTTAATCATATTGAATACTGCTTTGCCCTATAAGTAAAATTTTGCTTCTAATTATCACTTGACGTTTAAAAAAAATTGAACAAGAGTGGTAAGCTTATCTTATTTTGTCTTAATTTTTCTAAAGTTCTTTTCGAAAAGCCAAAACTTGCGCTGTAAAATGGGAAATTTTACAGCCGTTTATTTATTCAAACTTTTGAAATTTGTTGAGCCGGATGGAAAAAAATAAAAACAGCTGGACGCCCTGAAGAGGAATCTACTCAATATCTAATTAGAACGTAGACAAGCCATATTGACGCTCTGTGTAGTTTTATGATGACGAGTATTGTTCAGAATAGGATCTGGTGTTATAATTAACTTTTGCAGGGTTTTACTCTATTAAATGTTAATTATTTATTATGTCTAATTTAAGGTGTTCTAAAAAATATTGTTCATGTGTATAAGTTCTTGATATTAAAATATATTTTGGTGTCTTTTTGAATTTGCTTACACGCAAAATGAGTTTGATTTTTATTCCTAAACGGCTGAATCTATAAAGCACCTATCTTCCCACACTTTTTGATAGAAAATTTAAGAATGAACTTAATAAAAATACCTAGCTGTTTACAAGGTTTTGGTTTATAAAGGAGAAAGGATGTAAATTTTTTATGTATATATTTATACAGGATCAGTCATTACTGTGGGATTGGTCTCTTAAGCATTTGCTATCAACTTAATGTAGATTCCGTTCATGGAATAAATTTACACTATAGAAAAATATTTACGGTTATATGAGGGAATCCTAATTTCTGGCATTATTTTTTTTGAATTGTATGTTTTTTGTCAAGCGATACGCACTCTGTCGGTGGCATATGGAACTATTGTAACTTGTGTTGTAGAAGAATAAAATTGTTTAACAAATGTAAAACGTGCCGTTAGATGAGCAATTTTCAACTAATTTGGCTCTTAATCCACAGTCTATCATAGAAATTATGCGTCTTCAGAGATTTTATGTGACTCACACTTTATAGCACTGCAAATACTTATTTTACAATAACTTTACTTTGATGTCACTCTCGCATCATCTGTTACACTGTGTCAAAAAATGTTGACTGACAAAAAGCGCACTCGTAAAACTCATTTGATTGACACAATATCTTTTTCTTATCAATTATAGCATTGATTGTATAATAATACAACTATCTGTATTATTGTTTTACAGTTTTAGAATAATTAAAAAATTGTTTGTTTAGATCTTTTTGAACATTCAAGTATCGCATTTTTTTGTTTTAAATATCTAGATTAAATAAATCATATAATGTCTTGAGAAAACTACAGGATGAAAACATCAACTTTATTCATCAAAACATTTAAAAGTGGATTTTTTCAGGAAACAATCTGTACTTAGAAATTAAAAAAACAAAGTAAATACTCTAAATTTAAATAATCCAATCTTTCTTTTGCAATACCCAAAAAATTAGAACTTTGTGATTTATAGCGAAAATCTTATAAGATTTTTTGTAAACGCTGTTTGAAAATTAAAAAAAATATTTATGTATCTTATTTTAAGTTTAATTAAAACATTTTTAGAGAAGCATAGCAATTAATACGGCAAGTAATGAAATAAACAAAAAAGATTGGGGGTACTAGTAAAAAGAAAAAGTGGAGTCCAATCTTGGACAATTTCACCCTTTCATATAAGCCTACATGTCTATAGAAAATCGAACACAATTTATATTAAATTAAGAACCACAGCGTAAAACAGACCAATCTCACCAATGCTCACTCTGCATAATGTTTATTGTTAAAAAAAAAACTAAAATTTAAAAAAAAAAAACAATATATGTCGATTTGACCATAGTCAAATCGACCAGTAGTTTAAATTTGATGGTTTGTTTGTTTGAGTAGTTAATTTGAAGATAATAATGAAATTATTTATAGCAACATTTACAATTTGAGTCAAAAATTTTCATAGTAAACGTTGAAAGAAAAAATGGAGGAGCAACCCAGCAGATTAAATTAGTACTGTAAGAATTGTAGGCAAAATAGTTGTAGAAATGTTGTAAAAATGTTATTATTAAATTTTATAATGTAGCTACTGAATCTTTTTTTTTTCTCCATTTGAAGCTCGTCGTTTTTGTTTTTTTTTTAATGTTTGTGTTTTTGACTCTCTCTATGACTCATTCTATTTCATATTATATCTTGTGTTTGTGTATTCGATATAATATCATATATTATATCGAATTGTAAAGTTCTTGGTTTACGAAGCATTCATAAATAACTTTTCAAATTTAAAATGAATGATTTTTACCAAACAAGTATTATGGTAAAACAAATTGAACGTTAATTAGAACAAAAAGTTTTTAGTTTAGCTTCAGAAATAGGTGCGACAATTACTATATTAATCTAATTAAAAGCTTATTTTATATTTAAATTTTCTTTAATACTCTGTTATTCAAATGGTCTGGTTATGTCAATGAATATAACTTTCGTTGGGTTTTTAATCAACTCTTAGTTTTTTTTATTTATCTTTCTATGTTTTTTGTCATTTTTCTTCTCCCTCTTCGTTCATATCCATCATTATATCATCACTGCATAAGCTAGAACCTATAGAAAAGTATAGGTCTTTCTCAGACCTATAATCAAAATATCCTGCCTGATTATTTTTGATATTTTTCTCTTTCTTTATGCACTCCCATAACTTTTTTCTGTCTACGCCGTGAAAAACGAATTTTAAATTTACAATCAATGCGCATACTTTCCCACCTTCTTTAAATCTCGTTTACAACTATTACATTTAAGACATATGTTGTTCATCTTCTCTCTCTGTTTTTGCGGCATATCTGTTGTATACATTGTGTACATCTTGTTAATAGGAGTTATTTGTCTTTTTTTTTCTTTCTTTTTGTTTTATTAATTGTGAGTATTTAGTATTCTTATCAATCACTATTCCCTAGGAAACTCTTTGTTTTGCTTCTCTATACCTCATTCAGCACTTCAACTTTGTCTGTTCCATAAATTCTATCCGATTTCCGAAAAACCTATTCTTGAAAACAAGGTGAGCATATGTTTTCATTGAAGGTGACGCTGGCAAAAGCTCAAAAATCTCACATATTGAAGAATACAATTTTGAGACGCATTTATTTTGATTGGGTTTGATTTGTAAACATTGTTTATTTCTGTTTATTTTATTTGAATGACATAAAATGAGTTTATGATTGTGTAGTTGTAGTTACGTCTCTTATCAAGGATTATGTATCTGATTATTTAATGTGTTTAGAAATTAACACATTATGTGGTAAAAGTAAACGGGATTGGGAGCACCAAATTTAATTGCGTCAGAATGTCTAGTCAATCTGATCCAACAACTGTAAATATGCGCAAAGCTTAGATTTATCACCCTTGTCGGATTCGATCGTCTGAACCTTGTCTAACTCAAAATCTCAAAAAACGATCCATAGTGGCATTCCATATGGCAATGGATGCATTCACCAGATTAATCAGTTTGCGACTGCTGAACGCAAGCAGCTTTACTTGTTAATTTACGATTGTTGAAACTTTAAAATTAAAAGTTAATTCTATCCTCTTTTCGGTGATTTTTAAGTAATAAATTTAGCTTTATTAAATAGCGATTGCTCCATACTTAGCATTAATTGTAGCGCAAGGTTTAAAAAGGTGCAATTTTATTTACATGCATTATTTCAAGGTGATTTATTAAGTTTTTTTTTATTTTCCTTGTTCTGAAACGTCTTATAAGTACGTCTGTTCTGCTCTACGTTTCACAACAGAATATACTATGTTTTCCAGCGTTTTAAACTAACATTAAAGTAAGACGGGCAGCTAAGCTAAACAATTGTCATTTTTTTAGTTAAAAATTCTTTCCATTGTCAAAACTATACATTGCTACGAAATTAAATTGAAATTTTCTTTTTCTAAATTTACAATACATGAAAGGTTATAGATCTCATAAAAGTTTTGTGTATTCTTCACATTCTGAGGATAGTAAGTACTCAACTGATTTTTATTGTAAAAAACTATATTAAAAATAGGAGTCAATATAGACATTTTAAAATCTATTTTTTTAAGACATGTGGAAGATACGATCAGGTATTCTATTTTAATGTGACATTATAGTCGGCTGACTTTAGCGTTTTTTTATGATTTACGAAAAGATTATTATGAATATATAAAGTTGTTAGAAATGTCTTGACTTCGGTTGTATTAGTTAAGATTTATCAAGGATGCTTGTGTCATCTTCGAGGCTGTGCTACCTGAGATATGGTTATTATATTATGAGATTTTTTATTATTATTTTTGAACAAAACGGGTGTTTTTCATGTGATTGTTTTATTTTACATGCTATTGTGATACTTTGTACGTTTTTTTTTAATTATTCATAAATTATTATTTATCTTTAATGTGGATATACTACATTTAGAGGTAGTATAAAAGTCAAGTATATTATGTGTATACTAATATTAAATAACTAAGCTTGCTATGCCAACGCAACATTAGATTTGTGTAAGGCTTAACCTTCATACTCTAGCATTTTGTGTGTATTAGATAATCTATAAAAGTAGTAGTTTTAATGTTCTTTGAATGCCTGGAAAGTTATTTATTAAACATAATGTTTGGTGCGTTTTTTTATTTATTTTTTGTGTGATTAAAATATAGAAGCGTCAGAGTTTCACCAGTCATTTATGAGAGGTCATTAGCCTTTTCGGAATTGCAGGTCACTGCGTTGTCAAGAAAATAGACGAAAATTCAACGTTTTTTAATAAGCTGTACGTTTATGCATACATCCATAATTATTGTGTTTATTTGAGAAATTAAATGTCATTTTTATATACAATAACGTTCCAAGAGGGTATTAAACAGAGTGAGCTCGTTAATAGGTTGTTAAAGGTAAAAAAATACTTATATAACGAGAATACAACAGTTGGAGACATAATAAAACATGGTTACTTCTAATGAAAGATTGTTTATTTATTAGAACGTCGCTTAGAATTATTTAAAGACTTTTCTATATCGCCAAAAACAATTGAAAGATAATTTTTTGCATTTGAAGATTACACAAAATAATAGTATGTATAGAACAGATAAATTAAAAATTTCAAAATATGTATGTAATTCTCATGTTTGGATTGGACTGATACAAATTTACAAGGCCCTCCCTTAAAAAATTCACTTGCAATCGTCAAATCTTTGGATTGTGTTAAATTTGTATCGTTATGATAAAGATTGTTATTTTCATTTCTTTATTGCTACTGAAACTACACTGTGGAGCTTTTTTTAAAACTTTGATAAGGGTATGGAATCAAGATTTTATTACATGTGAATATTTCCGTTTTCAAAGTTGTAAAGTCATCTCAATGGTCATACCTATATTGTGAAAGCAATATCATAAATCTCAAACCCGAATTAGATAATTTCACACTTCCGGTTGTAATAAGATTAAAATATTAGTATTATCTTTGATACCTTATCTCTTCAAGCCATTAACACCATAGGTATATTTAGTAAACACACAGAACTTTATTTGGAGGTACTGTATATACAGATATATTTTCATAAATTTCAACATATTTATTTACAATTAGTTTCTTACATTAATCAAAGGCGGCTGTGATTCCTACTAATGTGATTTTTTTTTTTAGGCTAATAATAAGTGATTAAGTTATAAATTTATTTTAAGCCTCAGAAAGTTGTTGGCAGCTTTGGATCAGTTACTTCCAAATATTGGTTATATTTACTATATTATGCTTTAAAGTATGTCATTATTCTTAAATAGACCTTTTCTTGAATTTTTAAGTGTTCAATGGCTTTTACTATTGTAGAAAAATCCATAAGCTTAATATTTTAGTAAAAGAAAGCAGTTAACCTGTTTGTCGTTCACACAGTTTCTATATGGGGTAGAATTACATATTATACATAAAACGACCATTCTTTTTCTTCAAAGTAGATATTATTAGCAAGTGGAAATGATATTTGAAACTGAAGAAGTGAGAGTCTATATCATCTAGGCAAACGCTATCTATACTTCAAAACCGGTTGCTGGCTTGTTACCCCGAAATTGTTGATATTTGAATCTGGCTTCTATGATATCTTACGATAACAGTATGTAAACCATTGTGGAGGTTAGAATAATTAATCATAAGTCATAATTATACTCATGATCATGATAAACCGACAGAAAAGACACTATACGACAATGCAAACATTACCGAGTTATAATGAGTTTCAAATAGATAATTTTTTTGCCTAATAATTTTTGTTACTTTATTGTGACACACAAAATTTGTACACTCGTTAAACTAACCCTTTTGATACCGGTAATGTTGATATAGTAGAATAGTCAGAACTATTGAGGATTAAGGAAAGGAATCAAGTTCCGTTTGAAGCATATTTATAGTGAGGGACATAATATCCATAAAAATAACCCTATTGTTATCAACATTGTAAACGATGAGGACTTTTTATTATTATGGAAGCAACCTCTCACAAATTATTGTGATTAGAGTCCTCATTGTTATAGTTTGTCTAAAAATAAGTGATTTTTATGGTTTTGATATCTAAAGTACTTTATGATAGGCCACAAACATGAATTGCTGTAAAACTGTGGACCATCCAGATGGTCGCTATGAACTGAATAAGTAAACAGAACCGTATTTCATATTTACACCTTGTCTTTATACTGTTTTTAGTTTTGTTAAAAATAAGTTAGTTTTTCTGAAAGAACGCACACTAATATTTATTTTCAACAAGTCGCAAAACATTTGAAACAATAAAACCAAGTATATGTTTCGATTTATTAATGTTTAAATTTGGTTTCCGTTTCAATAAGTTGATGCTGACCTGGAATTCTGAGAATGGCACGCGTTGCAAAATTTATGACAGGGTAGGTACATAATCTGTTGCGGTGTTAAGTGAATACAGAATTGTATAGTTGGCAAAATCGAAACTCGTTTTATGGCAGTCGTAAAGTTTTGACCTTTATAATTGGCCACTTTAGACACAAAAGATTGGCGGTAGCAAGGTGTCATTCTCTCTTTTGTGCAAATAATCGCTCTTTTGTGCAAATATCGCCTCTCTTCACAAAAGAGGGCAATATAACGAGTTTCGATTTTGCTAACTACACTACAAAATTCACTTATCTCTAGACAAATTGGAGACAATGGGCTTAGTTTTATGGGTGCTCAAATACTCTGTTCTTTTATATAATTTTAAAGATGTTTGAGAAAAAGCTAGTGAAAAGTTTTTCATTAGAAATCGGCGTTTCAAATGTTAATACAACCGCCAATTGTTTTAGATATTTTCTTACGACAATGTTGACAGATTGATTTTTCTTACTGTAAATTATTTAAAAGTTGACTTTCGTCACGTTTATAAGCGCAATCGGACTATTTTCTCGCGGTCCGTGCTTCTTTCGAAAAGATGTATCGTTTTGTATAACGGAATTCGCGAAGCAGTCAAACATATTTTTTCTATATTCGATTTTTTGTTTGTTTTGCTTTTTAAAAGATCTTTTGTCATCTATGCCCACCTCCTATAATATAGTGCGTGATGTGATCCTCTTCGTAACTCATATTTCTTGTATAAAGAATGGTTCATATGTTATAGAGTTTTGTTTATATTTGCTCATTATTATTACTTACTGTGAATAAAAAAATCCACTTTGTTTAATTTCAAGCGTTTCCAGCAGAATTGATTCAAAATGACTGAATCTTTACACTAACCGGTACTATGCTGAATGTTCAGTATAAAATTGCAGACTTTTTAAGTTCACCCCTAAAGGCACACCTTTATATGCGGCTCGAGTCTGAGAGACTCGGCGCAACTGCTACAGGGTCAAGAAACAGCCGATAAATAGATTGTAAATTATAAAATCATTTCAGGCATGAATCTTTGGTTTGTGGTAAAGGACGGCCAGTGTCATTGCAACAGTTAATTGAAAAAACGAATCGTTTTACACAAATAATTTAAAAAACGACATGTATTGGACCTGATAAAGTAATTACATTTTGTCAGATGTTAAGATTGCCTATTGCCTTTCAATATTCTGTTTGCGTGCGATTATGACTTTGCCTGCTCAAATACTTTATTAACAGTCGATTTAATAGTCACTAATCTTTATGAAGGCATATTGTACCTGTTCACCTCCTGTAGATTTTTGTTTTAATTTTGGGACAAGATCATGAAAGTTATAGTACAACAATCCAAATAAGAGCTACTAAAATTTTTATAAGTTTAATGCCTTATATAAACCCTAAATGACTTTTACAGGTAGTTTATGGCGGTCATCTTCAAGATTACAACTGTCCAAGCGTGCGACCAATTGTCGCCCTATTTGGACAGCTTTAATCTTCGAACAATACCATTATCAACTACTTCAAAAAGCTGTTTTGTATAGGGTATTAGGTTCGTAATATTTTTACTAGCTCTTATTTGGTTTGTCGGACTATACTACAAAAACTTTGCGGTAAATTCTAATAAAGATTAGTGAAAGTTGAATAGCCTTTTTAAGTATTTAAGAAGGCAACGACATCACCGCACATTATCGGTAGACCAACTGAGCATCAACACTTGTTTTTGTACACACTGGACTGATGATTAAGTGAGAGGTGACTTTATAAAAGAAGTATTTATAAAACTTTCTTTGGGGCAATTTGTGGCGGCATAGCGACTTTTGCTCTAAGAAGCCTGTTTACTATCAAGCACTGTTTAGGTATAATGCATTTAACTTTTTATTTAGCGAATAAAAATTACATAAATTGAATGCGTAAAAAGGATAGGTCGTAGATAACGTCAAGCTTTTGACAGTGGGAGTTTGTAGTTTGTTTAGAACACTCAGAAATAATGGAACATCAGTGTAATTTCGCCGGTTCTATTTTCGTGTAGTGTTACCGCTTCAGTGGGTTTGATTAAAAAACAGAAAATATGTAAAATTTAATAGTATGCTAATAAGTTTCAAACAAAATAAGTGCTTTTTACATATTTATGTATTTATAAAACAACTGAATATTTCTTACAATTTCAGTATTGTAGATGAATTTATTGTTTAAATGCTTTAAACATTTTAATGAAAGTGTGGTAGAGAAATTGTCTCTTTACTCACGGTGTTTGTGACGTCACTTTACTGCGCTAATAATTATTCTATGTTTATGGTTATTCGGAAATAGGCTGTGATAATTTAAATGTGCACTTTGTCCTCTGAATGGCAACGTGATTTATGTACGTCAGAAAGTCGAACGTGTATTCCAAACTGTGTTGTGGTAGGTCAACGAGTTTTGTGGGGGATATTATAAAGTTTCCTCCTTATTCTAAGCCTATCTAAAAAACTGATCAAATAGTTTTTTAGATAACATTGATCTTTTAAATATTTGTTTATTTTTCGGCAATGTCTATCTGATTTGTATATTATATATTGTTGGACTTTTTGGATCTAAGGGTTTTAAACGCCAATCGAAACCAGATAGAACACTTATTACGCGAGTGACTTTATGGACTGAAAAATGCGACCAATTAATAAGTATGTATGTTAAAACTTATAAACGGTTTTATAGTCGTCGAAGAACTACTTTGTTTTCATGACAGTCTAATTACAATTGACTTAAAGATAGCAAGCTGTGGACAAATCCGTTATAAATCACATTTCAAATGTTTCTTTGACTAACAAAATACGGTTCTGTATAAGACGGGACCTCTGGTGATCAAAGAGAGAAAAGAAGAACGTTCAGCTGCTTCACTTCTTCTTCTTCTTCTTTTCTTTTCTTCATTTATGACTTGATGATAGTTAGCGGTAAGTCTTTATTGTGAATACTATCAACTTTCACACAATAGACACCCTCATAACAATAAAATAGTTCTTGAACGACTGCACACTATGAAACAGAATTTTAGATGATAAAGGATCTCCAAATAAAATTACACCGCAAATCAAGTAACATGGTACTCAAATAGAATTAGATATCTTAAGCATATTTATTTCAGTTGATACTACTTCGTAATAGATAACAGTATTATCACGGTTACTTTGAAAAGTGAAATCTAAGTGTGGTTAATAGCGGGACGCTAAACTACATCTCTTATTTGATTAAAACGCCCAGAAAAAACCATAGCATTAAATTTTTTTACGGTGTGAATTCTTGGACTACTTGTTTTTACAATGTTACTTTTTTACTGCTCATTTATATCCCAAATAGCAAGACTACAACAGTCAAGTTGTACTTTGAGATACATTACAAAAAGGCAGAATAATTAAAGCACTTACTAAAAAATTATAATTTGTTTAACATCCTCATAAGATGTACGTTACAATAATAAATTGTTCTAAAATACTTTTGGCAATTTTATTTATATCCTGTATATCAAAATTCTACTTTTGTCTATTTCACTATATTTGTCTTATTTCTGAATATGTACTGCTCAAAAAATATTGTTACTTTCAGGTATTTTTTGTGGCTGTTATTTGCTTTATTATTAGATGAATTAGAATTTTTTATTTTGCATATTATGTATGTCTATTATTTTTATGTAACAAACTATATTGATAAATAATAAAAAAAAATTAATAGTGAGAAAATGTACTGTTTTGTAACACGGACGACTGAGAAGTTCAAGACCTTGGTTAGAAATATGGTTAATAATATTTTTGATCCAATAAAATACTTTTTTTATTGTTGATCTAGGGCAACCTAGTACAAGTCGGTTTTTTTTAAGAATATTAAAAACTTTTCTAATAATATCGTTACGCACATATATATTTCATCAAACCAAAGTAGGAATTGTGTTAAGTTAAAAATAATTATTATGTGTTATTGTAAATGTTAATAATACTGGGGTTCATAAAGTTATGCAGTCTTGAATCAAAAGTTTATTTATTTACTATAATGTTTTGTTTTTTTTTCAATTCTTTTCTCCCGAGGCGCGCTTAAAAACAATTTTGTCGATCGGATTATAGTAGTAGTACTATTCACAACGATGCTTTATAATAATACTATTTTTATTGTTAAATCTTTACTAACTCTTAGTTTGAGTGGTAGTTTTTATTTTTGTTTTTTCTTTTTAGCTATCACCGGCATACAGCGGAAGTTCGGCGTCGAGTCCAGGCTACGGAGAAAACAGATCCGGGTGGGCTGGCCCATCTGTTTCGGGACAGCATGGGCCTGGCAGCCCTGGACCACCGAGCACTTCTACACCCGCGTCACAACCTTCTCCACAACCTCCAAGTCATTCTCCTGGACCAGGATTACCACCCAGTCCACAACATCAACAACAGCATCAGGGGTTTCCTAATCGACCCGCCCAACCTACTACTCCAAATGCACATGCACCCGACGCAGCTGTAAGTACCAAACTTTTTTTTCTTTTTTTTAAGATTTATGTCTGAAGTATTCTATCTGGCGACGCATACTATATACTACTCATCAATAATATATAATAACTGACGTAATACAAGTAAAAAAATATGTTTTAATTCGGAAATCTGTATAAAAACAATTATGAATAAATTAGTTTTTTTTATAATTAATTGCCGGGGACTTGGTTTCTACGATAATAAAGTATAAAGTGTTTAAGATTCCAACACAATATCAAAATTTTTGACACTAACAATTGTTGATTCTATAAAAAAAAACTTTTTTTACATTAGTTTATCAGTTTATTATAACTGGTAAACCACTGCTGTTTATTTCATTCCTACCATATGTTTGGCGCTAAAATGGTTTCAAAAGCTAAATAACAGGTGGCAAGATGTTAGGTCATCAAGTGAAAAGGAGTTATAATAACCGCATAATTTTTATTTAGGGTGGCGGTTTGTCAATCCTTTAGTAAGTGTTTTGATCTGAATTTATCCTAGTTATTCAATAAATCTGAGAAATACTGCGTTTTTAAAATTGTTTTCTTCCGATTTCTTGATGCTTTTACAAAACGCTATTTTGTCCGACGATCAAGTCATTTATCTTTAAAATGCAATAAAATTTCATAAGATTTTAGCTTAGCGAGTCGCCGTTGCTTTTTGAATCATGTCATTTATCTTTCACTTGTTCTTATATATAAGAGTTTAGCATACAGTTTATTATAGTGGCATTCTTGCTCAAACAAGTATTATTAGGCACAAAAGTCAAAGCCGAACTTAGAATTTAGCTGAAGAAAAAGTAAATTGTTTAAGTTTTTTGTTAGTTTAGAGGTATAGTCGTCCAAGAACTACTTTGTTTTTATGAAAGTGCATTAACAATTGACTTCTGTGGACAAATAAGTCATAAATCACATTTCAACTATAAATATATAATCTGTATAAGCATAATATTGTTTGAAAAAATATTAAGTGGTTTGACATGTTAGGGATATGTTTGATGGAGTAGTTGTAAGTGTTTTAAACTTGTTTTTGTTAAATGTCATAGAAATTATCAATGCAAAATGTAGTATCTATAGTAGTCCACTTTTGAATTGATTTTCACGACAGAGCATTAACGAGTAGGATGCTAATTGTTAAGCTTTAGCTGGTCAGTAGGTTCCCAAGTTGTAAATTATCTTCGGGACTAAAGCTAACTAAAAGTCGTTAACTTCACACAATTACAAAACAATTCCGACATAGGTATAGGTATCTAACAATATTATGGGTCATAAAAGAAGATTTCTTACAATTATTTTTATCTTTTCTCTTTTTTAATATTTTTAATGTATCAAGCTTCTGGAGGTTCATCATCTTACAATATTAAACGTATTATTGGATAATCACCATAAAATTTTTAATCTGACGCAGAAAGACTAACCGGCAACCAAAATTATACTATTACATGAAAAAACTATTTCAAACTGCGTTATGTCAACTTTTTAACGACTTTATGACGCGTATGACAAGCTTATAATCTGGTGTCATAAATATCTCAAATGTTAAGGTGCCTTTGTTGTTACTACGGTAGCCACACTTTATTAAAGCTACTAAAGATGTTAACAAATCACAGGTACAGCCTGCTAAAATCGAATGTTTTTTATTAATTTTAGTGATGAGGATACTTATTACTTTTTATTTATTATGATTAAAGGATTTCTGAGTGTACAAAACTGACTCTTGTGACCGATAAAGCTGTTTGTATAATATCTTTTGTGATCTATTGTTAAGGACCATTTAATTTTTATACAATAAGGCCTATCGTAAAATCTTTAGTACAGAAATTTGTCGACTTTAATATAGATGTTATAAAATCATAAATCTGTTATTGTCGTTCGTATGTCGGTTATTTGAAAATAATTTGTGTTATGACACCTTGGTATTATAACACTTATAAAATGTAAGCCATTGTGAGGGTTAAACGGAAAGCAGTAGACATTATTTATAAAAAAAAGTATAAAACAGTTCTTTCATCAACTATACTTTGTTTGTTATAGTCCATCTAGAAATAAATGAAAATAATGTGTAATGTTTTATGGTAATAATAATTATTGATGTTTTTCCTACGCGTTGTTTGATATTTCTGACTTATTAGATTCTTATTTTAAACGCTTAAAGAAAGATGCCTTTACAAAAAACACAAATAAGCAGCAACATTGTTATATAAAGAGGTTCTTACATTAATATGATTTTTTCTTGTTATCTATGTGATGATTGTCTTTTTTGTCCTATTTTGTTTCTTTTTTTTTACATTAATGTCTGAATGCAGTGAAGCTTACAAAATCATCAGATGATGGAGTAAAAACATGCATTTATAACCTTGCTTTGGGGAATAAATTATAATGCAGCAATAAATGCGTTCAAATCTTTTCATTGCTTCTATTATTAAACCTAACAGATATTGGATCTTCTTTGCTGTAAAAAAGCAAAATGCTTGACTCTCGTTTATTTATTTATTTATCTATTTTTTGATCACTTTTTCGCGTAAGTTTAACAATATGTATTTATTGATTTATGGCTTAGTTTTAAAATATTTATAAAATGTTGTTTTTGCGACTTTTTTTTGACTTCTCTATTGAAAAAGAAATAATCTGTTGATATGTGTCACACATTAAAAACAAAGTGTTGTTTAGTTTTTGATATAACACTCGTTTGATTTTTTTACTATAAAAACACTTTTTGAGTCATTTTTGTTTTTATTTATTTCAAGGGAAAAGATTCTAGAAAGAAAAATTGTTTTGTCCTATATATTATAAATCTTACAACAGTTGATATATTTATTACCCTTAATTTATTTTGGTCAGGAGCTTCATAAATTCTTACAAGTCTTGCATACATCAATTTGAAACATCAGTTAAAAATACGTAGCATGCTAAATTGGTTTATTCTGCTACAATTGATTTAATTTGTGCTACTTGTAGCGCCAAAGTTTCAGAAATATTGTAATATAATAAAAATAATTAGTTGTTGCTGATAACCTTTCATCATTGCAGTAATTAAAAATTACCTCAAGCAATTTCTCATATGGTATGTAGATTGTTTACAGAGTAAAATGATAATTTTGTTCATAGCATTAGTATTATTTTATTAAGGGAATAATAACTAACTGTGCTTTGAACCGTAAAATTGATATGACAAAAGATAATAGTACATACAAATACTAAATAAGGGTTAACGGCGAGTTGTAAAGTTTTAGCAAAGCTTTAGCCACCTGAACCTACTGCTTTCAACTATGTAGATTTATGGTTAACTTGTTTCACGAAGGGGAAGTTGATAATAGTGATTTGCAGCGTTCATTCTTTATATGATAAATTGTTACGTAACAGCGATATAATTAAACGGGCTCTTGACCTTTATGATCTGCCGATGTAGACAGCACGTGATTTTGTTGTGGGTGGGCTGGGTCTCTTAATAGTGGGGAATCCAATTATACTCATATCTTAATTGGTGACGCTTCCGAAATTTTCCCCGAACACAACAGAATTTGTAAACGAGGAAACTGATTCAGTTTGTTTTGACAACGAATCTCATTATCTATCTCGTTTCTCTTTTCTATATTTGTTTTTTATCGAAATTGACTAGGAATCTCTGCCAACTTTTCTAAAACTTATAAATAATAATAACATAAACACAAAAAGTTATCAAACCCAAATAATTTTGTATGTCAACATGCTATTTTTAGAAATTTCGATCTAATGTAAATATAAATATTATAAATGAAATCGTTGCATAAAAATCGATTTGTTCAATGAGATGACTGACTACAATTGGCAACCTTGCAATTAGGCTAGAAGCTACAAAGTTGTCACTTGGACCCTGATCTAATTTCAGTCGACTGGTTTTATTCCAGTTCAATTCAAATAGGTTAATAAATAGTTTGTGAGTGTGAATATACGAGTAAAACAGAAAAAAAACCCTTGATGCTTTTGAAATGTTAGAAAGCAGTTTAGACATGAGTAAGACAAAAAAAAACAATGTTGTTGCCTTATAGCACATGAAAGAGGTTTAAACTCGTCACGCAATATGTGTTTATTATTCACCAATTCTAATCCTACGGGGTTCCCTTATATATACCAGGACTGCTGTCACTGTTGTGATCACGGTTCTTCATATTCTTTGTCTAGATTTATAAAATCAATTTGTTTTTCTTAATTGTTAATAAGATATAAACTTTTTTTATCTTTGATTGATGAATTTTCATCCAAAATTAATTCTGTTGTAATTACCGATTGATTTGGATATTATCATTTTTTTGAAATACATATGATGATCGAAGACCTTAAAAATTTTTGTACTTTTCTTACCGCATATGAGCAGAAATAAATTTAAAAACATGAAACGACATCACATTTAAGCGACAATAAAGAATTAGATAGAGATGATAAATATTCGAGATTCCAATTATTTTTCGAAATGTTAAACTAGAAATGTATGCAATTTGGAGGCTTTTTTTTTCTAATTTGGCAATTAATTAACCTTACTATGGACTTCATTCATGGAAAATGAGAGAGAAAAACAAGATGAGAGAAACCCAGTGCGAAATTATCCAGAGCCGGACTAAATATCCAAACAGGCATGTAAAATGAGATGCTTCAGAAGATTTTGTTTCTGAAAGATATAAATGATATCGCACCGTGTTTGTATTATCTAATATTATTACATACTTTTGCATCTTTTTTAATTTTCTCAAAATATCATGTTATATAACATTACCTTAGATTTCGCTCAATGTTGTTAAGTTATTACAAGAAAGCGTAACATTTGATATGGGGTGTCAGATGAGTGAGGGGGCGCTTTACAAGTTTATAAAAAAAACCATCGTTTGTGAAAATGAGGGGGTGTCTCTCGAAATGAATTTTTTAACCGCTTAAAAGATGTGAAAATAGTATATTTAGGTGTACTAAATATTTTCACGACATGTAGCAAGAAAGGATAAATGTGATTTGCTTTGTAATAATATAATAAAAATTAATTTTATTTGTGAATACCATTTTGTAATAAAAATTTAATAAAATATGTATTTTTCTGTTTTTGTGAAACCTTTCCAATAGAACATTTTACAACCATGCTTGCATAATCTAGAGTTTTTTAGATGTTCTTTTTTTCTCTCAAAAAATTTCTTAATATTAACAGAGAAAAAGCAAAAGTAAAGCAACTCGCATTAGGTTTTCAAGAATGAAAAACGATCTTATTATGAAGAAAAAGAAGTTTATTAAAGTAAGAGATGAGATTCTTGGCCATGATTTTTCACGACATCTAAGAGCAAAAATGTATTGAGTCATTTGAAAGCAAGGACGACTTTACTCATCTCTATAAAGTAGAAATATATTTAGTAATTGGGTTTCTAGGTTTCTAAAATAGATGTTTTCTTTTCTTTTGATGTCTTTGGAAATGTAATGCTTATTATTATAATAATATTTAGACTGTCTGTCAGTTTTTTTATATAACAGTTATTTTGAAAAAGTGTAAGTACACATTCGTCACGGATAACAAACATAATTGCGATAAATGTTAAAAAGATTCGTTTACAAACTGTTTAAAAAGACAAACACTTTTAAATAAAAATCTTTCTTTAATCTTTTTCAGATTTATCTAACGTATGACAACATGCTTTTAATCCTTTCATAACTTACAAAACCCCTATATTGCTTTTCATAATTCTTATGTCTATAATTTCTCTGTTCGTTTTTTTCGACGCTAGCTTAATTTTAAAGGTTTTAGAAGTTTTTTTTATTAAAAGCGTTTGTATTTAATTAATAATGCTTCAAACAAATTATAGCTATAAGCTTTTTTATAATAGTAATCGTAGTAGAAATGTTTATAAGTGTAGGAAATAATAATATTAAGTGATAGACGTGGTATTAACATTTTCATGACAGAGTAATTAGCGGCTTTAACTTAATTGATTGAAAAATGTTGGGATTATTAAATTTTTAAAAATCATTTGAAATTATTGGGTTAAAACGGTGTGGAGGGTAGTCAATTTCATCTCTATTTTGGCTAAATGAAATCTACAGAATAACTGCGTTCAAGGGTACGTTGCTTTTCGTTGTCATGTTGGCGAAATACCGCCGTGTTGCCAGCTGATATATAACCCGCTAAGTGCCGCTCGGTATTGATTGGTTCTCTCTGAGGTGGCAACGTTGCTTGCTACAGTACGCTGCACTGCATTTTACTCGGGCTCGTTCTGGTGACGTTGCACTCTTTTAAACTCTTGCTGGTTGGTTGGGTTCGTCGAAGTGCAATCTGCATTTCAATATTAATGTCTTCAGTGATTCTAGCGGTTGTAAATCGTTTGTGTAATTTCTCATTAATGTTTAGATATTATATTATGGAATATTCAACATTTGATTCGATCCAGAATTCTAAATTAGCTGTAGTATTGGTATTCTTTAAGCCTAAAGGTGTTTTTTTACTACTTCTTGTAATATCGCTTATGAAGTAAAATAGGATTTAAATTCTAAGTTTAAAGGACGGATATGAACAAAAAAAAAATTTTTTTTACTGAAGAAGCGGACGTGTTAGCAGATAAAATTGACATCAGATAGTAAAACATGTTTTTTCTATTGAAAACGTTTGTTGGAGTTTCTTAACTGAAAAGGTGTATGTATTTTATGATGTTATTAATTTTGACAGAAGAAATCAATTTGTTGCTATGCAAGACAAATCTCTAAAACTTTTTGATAGCATAGCTAACAGATTTTGATGTGTAATTCTACTCTTTGTGTCGTTGGGAGGAAAAAATGCTACACAGGAGGTCTATTATTGGGATGTGTATTATCTATAATTCCTGCTGTTCCTGGAACATTGATTCTCGGTTTTGCAATAAATAAGTATTTTCATCAATAGGTTTGCTTTTTACTGGAATTTTTATTAACTGCTGCACAAACACACCATCAATCAATTCTAAAACTGTCGATATACATTTACTTCTTTGTAAACACTTGACTTAAACCAACGATTATAATCAGTATCAAATTGAGATCTGGTTTGTCTATAAAAATTAGGCTGAAAGGCAAGGTTCTTTAATAATCCGTGCCGTGTTTCCTTTGCATTTTAATTAAAAACTTATTAAGTACAAACTTTCTGAAGGGGGGTTTAATAGAAGTTTTTTTTACCTAACTGATTGAGGTTCACATATACACACTTCTGATGAAATTACATGTCTGATTAACTAATTTTAATTAAGTTGAGTAGGCTGTGAGTAATTTAAGACAGATATTTTTTAAACTAATATTTAAAAAATTATGCAATTGCAGTCTATGCAAGGAAGCTGGGCTGTGTCTTTTTTTTTAATAAAAACATAAACAGCAAGAAGCATCAAATTTATATTAATTGCTCAACAATGCGGACTCCTCTAACATGCCCTCACATATGTATGTACAAGACATATTCACAGAGAGAAACATGCCGATTCCTCCTTGCCGAAGCAAGAAACAATCGTAATAAGAAACACTGTTATACCAAACTCTTTTGCGACTCTTAACGAGCTTTGGACACCCGAATTACCAAGGGTCAGAGTTTGATACGATCCTCAATGAGGACTATCGTGCACTTACGCAGAGCCAAACAAAGTTAAAAGTAACAAATATACATTCACCACCAATCACTGTAAATATTTCTATTAACAAGATGCAAAAGATTGACGGTAAAATTAATTCATTTTTTAAATATTTATTTTCACAAAAAATTAAAAACTTAGAGACGTTACATAAACAATCTAATCTTGCGCAAACTAGAGTTGATATGATTTAAATGATTTCAAGTGTTTTAAGGCCAGTCTTTCTTTGAGAGACTGGAATTAGTTTGATGAACAGCATTATCAAAAGATAAGTTTTTCACTGGATCCTTGGTCAATAAACAAGTCATAGAAACAGCCACCCCGATTGATTAATGGGTGGCAATGCATAGTATGATAAAATGTATAACACAAAAAAATTTAATGTCTAACAACTGCTAATGCGTCTTTCATTGGGATCGAAAGAATATTTTTGACATTCTGTTTGGTGCACAGCAAAAAAAGGACTAGATTAGATACTGAGAAGACGGCCAAATTAGTTTTTCTGTTTTCAAACAAATTATAAAAAAAAAACCTAACCTTGAACTAATATAAGTGACTGCGACTACGATAAAAAACCCAAATGATGTTATGTTTGTTAAGTTTGACAAAAATGGTCAACTGTTTTTTTCTAACTCTTGGAAAGAACTTTCTGGTTTTTGTAGATTCATAATATTTTTGTTAAACATGGCAGATAAGTATGCTACTGTGTTTGTTAAGATTTTTTAGAGACACTAGTCTGTTGATTTTAAAATTTTATTATAAATTAAACAAACATAAATGATACTGTTTTTTTTTTTCAACCACCACAAACAACAGAATAGCAGCAACAAAAGAAATAAAAAATTTTATATGAGAATAAATAAAACCAAATCTTTATAAATATTGTATGTTTGATTGCGGTTTAAGCAAAAAATAACATTTTGACATCTATATAATCATTTTTAAAATATTCACTGACTTTGTGTAGAAACAAACCTGCTTGCAGTTTAATCTGTTTTCCAGCATCCACCAAACACAATCAGATATTTAAGAATTAAACCTATTTTATTTTTACACGCAAATACCTTTATTATTTTGTCACAAAGGTTTCAAACGCAAATACAGTGTTTTTTAAAAGAACAGAAAACATTACATAAAACTGCAAGAAAAAGTTGCTATTTGCGACAAGAGAAGTGATAACACCGAAAAAAAAATTATTTTTATTAGAAAGCCTGTAAAATTAACCAAACAAATAATTTTCATTTTAAGATGCGTTTTTGAAATTAGATGATTTATGCTTTTATCAAGCATGGTATTCTTGTGTTTTTGAATTTACTAATCAAGGTCATATAAGTTATTTAATGAGAGTAGAGTCGTCAAACTCTTTGGCGACTATCACAAACCCAGAAAAAAACCAAAATTTGTCGTTATGAAATAACATTATTATGCGTAAATGACGTCAATATGAATAATAAGTTAAAGTTAAAAACATCTATTGGTTTTAGATTGATAAAGGGTAAATGTTTATTTATTCATTTACATAAACAACAATCAATAAATTTAATTAATCTGCTAGTTTACTATTAATAACAGAAAATTATCAACAAAAGAAATTTAACAATATGAATATATGTTCATATTTGTTTAAACTACCAGAATAAATGAATCCAAATCTTTTAAAGATCAAAATGTATAAATTAAACTAAATCATTTTGTATAAAGCAACTTTGATTGCTAATTACACCAAAAATTCAATTTGATAACTATATAATGATTTTTAAATATCCACTGACCTTTCCGTCCTGTCCAACGTTGACTCCATTGTGTAGAAACAAACCTGCATGCACTTTAATACTGTCCTCCAGCATCCACCAAGCACAATCACTTATTTAATACTGTTTAAAATTATTTTATTATGACACGCAAATAACGTTTTTTCGCGACAAAGTATTAAACACGACTAAACTGCTTTTGAAACAACATAAAACGTTACGTCAAACTACAAAAAAAGTTGCTGTTTCCGACAAGAGAATTGATAACAACAACAAAAAATTGGTTTTTAACAGAAAGTCTATAAAAATAATTAAACAAATAATTTCTACTGATAAGCGACTTCTAGAACGACTGTTTCAATTTTAATAAAATATCTGACACAGGTTTTTTAATTTACTGATCAGGGTCATATGCGTTATTTATTTGATAAGAATAGTCTTGTCACACACACTCTGACAAACCTAGAAAAAAAAGCAAAATTTGTCATAAAACAGAGCACGATGTTGAGATGTCGGAGTAGAAAAATTTACAAAAGTACTGCACAAAATGGTGTAATTTTGGTTTATCAGCATAAAACAAAAAGGAAAGGAAAACATAGGGCGATCCAAGAAAACAGAATCTTTTTCATAATATAATAAAAGCTATAAAAAGAAATAAATTTTACTCGTAATTGAAACCTTTAAAGTTGCCATTTAGGAAATACACTGAGTCATCTTGTAATAAATTTTTCATTCAAGAAGCTTTTGTTTCTTCAAACATTTAAGAGATTCCTGACTGTCAGTTTTAGTTTCTGCTAACCAGAAGCATTAGAGCAACACAGGGTGGTAATTAAATCTTTTTTTTACTTTGAACCTTGACGTCACATTTTCAGTTCCAGCCGCTAGTGTTTTTTTTGTCTTCTAAAATAATTCGGTTTCGTCCGCATTGCAAATTTGATCATTACTTAAATCATGTTGCTTCAAGCTCGTAACAACATTTATTCAAAGCAAATTGGCACTTAATTTTCTCTTTGAATTCATAATTTTCTTATTTCGTGACGGTTTTTTTAGAACGATGCAGAAGGTGCTTGACCACAGCGCTGTCTTAAGTTTTCAAATCTTGAATTTTTAAATGTTTTAGTATGGATTGGGTTTCAAATGTAGTCTGTTTTTTTTTTAATAAAAGCTTTTAGTTGTCTTCATTTGTAGATAATCGGGGTAATACTGTATTATGAATAAGAAATCAGTTTGAAATGTTTTTTGGCAGCGCTTCATAATACCCAAGCTAAAGCGATGCAATGTATAATGATGTAACAAACTTGCGGTTATAATCTCCATGTTAACTCGTAAATCAATCAGCGGCATTTACACAGATATATCAGAATTCCGAATAAATTACCTATCAAACCAATATGTGGACTGTTTCTAATAACCACAATTTTAAGGGGATTATAAAACATAATTTTTAATGAGCTGAGATCCTGTTTTCTTAACACGAGATTGCACAGTAGATTTTTTTTATTATGTATTAACAATTGGTATTTATAAGAAAGAAACGATAATAATGGTTGAAAATTTGTTTGTTAATAATTGTTACATTTTAAGATAAACTTTAATACTGAATAAAGAACGGATTATCCTGGGCGCACAGAACTAGATAAATCTCCATAAAGATTAGTGAATGTTGAATTGCTATTATTGCACTAAAACGATAGATGACATTTTTTAAAGCGTTCTTTTTTAGTTAGCTACTTTGTATTTTGCTTATTCAGCTGCCATTCGGTCGAGGCCGAAGCAATATTCGGCAGGTGTTTTTTTTTGTGTCCTAATCGTATTAGGTAAAAAGTTATTTGTTTTGCACCTTTTATTTTACCATAAATATTAATATTATGACAAACATGTTAATGAGCATACTTATTTAATTGTGTTTTTTGGAATAAGAGGTGATAACAAAAACATTAAAAAGTGACTTTATGGAAGTTTCGGTTTTTTTTTTGGCTTTTGTTTCGGTGTTTTTTTTTGCTTGCAGCACATCTGGTGCTAGCAAGGGACGTAAAGCAGCTTTATTATTATGAAATCTCTCAGTTATTATTTATTTGCCTTGGTTAAGCATATTGATAAAATAAATCTCTTCATCGTTTTCATTCAATTTTGTAGTAGAATATTTTTCAAATCTTTTGAAATCTCTCAGTTATTATTTATTTGCTTTGGTTAAGCATATTGATAAAATAAATCTCTTCATCGTTTTCATTCAATTTTTTAGTAGAATATTTTTCAAATCTTTTGCTTTTAAAGTTGGAGACGACACATGTTTGTTTTTAGGAGTGGGTTTGTATAAGCAAGATCAACATGAATTTTATTGTGAAAGCGCTGAGTAAAAGTGTGTTTTAGATATCGGTTGATAATGATTCCATTATTCAATCGTACCGAGATAGAATTTTTTACAGGAAAGCGAACATCTTTAAGCATATTTTTTCGAATTTATTATCTTTTTGAAAGAGAGGGATGGGGATTCAATAAAAAAATATGTTTAATAGAAAAAACTGCTGCGGTGGCGGCTCGCTCTATAGAAATACAACAGTCATAAAAAATATGAAGGATATACACAAGCTCATGTTGATCAAATATCAAATCCTTTATTCCACTTGTGTATTTGATATAAAATAAGTCATTGTTCCAAGTATGTAGGCGATTTTACTCTTGTTCAACATCTCTGTTTCAAATGGGTAATAAAGGCTGCATATTATATTGTCAAATTGACTGTTCCAAAAGAAGAAGCGTTTATCGCAAATAATTTTGGACCATTTTCTTATCAAATTTTTACATTTTATTGTGATAAGATTCTCACATGTATGACATTGTTTATGTACTCAGAATTTAAAAAATTTTTTTTTTCAATTGTTTACTCTTTATATTTCTTATATTATCTAACAACAATGACCTACTTACTTTATTACACTTTCTGTATGTAAAGGCACAATTATAATTGTTCTAGTAACAAATAGAAAATCAGCAAGAAATTTAAATGAGGAAGCATTAAATATTTAGAAAATCAATTTTTTCAAAAGTAATATTGTTTCGATGGTGCGGCAAATTGCTATTTGCCTACTTTTGCATTTATTGTGAATAAAGGATAGGATAAATGACAGAGATGTGTTGCTGCAATGGCATTAATAAATTATTGTATGAGAGGCATTGGCTTGTGGCGTCGTCTATTTTGAATATGTGTTAGTTTGAATTTCAACTTATGAGATCGATTAGTCGATTACTGCTGGCCTGTATTCTACTCAGAAGTTAAATTCAAAACAGTACTTTTCAATCTTACAATTTCTTGAATTATTCAAATGTACTGCATGTACTATGAAGTTTGTGAATAAATGAAAAAATATTGTGTTTTATAGACTATTAACGGTTATCACTTTTTTAACTAGTCGTGACAGGAGTGTATCAATCTGATCTTCCAATCTCCTGTGGTTTTTACTGGCAAAGGGATCTTGTTAGAGATGTAATTAAACATTTTCATACAACATTTGGACTGTTACTGTTGTTGATTACTTAATAGGGCCAATGTTTATGCAGGATTCAAGTAAAGTCAAGGATAAAAATGTTCAAAAAGGGAAAGCTCATACGGCGGTGTTGCCTGCTTTTTTTGCAGGCAATACCGCAAAAAACTTTTTACAAACCAATTGCGGCGATTTGTGGTTTTGGGAATTTTCTTTATTATCATTTCGCTTAATCTCTGTTTGTAAATCACAAATTTTTAGTTCATTCAAAAAATAAAGTTAAATCAAAGGTTTTATTTCAAAACAACTTTGTCTTTTAAACATTTGTTTAAAATTTTAAATAATGGATATTTCTTTCTTGAAATATTGGACAAACATTATATTAGAACAAGAATAAGTACATACATACAAAACAAGATATTACAAAGTTAACATGTTTTATAGCAAGTATACAGTCTCTTTTTAAATTAACCTATTTAAATTGATGACCTTATGTTGGTGAAGCTTTAGCATTGTCTAAATATGTAACCTAACATTTGATAAGCTTTATTAATAATAGCATTAATGTGTATTGCAAAAGACAAATTTGTTGTGAAACAAAATCCAACATTGATTGATTAACTTATCAAAATATAGTACAAATCTGAGACAATGCATTTAGCGTTATGATTTTCTTAACTGTTACTTAAACTTAGTTTACTAAATTTTTTTTTATTATTATTATTATTATTATTAATATTAAACACCTCCGGTTTTCAAAGCTTCAATATCCGATTGTCATTTGAATTAGATATTTGCCTTAAGATTAAGTAATCGACAAACAAAAGAAGTTTATTGTGTTTTGAAACATTCTTCATGTTTTTAGTGAAAAGTGAAAAACAAAGGCTCTATATGAGAATCTTAAAGAAGTAATCTATATAATAAGCTATAATAGCAGTTGTTGATTAGCAACCATCAATGCTCACATATTAAATGCGATCTGATAAAAATGATTGTAACCAGAATAAAGAAAGATTTCTTATTCCAAATTGTTCTCTCAAGTGTGTCAATATTATTACGATCGAAAGCCTTAGAAATGTCGGTGTAGGTGCAGGATTTGAAAATTATATGTAAAAAAAAATTGTAAGCCTTGATAAGACAGTCGAAGTGAAACGACCTATCTTAAAACGGTGTCGTTTGTCAATTATTACATTTTTTTTTGTAAAACTGATCATTTAACTGTTATAATTGAATTATATCTACATTTTGCCTAACAGGTCTATAATTTTTAAGGAATAATATTGAAAAAGGATTACTTAAGCTTTTAGCGCATTTTTTAAAAAATATATTTCGGATCCCATCTGGGGTTAATAGATTTTGAGGGCTCCAATGAAGTTAGTTTTTCTAATATTGTGATAATATCAAGATTAAAACTCTTCACATACAATAAACAACTTGTTGAAAGATCCTTTCGTTTATCGGCTTTGTCATTGTTTGGTACATGAATGCTTTGAAAATAGCTTCCAAACAGATTAACTATTGTTAGGGGATTATCTGCTTCAATATATGTAATTATTATAATTATATAATATTTTTAAAGGAATCCCGTTGTTTTTATCATTTTTAGCAAATTTCTAAAAATTGTGACAACTTAAAGTGGGTTTGTTTCAGCTATCTCAACGTGATATTTTTTTTCCATTGACCAATTTCTCTTTTGAAAATGTTTTAATTTTTCTCAACTTCAAATTTTGCTCTTGTATAGACTGAATAAGCAATTTGCTTTTAAAAAATGAGGATATAAGTTTTTTTCTTCAACACTGTCAACGTATTTGTTAACTTACCAAGGCAGGATGATGTACATCGCACTGAACAAAAGGTTGTATGTTGATGTTACAAGCTTTGTGCTAAATTGTGCAAGCTTTAGGGCCTAATTAAATTATTATATACAACTTGCAACATCATATGAATTTAAAAAGCTACTACATATCTGGTTCAGTTACGGTATTCAGTATATTTTGATTGCAATATTTACGTAAATTTTTTTTGAACATGTCTGAAAATTCTAAAATTGTTTATTTATAATTTTTTTTTTTGTTAAATATAAATTATTTTACGTACATATTTTAAGAAAAGTGTACCCACCTGATTTAGCTCGCTATAAATCAAAGTTTATCCTAGCTTGTTATAGCATTTCAAAGAAATTGATGTTTTAGTTGTTTTATCTAATTTACGAATGTGTTTTATAAAAACGAAAATATCAAAAGGTTAGTTTATTTTTAATTAAAGTAAATGGTATGTGACAGAAAACTGGTAGTAATAGATGCAAAACAGCTTTTTATACGTTAAAATACATTTTTTACGATTAATTACGCATTAGCCTATAATATCTACTCGTCCGGAAAGCAGCAACCATACTAATAAAATATAATTGAAAATGAAATTTACATAATTATAGTATATGTTTCATTAATGGTCATTGACCGAATTTAATGTTTACTAATTTGTTATGTTTAATGTGTAAATTAAACTTTTAATTTTCTGTGTAAAATAGATGTAATTATGTATTTATTTTTAACACTACAATCTGATGTGTGGTTAGATGGGTTTTTGGTCTGCCTAGATATAGATAATAAATATTTTTTTATGAAAAAATAAACAGTGACAAAAATCTGAAGATAACAAAATAAATATTTCGTTATTGATTAGATGTTGAAAACCTCTGCGCACGTTTAGCTCCAGTCCTGATTTTTCGAATTAAAATTGCCAACAGCGTTTGCTGGTTTGTAATAAGAAATGAGAAACTACTTACAGTAGGGGCTCAAATCGTTGAGAGGTGAATGTTTTCTTATTTTATTAACAAAGAAGGAATTGTAAGGGATAACCCTTTGGCAAAGATATGATTTATATGAAAGATCCAAGGTCTGTGAAGTTTTGTTGTTTAAGCTAACTAAAAATAACACGGGATAAACTCTCAAGACCTACCCTAATCTAACAGTTGGATCGGCTGTGACGATCCTACATTGAACACGTAACAGCTTCACCACCTGTCGTGTATACCTTTCATAAATAAATGGTATATAAGGCCATTCACTTGTTCACTCACATCTTATAATACACATTTCTATATTAGCTTTAATTATTACCCACATAGCTGTTAAATATGATTTATAAATGTAATTTTTTTTTTATAAAATAAATGTAAATATCTCAATTTTTATATTTAAATTAGATACTTACACAAAACTTGTTAAAACTTGCTGGTTGTCGGAACACAAATATACATATATTAAATTTAAGCACTCTGTTTTTGTACTCAAACTAATTATGAAATGTGTATTGAAATGAGACATTAAAAAATTAATTAGTATTTCGAAAAATTTTCAAATGTTTTCTAGTCGAAATTGAGTAGCTATCGCTGAAGATTTTTTTCAGCAATAATAATAGATGCAAGCAGTGAAGTTGTGTTTTGTAATATTGACATTAAACACCAATTTTGGTCTGGAACGGCGTAGATGCTTTAAGGAAATTTTATGGACAGTAAAAGATCAATCCACACTTTAGTGCCAATGCTGACTTTTAACGATACAGCGGTAATAATAGCGATTTAATAGAAGTTGTCATATGATGTACCTAATAACTAGTTGATATTTTTTTAAATAGGTATATAGATAGTGACGTAGTCAATAAAATAATTTGTTTTTTTTTATTAGCGTATATTATGATTTTGATGGGGTGTGCAGAAATCATCTAAATACTGTTATTTTCATAGTTACAAGTTGTTGTTAAAAGGGTAAACAGCTGAAGATTTAATATTCATAAAAGGGACAGACCCTTTGTTTTGAGTGTTCACAGAATTCTACATGATTTACGAGTATAATCATATAGAATTATGGATAACAAATCATATATGTATATTTATATTGAACTAAAGAATCTCATTCATTGACTGTCAAATCAATGAAATTATTCCGCAATTGTTGAAACTGCAGCAGGTTTTATTCATATATGTATGTATATATAACAAATATCTGTTAAAGTAGGATACCATTAATAACGAATTTATTTAAAAGTTGTATGTACATGTACATATTAATAAGATATTATGAGAATGGTTCTCGCAGAAGATAAAAAAATAAAATGATTTTCTCACACTACTGAAATAAATAATGTTATATGCAGCATAATCATTGCATTGTAATCACTATTGAATGTAACATTTCACATTTTTATCAACAATCTAAGACAATGTATAACGTGGTATTTTGATAATATGTACACAAAAACAGTTTTTTAAGAAACTAAATCTTAGGACAATACATTATAAAAAAATTTTTAAAGATAAAAATGTGGTTTTGATTCGTAAATAGTTATTTTTTTTACAAGTGAAAAACGAATTTTTTATGCGTGTGTTTCACACGAGCGTGAAAAAAGCTTTTCACATGAGTACAATACAATGATTTTTCTACGACCATTCAAAAAAACTGCAACACTTAACAGAAGAACCAATTTTTTTTCAAATTAGTAAAACTTTAAGAAGCGTCATACGAAATGTTGTAAATGTTGGTTGAAAGACAACCTTTTACAAGCCAAGCTTATGTTCTTTTTTCCAAACAATTATTGTTTGGCCGCACTATTTTAAACGGCATGGAACTGACATCTCTTTGTCAGTTATGATTCTTATAACATAATCAAACGGACAAAAGTAGTCCGCTGACGTACACACAGATGATTTTTTTTTTTTTAGTTTTGTTGAAATTTTTTTTTTAAATACAGCAATTAATTTTAACTTGGTCTTATTAAGTAAAAAAAAGGATTGTTAATAAGTTTAAGATTTTATAAAATCGGTTCCAAATTGTCTCAATCTTTTAAATAATAATTTTGTTGCCTAATTTTTTTTTAAGAAGATGAAAAATATTTTCAATATGATCTTCATTTCGTTCAAAGTTGTCTGTAACCAAAAGATTTCGTTTATTCCAGTCGCTTCTGTTTAAAGAGATTTATGTATTGTTATAGAGGAGTTCACAGCTGGAACTTTTTAAACATCTATGAATTGAATAAAAAAAAAAGTTGAATTTTATTTTTCTTTAATCATTGTTTTATATTTGTTATCAGCAGTTGCAAAATTTTTTTTTTTTATTTTGAAACAGTAGTATAAGATACGATTTAGACATCAAACAAAACATTTATATCGATTTGTTATATTATAATCTAGTTTGGTATTATTGGAATTTACCGTCATTCATAATAATATTAATTATTAGATACGGGATATGCATGACGAGCCCACTATTTTCATGTATGAAATGGTCCAAAGTTTTTTAAGCATCTTTTACTTCTTTCAAATATCTCTGGGCAAGGTATATTACAACGTTCTTTTGCATTGTTTTTATAAAATGTTAGATCGATCGAGAGTCTTTTTTCCATTTATAGTATTTTTGTGCTTTAATATGAACAGAGTTTTGTTCAAAGTAAAATTGATCAGTAAAGGAAAAATTAAATTGTAAGGTGTCTTGTAATTAAAGTGTTGTGTGCTAGAAAGAGTGTTTTGTTCTAAGGTTTTCGCAAATGTCGGTCTTGAATTCAAAGCAACACAAATGAAGTTTGATAAGATTTCACAGTAAATTAAAAATCTTTAAACAAACACGAATGCAACGGTTAAAGTTGGTTTGTCCTTACTTAACAACCTGTTTATTGTCTGACAAAGTTAACCGTAAAGAGAAATTATACCAGTGGAACAGGAGTCATCTAAATCTGACCTGAAAGGGCAAGGTCGACTTGTGAAATGGCTTGCAGAATGCTTATGGCGCCGTTGGCGGAGGGGATAGGGTAAATAGCGTAAAATCAGCTGTTTGAAAAGGATGCTTTTACCTTGGGAAATCTTCGGGTGGGACGAGAAAATCCTACTTAATTGAACCCTACCAACACGATGGATTTTATTTAAACCGCTCATTATTTCAAGTAATTGTGGTAGCGGGAAGCTTTAGCAATTTAAATAAAGTTAGCTGTTAATTCTCGTGCAATGACTGGGATGATAGTAAATCTTGCCGTGTTTTTTCTTGAGATGAAAAAGATGAATTATGGAATAGTTACGCGCATAATGCTCAATTGTAATAGACTTTCAGGTCATTTGCTTTTATAACCGATTTCCATTATTCAACAATTTGGATTTAAAAAAAAAACAAATGTTTTTAAGTAGTGATAAGCTTTTTGGCCATGTAATATAAACTCAAATTGCTACACAAGATATTTACATTTAATTTATTTATAAGTTAAATTGGTTTTTTCTTCCTTGGTCATACATATTATGCTTTATTATGAGTTTGTTTTAAATGTTTCTTTTGGGTTTATCATAATCGACGAATTTGGTCCAACGTTAGACTTTCACGAAGATTGTATTATCGAGTTTTGCCTAACAATAAGAGTGTTAAGTAAGTACGCTTTGTACGGAAAAAGACGTTTAAGGTTCGAGCTTCTCAAAGCATTTGTTTTCTCTGTAAAATGATTAGTGGCGGAATGTACGACGCAAAATCGTACACAATATAACAGAAAGTTTTTGATTAACCAACCGAGATTCGGAGCCGTTGCGGCACACAAAAAGTTTATGAGTCGGACCATTAGTTTGCACAGCCTTGACTTGAGCATTCGTGCTTATAAACGTTTTGCCACGCAAATTTGTTGAAATCAAATCAACCTTTAGATTTCCTAGTTAAAAAAAAAGAACTTTTGTTTCTATATATTTTACGTTCAACCACTTATATTGCCTTGCGTTTCTTCAAATGATGTGCAAGCAAAAGCTTTGGTGTCAATCAGCGCTCACTAAAACACTACTGCTTCAAAACTTTATTTAGGTGCGGATTCATCTGAATGGATTTGCGTCTAAAATCTTTTGTGGTGGCGCGAGAAGGTTCTCCTCAGGATCCCTCCGATCCTTAATTATTCAGCGCAGGAATGCGGCGAATCATAATTTCTTGACATCTTGGCATTCTTGCACAACAAACAGTTTGCAACTCAAATCAATTAAGATGAATACGCACGCGCCTTCAGAATTTTTAATTCATTGTGTTTAAATAAGATTAATAGCCTACAAGTTTTGATGTCTCCATGCATTTTTGGTTTACTTTTAATCAAACTATCTGTTCTGCTTTTAAGCAAAAATTTAAGCTAAAATTTAAGCTAGCTATTGGATAAGCCGTGTACTACTGTAATTGACTAAGTTATTTTACAATTTGGTTATTTGGATTAGAACTTTTATTAAAAACAAGATTTCACAATTTTTACTTAATAATTAAGTATAAGAATAAGTTTAGCTAAACCTTTGCTATCATAAATTAAATTACACCAATATTTTTAAATAAAAGCAATTCGCAAGTGCAACTTTCTTTACCCTGGAGGTATAGCAATTCCGCGGGATGTATAAGTCATTACAGTTTCTTAACAGGTAATTAATGTTACTTTTTTCAATAAAAAAAAATGTTAAGAACATTATAAGAAAGCACTATTTTTTATAAGTGTTTTTCTATAAAATGACAACTTGTTTTATTGCGCAAGTTGATTTTTAAAAAGCTATTATCACCTGAATCTTTCTCACATCTGTTGTGCAATTCTTTCTTCTACTTTCTTTCACCACATTGCCATAAGACGACTTTAAAAGTAACAATGGAGTAACTTTTTTCCGACAGAAGGTGAAAAGATCTGGCGATTTGATGTGTGTACTTTTATTTAGAAGTATTGATTAGATTTCCTTTTGTTTCTAGACAGACTATCCTAGCGTGGTTTTAATAGGATCCGCGCTAATAAGAATCAAAATGACATTAAGCACTAGCTCACACTTTATTGATATATGATATGGTTAAAACAATTAATTAAAACTTTGCTTACGTTATTTTTTTGGAATTATTAGTATCTTAAAACAATTTTCTAATGTTCAATAAAAAGAAATACTCACAAAATATTTATCTCGGTGAACTCAGAACTTGGTGCTTATTTTGAGATGTTTAATATGTACATTTTTCTATACAAATGGTTTGAAAAAATGTATTATCATTAGGAAAAGTATATCGAGCTGAACAAATATTGTTGAAAAAAGGTATTTTTTGTTAGTTTCATAGAGTTGTATGATAAAAATTATTTGTAAAAATTTTGCGACTATTGCCATCATGTTTGCAAATGTATTGTTGAATTCAAAATTATTTAGAAAGAATTGGTTTTTCTTAGTAAATCAGTAAATCTATTCATTTTATTTAAATCTTGAAAAAATTGTCATCTCGTCATTGTAAACTTTAATCCTGCTTGATACAAAAATTGTCAAAACTTTAATTGTATGTAAAAAAAAATTTTAATAGCAACTATGGAACCGTTCCAAACACTGCTTCAAATTTTATTCATTACAATTTTGAAGAAAAAAAAATTATGCAAATTTATTTAACACTTTTAATAGTAAAAGTAACACCTTTACGAGCAACTGAAAAATTTACGTTAAAAGTTAACGTAACGTATTAAAAAAGAGCTAGAATTAAAATTTCAAATGTTTTTTTTTTTCAGGATTTGAGCGGAGGTAACAGCAATGATAGTTCTGGAGGTCCAGCCCCGGGAACCCCAAATTCTCAAGGGATGAGGCCCACTCCCTCCCCCACGGGATCGACGGGATCACGCTCAATGTCTCCAGCTGTTGGTCAGTACATTCTATATGCATTGATTCCCACGTGACTCGCATAATATAATCCCAACCACGTGCTCTTTTTCATTGACTATCGAGATCAACTTCGATAAAATGCGGATACGGGTCTCCTCAACATTGACCTACTGCATTTTACTTCCGGAATCGAGATTCCGGATGCACAATGTCATACAATTCATATTCGCATTTTTAGAATTTTTTCCATATTTTTATAGAGAGCCATAAAATGATAAAAAGAGATGTGCTTTACTCATACGGCGATTAAATCTCGCATTTTTTTTTTGTAAATTTTAAACTTTCTATAGTTGCAAGTGACAAGAAACATTGAAAAATTCCAATGAGAATGTTACATATTAAAAAACATCAATTTTATTGAACCATCCAATGAGTCATCCAGTATAGAAGATCTAAAGCGACATCTTACGGGGTTCGACAAATTACTGAATTACGTATAATTGTACCGTCGTTGTTGGATTATAGAGTGACTTATGTTTCTACTATAACAAATGAGATCTGATAATAATAGGTGTTATTAATTAACAAATTAAAATTAATAACATTTCATTTATCTTATGTGACAGGTCAAAATGTAAACAAACTACAGCGTTACTATAGCTCGGGCTATAGAAACGACTTGTTTGGATTGCAATTTTATATTGAGTTGAATTTATCCCAGTCTATTTTTACTGTCATCAATGTAAATTGATTGGAGGTGTTTTGCGCCCAAATTGTTTAGCTCCAGGCTAAATGAGAAGCACAACTATCAAAGAGTTACGTATCACCAACATTTTACATTTTATAAAAAATATATATATAAAATTCAAACTGATAAAAAATGCGAGGAATCTCTTTAGAGAAGAGAATAAAGATGACATGTCTGAATGTTCAAGCATTTACCAATTATCGAAAAAAACAAACATCGAAACAACAAAAGTTGTGAGAGGATGTTGGCGCGTTATGTCTACAGATAAAAGTAGTATGTGAATTGGTAACATGGACAATTGGTTTTTACAGGTCAACAAAACATTCCTATGCCTCCACGACCGTCAAGTGGCCAATCTGACGGTAGTGGTTCAACTCGAATAAGTCACTCACCAATGACTAATCAGGGCAGCTACCCTGCACAGCATTCTTCGCCTCACCCGGCACATGTACATGGAAGTTATAAGGCCCATCCAGGAATAGTGTCTGGTCCAACTACTGCCAGTCAACAAATGCCCGTGTATCAACCAAATCAACAATATCCTCAGTCGGGTTATTCACCACGGCCTCAAGTTAATGTTCAGTACCCAAGTCAAGGCTATGGTCCTCCTGTTTCTCAACCACCTCCAAATAACAATATGTCTCCGCAACCATATCCAAACCGATCGACTAATCACGTGCTCAACTCACAGTTTACTCCATACCAACAACAGTGGCAAGGTCCAGTAACGTTAGCAAAAGGAAATGGGTCTCCACAGGCTCCTAATTCACCTTCACCAGGTCCTCCTGGACCGCTTCGACCTCCGCACTACCTCAAACAACACTTACAACATAAAATGGGGTTTGGGAATGTGCCTGGTTCGGCGCCACCCAGTCCTAGTCCTCCACAAAATTACCATATGGGACCGCCACCACCAGGACATCATCACTCTGGCATGGGCCCGCCACCAACCATGGGACCTCCAAACATGCCAACATCTAGTAGTTCACTTATTACAAATAGGTATTTAATGACTGTTGAATTCTTGTGCTCTTGATTCTAACTTTAATTGGTAGTCATTCACATGATGGTCCAATGCCTCCTCCAAGTTCGACTCCTAACTCACACTCGCAAATGGGCTCTGAAATGATGGACAATGGTATTACGACTACAGCTCAAGGTGGTATGAGCACTCATGTAACTACGGCGTCGGGAGGATCAGTTACGTCGATTGTGACAACAGGACCAGATGGAACACCAATAGATGAAGGGTCTCAACAATCTACACTTTCAAATGCTTCTGCTGGTAATTTGCACTTTGTTGTGAAGTTTTATTTTTGCAACATTTTTTTGCGCTTGTAGCATCTGGAGAGGACCCACAATGTACAACCCCAAAATCTAATCGCAAGAACGAGATGGGACACTACAGTCATCCAACAACACCAAGTACTGTACCATCACCAGGCGCAGCTAGTATGAACTCTTCTTTACATGAAGATTATGGGGAATTGAGTAGTCCCAGCTGGCCCCGAACACCGGCATCGCCTGTAAGTGCATTAAATTGACAGATAAATTTTATAATGGTCTGTTGCTGTTCACACACAATGTTCAAGTACTTTATCCGTATTTTTATGAATTACAAACACAAATTTCAATTTTTGCAACAGCATTCACTCTCACTGTATTTAATTTTGTTATCAGCTTTTTATTTTCTAAGAAATTGAACATAATAATTATTTTAATAGTAATTGAGACCTACTTGCATTTTATGGCCTCCTCTGTGCTTCAATTTTATTGTTTTTAATAAATTTTCTGCCAATGATAAAAAATATTTACAAATAACTTTGTTTTTTGGTTTTTTTAGACATTATTTTTATTTAAAAAATATAAATATGGTAGGAAAAGTTACACTTTTTATTTTCTATTTATTCAATATACAGGGTCGCCAAAAAGTATGGCTACAGAACGGTTTGGTCGAGCACGTTTTAATTTGTGAAATAGATAAAAATGTTTGAATTAAGCTAAAGTCTAATTTTTTTTAAATGTTACGGATGTTTAGGGTCAAACTCTCCGTGGCCTCGGTCGCTTTGATGTTTTTGTATACGTGTCAAAGATCGATGACAATTTAATAATTTTATGTCGGACGTTCGTCTAAAGTATTTTTTTAATCTGTTTCTTTTCTGTACCCCTGACAACATGGGTGCAAAAGTCTGATGATGATCGGTTGAGTAGTGAAAGCGTAATAAACAATAAACATCTAGATCAACTGACATTTGCATTTATAATATTAGGTGGGATTACTAGTAAACATAATGTTTGCTTCAGGGCACTTCAAATTCAATTCTAAATTCAAACGCTATACAGCACTCTGAATTTAGTACAAACACAGTCAGTCAGTGATGCGATGAACGAATTTAACATTTTTCTGTATATTATAATACTGAATCGATTCACATTTTCGTCCAATTCAGTTATGCACTATTATATTTTCTAATTGGACTAATAAATAATTCAATTGTTTTACTTTGACGATTTTGTTTTGCTACATTTCAATGTTTTGCACTTGATTTAATAGTTGAACTTGAGGTTGTTCTCGATTTATTTCTAGTAACTTTGTCTCGAATGACAGGATTTATGAGGACGATAATATTTTGTAATATTATTGTACTACATAATAATATTTTATCAAAATTTGTCAACTTTTTTTAGACTTACATTGTTTAGTGTTTTTACCAGAATAATTTCTTAAACTTATATACGGAATTTCTCTTGAAGTAAAGTCAATTAATTATAAAAATGTTGGTGACTTGTAGCAAACAAACTGTTTCTTTTTATTGATATCGATGCAAAAAAAAATTAGATTAATTATTTCTATTAATTAATTTGTTTTGACTTCGAATTTAGTCAATTTTTTTTGAAAAATATATCATTTTACATGTTCTAACACTACTTTTATATTGCGATTAAGAATATTAGTTTACGGGTGGTCAATCTTTGATCAGAAAATTAATAAAATAACGTTAGTTATTAATAATAAACCTTACTCAACTCATTGTTACTTTATACTAAAGTGAACATCTATGAGTTTTACTTTTGTAATTGTGTGCCAAAAATTAGGTATTAGAGAAGCACAAACTTTTAGATCTTTTCATTACTGTAACATTTTTTTATTTAGCTTTATAAAAATAAGTATGTCGAAGGGAATGACTTTTTTTGGATAAAAAATTGATCGTACAGTAAGTTGCCAGCATCACATGTCTGATGTCAAGTCGTGAGGGAAATGACTTTTAGAAGCTGCTTTTGTGCAATCTATTTTTTTTTCAATGAATGTATAATAGTTTTGCGTTTTTTTATGCGTGATTTTTTTTGTGAATTTATAATATGCTGTCACGATGATAGTATATCAGGGTTTCAAATGTGCAATGGTTTTTACATAACCTCAACAATACTGTGAGTAGCCTCTTACATGTAAATGTCAAATCGGTGCAATGGACTGAGTGACTGTAAAGTAATTGTGTCATACCTGTAAAGTTACATAGTATTCTTGCATAAAGAATAGGTTTAGTTCAGTTGAATATCAAGAAAAAGTGAGATATGTAGCCATATTCTTGAACATTCAAAGTTAGACGCCAATTCTTATGTTTTTATTATGAATGCATCATGACTAGTAATAATCAATTTATTGGTTCAGATTGCAACATAATATGCACGTTGTTTTGCACAAGATGCAATTTCAAAGAAATAATTTAAACTAGCAAAAAAAATCACTGTTAGAGCAAAATACTCGGTTATATGATTGAATTCACGTTTGTGGATAATTTAAAATATGATGGATGTATTTTGTGGTTATTGATGTTTTTAAGCAAATCATTTTTCAATCCTTACTAAGACACAATTACTTATGGTTTTGAAGAAAATTTATTAAAACTTGAAATTGAATCATTTATCTTCAATAAGTTTTAGCAAAAATCATTATAAATACATAATATTGGTAGGTGTGTGCACTAGGGACGTAAGGGTGGATTAATGATAGGTGTTTCCAAACAAAATACTGGAATTTATTTCAGTGACTGATGATTATGTTTGGCCCTGCATTAATTTTTTTTGGGTTCATGTTTTTTTAACAAAGCTTAAGTAAATTGTGTTTGTTTAGTGTGTTCATTGAGCTAACTGGCAGGTGTTTCCAGGTGTTTAACAGTCATGTGCCTCCTCCGGACACGTATCGCTCAAAGGTTTATACATAATATTATTTAATGTCGTGCTAATGCTTGCCGTAGCATGTTAGCATGCTATTTGTAGTGCTTGTCGTTTTAGTACCATATCCTTCTGTCCCAACCTTTCCTTATTGTGTTTGTACATTTTCAGAAAACGGACAGTCTCAGCAAATTATATGAAATGGATGATAGTTCCGAGCGACGAGCATGGCTGGATAAGTTATTAACATTTATGGAAGAACGGAGAACGCCGATCACAACTTGTCCTACCATTTCTAAGAATCCTCTTGATTTGTTTCGTTTGTATGTCTATGTGAAAGACAGGGGTGGTTTTATGGAGGTATGTCATTTACCTAATGTATGAGAATTAATCATTTATTTTGTTTATTTTACAAACTATTGATTGTTTAAACCCATATTTACAGGTTACGAAAAATAAGACCTGGAAAGATATTGCTGGTATGCTCGGTATTGGAGCTTCATCTAGTGCTGCGTATACCCTTAGAAAACATTACACAAAAAATTTACTAGCTTATGAGTGTCAGTTTGATAGGGGAGGAATAGACCCACAACCAATTATTAATCAAGTTGAAGCTAGTTCTAAGAAAAAGTCTGCTAAAGCTGCTTCGGTACCATCACCAGGCTCTTCTAATTCTCAAGATTCATTTCCAGCGCCAGGCTCAGGCGGACAATCTATGGATGGATACGGTTATGGCTATCCCCCTCAGGGAAACCCAGAATACAATGCTTCACAGCGACCCTCATCACAATCTAATGCACCTTCTCCGCACGGGGGTAAGTTTTCTTATACCTATGTAACAATATTTCATTAATTATTTTTATTGTAAACATGATTTACTTTAAAAAGCACAGTTCTTAATAGTCAAATTACAATTAGCTAGCGTGTGTATGGCGCTGCCAGACCTTGAGTTATTTTTAAAAAAGTTCTTTTTTAATGGAAGGAATTATTATTTTGGATGCAGTCATAGTTATTATTTTGGCTGAGTAGAAGTATGTAATATGTTTATTGTTATCTTAGGTTCAGGAGGGGCAAATCATCTGAGTAATGCAGGCTCGGGAGGACCTAGCCCTGCAGGCGGGGCTGCTGACAACGTAAACGTTTCGAATCCATTTGACGATGTATCTCCTAGTCCACCACCAAGGGGTGGTCCTTTTCCTGGTGGACCACACCCTCCTTATCCTTCGGGCACTCCTCCTAGACCACAAGGTTATACCGGACAGGGTGGATACAACCAGTATTCTAGTCCTGGTCCAGGCGGTCCTCCAGATCAGTATTCAACATACCCAGCTAGTTCAGGTTATCCTCCTGCGGTTAGACCTGTTTATCCTCCATATGCAAGTGAATCAGGAGCTCCACCACCACCACCTCCGAACGCTAACAGTGCTCCCGGTCCTCCAGTAGCAGGACAAGATCATTATAATCGATATAATTTGGTCTCTGCTCCTACATCTACTTATCCACAAAGGCCAAATTATACTGGTCCACCTGCGAGTGCTGGACCACCAGCATCACAACCACCTGCCGGACCCTACAACTCACAACAAGAATATTATAGACCAGAACAAGTATGCAAAAGCTAATAATTTTTATCTGAAATTTTTATTAGAAGTTTGCTTCTCAATTGATTACTAATTATAAAATTGTTTTATTTAGCAAAATCCTTCATCTACTGCCAATTATCCAGGAGGACCAGCTCAGAACAAAAACATGCCACCACCACCAGGACCACAAGCATCGAGGAGGCATCCAGATTTCGTTAAGGATCAATCGTCATATCAATACGGTCAGCAGAGGCCACAGATTTATGGTATGTGTATTAATGCAATTTATAATCACTATGTGTTCAAACACTGAAATCTCAGTCTATTTTGTATACTGGAGTGTATTAACAACCATAGTCTGAAGTATACATTTTTGTGTTATCAGCAAGGTATGAAGCAATGTTATCAGCAAGGTATATTCGGCTTTATGCGTTTAGGCTTCAATATAGTAGTAGTGTTAACGCTATATACCAACTTTATTAAAAGGTGAATTACTTTAATGCTCAGATCGCTGTGCATTATATACCCTATCTTGTGCTAAATAATAATCTATGTACTTTTAAGTTAAATTAATTAAACTTTAAATTATTAAACGTTATAGGGGGCGTTGTAAAATTAACATTTAGTTTTATTTTATGTGTTTTGTTTTATCGTTTTGTCGAGAATATGCATCGTGTTTATTTTATTTGTGCAATAAATAAGAGTCATCCTGGTAAGTTACATTAATACTCTAGTGTTGCAAATATAATTTTTCACAGATGGCGTTCATTAATTATGTTTTTATTATGTACGTACTTTTGAATACGTCTGAAGTCTTGCAATAAAATAAACACAATTCGTTTTTATTTGTTTCTTTAATATAGTTTTTGCTCGTACTTTTTTGCAAAGGCTTGTTATTATTGTTACTTACTAATGGATTTTTTACAGATTAAAACGGACGATAACGCATAATTAACTAAATGAATTGCTGTTTTGTGTTATATGGGGGTTTGTGGTATGTTATAATTGAAAGACTACAAAAACAAAATAAGAATTAAACCTCAGATATAACCTCAGATTAGGCAGTTTTAATACACAAAATAAAATGCGAGAAAGAACAACTATCATTAATTTTGCAGTGTACAGATTTTTTAAACATTTAAATTAGAATAATTTTTCTAGATTAATAGCTTGAACGGTGTATCTAAGAAACACGTAATTTAAAGTTTTTTTTCTATTATTGTCACGAATCTTTGGTGTTGTTTATCTCTTAGTTTCGAACTTTTTCAAATAACTTGGAATTTACAAGTTTCTTTCTAATATTGTTCTTAAATCATGATGTGTAAGGTTTAAAATTTTGATTTTTTTTTTTCATTATTTTATTTGTAATTTTTGAAGCCCTTATAGTTATTATCACTTTTGAAAATTATATTGTGAAGTATTTATTTATGCTGAAAACATTGACAATGTTTTTTTTATTGATGTGGTTTAATGCGAATTATATTTTTATTTAATTATTTTGTAAGGATATTACATAAATAGACGTTTTTATGTGATGGAAATATATTTACAAAATTTGTTCGTTTTTTTTTAAGGTTTTTGTATTTATATAGCTTGGATCACATAAAAAAAGTAAATAAAGTGTGTTTATGGTACTTTATGAAAGAAATTTGTTAAATAAATATTAACAGACTTAAACTGCTGAATGTTGAGTCACGTATCTACATTTGACAAAATTTTTCACAATTGTACCAATATTGATGACTATAAATTGCAAATTAACGTAGAATTCTAATAGAAAATTTTCTAATGTCTTATAGAATCAGCCCCCAGAAGGGAGTTAGTTTCCGAAAATTCCTTTAATGGTATGTTTCATTAAACGCATGTATTTACAATTAAGTCAACTATTTTTGTTGTATAATTATTTTGCTTTAATTTAGTTTGTCTTTTATATATAAAAAAAATACTCGACATGCATGAAACAATTAACACAAAAAGGAAAGATGTATTTAATTTTTGTTTATAGCATGGCCCAATAACAATCAATATCGACCTCCTCAATATGGTGGTGCAGCTAGTGGTCCGCAAGTGGGTTCACAACAATGGACTCAAGGAGGAAGACCGTCTGGTCAATGGGATCGCTATCCATCTAACAATCAGGGCTATCAGTCGCCACAATCAGGCCAACAACAGTGGCCGTCATTATCAACACCCGGTGTAGGTCAAAATTCAGCAATACGACCTCCGCTTTGTGGACCTCGTCCGGGAAAACCATTTTCTATGATGCCACCTCAAGGTGGTAAGGGAAATCAACCTTCCACGGTTACAGCTGGTGCTTATTCGCAGAACCAGTTACCGAAAAGAGAAATAACATTTCCTCCAGATAGCGTTGAAGCTACATTACCAGTGTTATATCGAAGAAAACGATTATGTAGAGCTGATATTGGTCAAATGGATGCTTGGCGAATAATAATGTGTTTGCGTTCTGGACTTTTATCTGAAAGCACTTACGCATTAGATATACTGAATGTACTTTTATTTGACGATTCTTCAGTTGGATATTTTGGATTGAGTCAGTGGCCCGGTCTGTTGGATATATTAATAGAGCACTTCCAGAGAGCATTGTCAGATATTTTTGATGGACCATTTCCACGTGAGGATAAACCTGATGAAACTGACGTTGATTTGGGTGGTGTTGTTACGCCTTTAGACCCAAATTTGAAACAAGTTTTTTTACAGAATTCTAACAATTATACTTTTGTTACACGCAAAGGCTATCCGGTACGATTAATTGATCGTAATGAGGATATATTTATTCAAGATAATCAGAAAGACTGGGATATACGTGGTGATGCTAATAGTGCTAGTATATTAGCCGAAATGATAACGGATCCTTGGCAGTTACGGGCGGACCACATTCTGCCTACTTTTCAAGCAGAGTTTGGTAGAATACCGTTTCATAGAAGGCTTGAAGAAAAACAGAAGAGGTTTCGCGAACAGGAGGAATCTGAACGGCAACGAACACCGCCTCCGGATGAAGCACCGCCTCCTCCTAAACTTAGTGATCGGAAACGTAGGACAAAAACATTAAGTGATGTGATATCTCGAATTAAAAAAGATTCAGCAGAAGCGAACGGTGTGCTCACGTTAGAAATGACAACTGATAAGGTAAAGACTGAAGTAGTGAGTGAAAAAGCGAACTGTGAAGAACAAGTAGATATAAGTGTAGATCTGAACGCGACTAGTGTGAACGGAGAGTGCGGGAAAGGTATTATTAGTAGTGGACCACAAGTGCGTGATACGGTCGGAACTTTGAAACGGCGACGTGAAATTGATTGTGAGGACGAAGCGTATACTAGAGACGAAGCTAGTCTGGTTCTTCTGACTGAGAGTCAAGACAACATCGGAAAGAGATGCGTATGCATATCTAATATCATTAGGAGCCTTACGTTTATTCCCGGGAATGAAATCGAGTTTGCACGTAATTCAATTTTCTTAGCGGTTGTAGGAAAGTTGCTCTTACTCCATCATGAACATCCTCCTCGAACGCAGAAAACGCGAAATTACGATCGAGAGGTAAATTGTAACTATTGTTGATGAATTTTTTTGTTGACTGTTATTTTTTTTATTTACAGGAAGACGCAGACTTTGCCGATTCATGTAGCAGTTTGCAGGGTGAAAGTGAATGGTGGTTTGATTTTCTAATTCAAGTTAGAGAGAACATTCTGGTGTCTATAGCAAATATTTCTGGTCAAATAGATTTCAATTTATATTCAGAAGAAATTGTGAGGCCTATATTAGATGGATTATTACATTGGGCTATTTGTCCTTCGGCAAGTGGTCAAGATTCTTTTGCTTCAGTTGGCCCATCGTCATTACTTTCACCACAAAGGCTAGCATTAGAATCGCTGTGTAAATTGTGCGTTACCAACAACAATGTAGACTTGGTGATAGCAACGCCGCCGTTTTCGCGATTGGAAAGGTTATGTGCTGTGCTGACTAAACATCTATGTCGGTCAGAAGATCAGGTGTTACGTGAATTTTCAATAAACTTGCTGCATTACTTGGCTGCGGCGGATAGCAGTATGGCTCGGATAGTAGCGTCGCAGACACCGTGTGTGTCTCTATTAGTAGCCTTTATCGAACAAGCCGAACAAAGCGCTTTGGGTGTTGCAAACCAGCATGGAATTGGGGCTTTACGTGACAATCCCGATTCAATGGGTACTAGTTTGGATATGCTACGAAGAGCGGCTGCCACATTGGTGTTTTTAGCAAGACATCCCGAAAATAAACCACTGCTTGTACAGCAGGAATCCCGACTTTTGGCGTTAGTCATGAGTCAAATTTTAGATCAACAGGTGGCACTGTTGCTTTCCAAAGTACTATTTCAAATATCTCGCAGCTAATCCTTCTGTAGATACTCTTGCGGCCTTGGACTGGTGTACAGACTTATGTATTGTATAGCGTGAATAATGAGTTTACCAATGAACAGTGTGTATGTGTGAGTATGGTGGGACAAATGGCGACAGTCGCTGTGAGATTCGGATCTCCGATAGCTAATGAAATCACCTAGTGTAACCCATAATTGTACCATTTTGTAAATTAAGCTGCATACGTCTTTCTGGAAATGTTAAACATCCATGTTACTTATGTATTTATTAATTTGAATAACAGAGTACGGTAGTGCTGTAGCTCTCGAGTTGCCTGGTATGGTGGTCATCCCCTTTATTTTCCTGCGCAATCAGTTCTCTTATTTCATGTTTGGTATTACTGTGCGAATGCTTTATACATGTCTGATAAAGAAATAAATAAATAAATGTACAAAGGAAGTACCGAAAATGGTGTTTTTATACAAGTTTTAATTTTCTATGTAATTTAGAAAAATGTTTTATACATCCCATTTTAGATGTTACATTGAACTCTGTTAATGAACAAGTATGGACTGTAAAACAATGCAAACTTGCGTTATTAGAAAAGGCAGTCTTGCTATAGAACTCAAATGTAGTTTAAAATATGTGGTGATATTTTTCTGGCTGTAGGTATATTTCATCTTATGTATGATTGCATATTGTAAAAATTAAGTAAATGCTAAATACATTAATTTTTTTACTTTTAGTATTCACCCTTTAAAAAGCAAGAGGGCTTAATATAATTCTTAAACCTAGTGTGTCTGTGATTTTTTTTCTATCATAATCTTAAAAAAAGGTAAGTATCCTACCATGTAATGATAACTTAAACACTATTATAATTTCTTAGCAATTGAAAACAATATAAATTGTTATGAAATTGTAAGCTGCTGCTCAGATAGTGAAAAAAAAAACGGATTCGATTGAGTTTTTTTACCGAATCTCACATTAAACACAAATCATATAAGTGAACAAGACTTTTCATCAATTCAACGTGAAAAGTCAAATACATACTTTGTGTTTTATCATGCAAAAAAATAAAGATGTTTACTCATTTCGGATAAAACAACAATATTATTAATAAGATAATATCGTTGGAAAAGTTGAATGTATTTTGATTAATTTCATAACATTTAAATAATTTGCTGGTTGAGTTAAATGTAAGTTGACGAAAAAATCAGATAGAAGAACAATGAATGAACACGATTATAAATAAAATGAAAGGTGATGTGGAATAAGGTTTTAAAACAATAGAAAAACGAAACGACAAAGTTGATAATGTCGCTGGACAAATTTTAAAAACTTGATTAAATTTCTCGTTAGAACAATCTACATTGATTAAACGACTTTAAGCCAGACTTTTGTGAGAAACTTGAGCTTGTCCCAACAATGAGAGCTCAAACTTGCAGTAGTTTTAAATTTGCAACAATCGTTGGAAAGATACCGAAACTACCACTCTTCTATTACTAGGTATTTACATCATTCCAGCTTGGTTTATAGACTGCTGCCGCGTTTTTAACTCTAGGCATAATTCTAGATTAATTTTCCTTTGTTTTTTCCCCCTCTTTCGGTGTTTAGCAGTTTCTTCAATGACATTATTTAGCAATTTGAATAGTCATCTTCCATCTTATCGAACAACTATTGCCATTTTTGAAGTTACCTTCGTTGCTCGGACGGAATGATTTATGTTCTCTTTGTATGGCGGGGAATCAGATCTTTTGATAACAAAAGCAATCTGAGTGTTTTCAATTCAGCCTAAAACCTGTTTAGAATCCAACTTGCTGTGTTGGAACATTTAATTTGCAATGCGCATGCTCAGAACTTCAAAATTTTTGGAACAAATGTTTTAACTGCAAAAATATTCTATTATCATTGAGGATTTTAATATTACAGTATTGTGCCGACTATTAATAGCAAGATGTGAGCTATTTTGGGAATAACTTTGTCACCAAGACAGTATTTAAATGGTTTGCTACTTGTCAATTTTTTTTAACTACTGAAGGTTTATATGATTATGTGATCGTCTTTATAGCTCTATTACTTTTAGAAAGGTACACCTGAGTCCTCTTTAGAAGCGTGAACTCTTATAATGCTAATTTTACGCCAATGGGTGGAGCCAAACTGTCGCTATGCAACACATACGCTTTTATCTTCCGCTGTACAATTGCGCATCTACCATGAAAAATAAGCTGTCCTTATCTAAGAGGAATCGTAGTCAAAAATAGAATGGAAAAAAAATGGGTTTGCAGTGAGGTTTCAAGAAACGCAAAGATACCCTACCAACTTGTTGAGCAGGAAGAAACTGGAATTAAATGTGGAGCAAAACCAAATGACATGTTTCTGAAGTATTGTGAGAATGGATGTCAATAGAAAGAAGCTTCAAATATCTTTATATCCTAGGTGATATATATGAATGAGAGTGAAGGCCAACGTTTAAGGGATGCGGTGAGGATTAAAATAGAAAAGAGAAATTTATTTCCAATTGCGACAACTCAATTTGTTATAATCACTCACTTAGTACTAGTTACATTCAATGTTGCCTCTGACAATGACAATATTACTTTGAAAATTGGGCGATGATAATTGAACGACTGAAGCCTTCAAGCTTGGTGTCGCGAGCGAGATGACGCGAAGCCGAACCGTGTGAACCCGAATGCGGCTATAGATGTCTTTCTACAAAAATGTTTTGTTGAACCAAGCAACGAAAAACTTTGCTATTGAATTTGCAGTTGACTTCACTAATCAGAAGTTGCAAAAAAAAACATTTTTTTTGGTATATTTTTAAGCTTAGATTTTTGAGTTCAAATAAGGTGTCTCTTATAATGTAAGATTATTTTAGGTGTGCGCCTTGTATAGAATACTGAATAAAACAACATAATTATATTACAACACCACTATGGTGCTCTTAAAATAAATGAGGCAAGGCGCCTTTTACTTTTTATATCAAATTATATGTGTGGCCGCTTATAGAAAACTGTATGGATCGATACGGATTGCAGTTTATTATGGCGCTACATCTACAAAAAAATAGCGTAAGTAAAACTGTCGGTAAAGTCACTACCTATCAAAATGACAATTTGAGATAATGATCGCATTCACCAGACACAACTTTCGCTCACTGAGCAGCAATTGAGCGTGAACGCTTTCTGCTCTATCTGCTGAATGCGACTTTTGTGAACTGACACTTTGACAGTTGTCAAATCTGTTCTGTCATTTTTATTCTATGCGTTTGAAGGTTTTGGACCTGCGTAAAGTTGCAAAAGGTCAATTTCTGATTACAATTTAGTAGTGGCGTCTCCAAACGACAAGCATCACAAAACACAAAATGTCAACTGACTTGAACTGACATTCCCGATTCCCTTTACAGGGCTCTCCCACCCAATCCCAAAAATTATTGTGTCATGGCGGTCGCTGTGTTGTAAACACTGAAACAAAGTTGGGTGAAAGGGCCAGACTATTGTTTTTAATTGAATAAAAATCATTGAGTGTTTTGTGTTTTGGACAATAAACTACCATAAGAAAACGCATGGTTTATGCTACAGATGTCAGCTGTTACACATTCGGTGCCAGGTTAGTACACTCTAAGAAAAACTCAGTTTTTTGTAAGAACAAGCCCAAATTATCATTCTTAAATGGGATTTAGCTTAAAAATAGAAATGTCTTTTTGAGGGTGAAAACAGGAAGAGTTATACAGCAGACAGTTTGCCCCTACGATCAATTATGATAATTCTGTTTGATGCGCCAATACTTTTTATTTAATACGTTTCTTGTTCCGCTGCCAGGTGCTGATCCCACGAAGTGTATCCAAAAGCGTCGAGCTGGAAGCATAGGGTATGTTTTTTCTTTTTATTGTTTACCATTTAAAGCTAATTCTAAAATTTACATTTTTTTTTATAAATAACGATTGTTTGTACAGAGTCCCTTCAAAGCTTCTGGCGAAGCCTAACAGGTGTCGCTAAGCAGCAGTGTTGGTTAGAGACCCTGTGTTGGTTGTTTGATATTTTATTTTAGAAATGTCGATTTTTCGCGAGTAACCATTGTCTAACCTGGTTATCGGTACTGATAGCACCTCCCACTGAAGCGCTCCTACCCTGTTTTGGTTGGTTAGTTGGTTTAGTAGACCTTCGCGGAAACGAGGAGATTGGTTAGGAAAGTGGTGTCGTTTGACTCATGTTTCTATTTTCTACATAAATTGTTGCGAATTGTTGGTTACAATAACATTTGTCAATAGTAAAATTGTAATAAATAAAATTATAAATTGATAATAAATTGAAACAGATGACTCAATTATTTAGCTTTACAGCAAAAAACTTTTTTTTATACCATTATCGTGAACTACAAAGTGTAAGCGATTGCAAATTATTCATATTTCTCTATTACTCTAAATTGAGGTTATAACCTAAAACTACAGTACCGACTTAAGTTTTAACTAAAACGTCCAACATTGTTTTAGACCGTTGTAAGATGCGCTACGGTAAGCAAAATGACATTTAACATTAATTTTATCAATAACCTATCCCCGATTTAGAATAACACCTAATTATTTGACATAAACTCTCAAAAAGCGAAAAAATAAATTTTTTGTGTTTTATTTTTATAAAATTTTATATGACTAGTGCATAAAACATAAAATAAAAACAAACTAAAAAAAAATTTACGATAAAGTTTAGGCTACAGTTTTTTCGTCAAAAGTGGTACCTATCACTTACAAATCTACTTGACGTCGTAGTTTTTTTTTAGTTATGTTCACCAACTTGTTTTCAATTGTGCTTTTGCAAATTTACCGAAGCCATGAAATTCGTTTGTGTTTATGACGTTACTTTAGTAGCCACTTAAAACGTCAACTGACATTGGACCGTGACTAAAGTTACTTTATGAATTTTCATAAAATCTAACAAAGAATTAAAATAGATTTTGTTTTTGATTTAGACAGGTACGAATTTTGTGACATTTGAATTTTGATTGATTCAATGTTTCACAGTATAATTCCACCACTCTCTCAAATCTGAAAACTATTTCTTTATTAGTTGTGGCTATAGGTAAACTAAAATATAGTTAATGTAACAACAGTATTGTAATATTATTACAATACAATAAAAGACGTAATTTACTAACTTTTTATTTTGACAATTTTTGGTAATAAAATAGTACAAAACCTTACAAAAAAACTAATTCTATTCAACAGTAATTATTTATGTTCACCGTGCAAGCCTGCAATAGGAGAAGCATTGGTAATTTCTTTGGAATGTTTGCAATTTTAGTACAAGTTCTAACATTAACGTCTACTATAGTTGTGGGTCTTTTACAATTATTTTCTGTCGTAGAGGGGCGCTGAAACAGACACAAAGATAGATAGAAAATTGTACTTTGTTGACTAAAAATCAGAGACAGTAGAAACTTTTAGACCAGGTTGCACAAACGTCAATCAAATTTTGATTGTCATCAAATCTTGCTTAACATCTGATTGGTCGAAATATCGGTTTGATTGTCGATTAACGTTTTAATTGTCATCAAATTGTTAATGGCGTTTGTACAACACAGGCCTTAATTATAATAGAATTCGACAAAATCGGCAATATCTATAAGCCTACAGTATGTCAAAATAAAATAAATGTTTTACTTCTATTTTGTAACATTTTGTTGGAAATTAAGCTTAATGGTTTCTATATAAATACACATATTGTGTGATATAACAAACGTCATAAAAAACATAATTTAGGCAAGCCGTGGAAATCATAGACTTCATTTGTTTTCATGACATAACTTTAGCTACAAATCAGTTGACTAGTGCTGGTTTTACACTGACAAATAATATAACAATGACTTGTTACATAAATAGCTTACCACTTGTGTTGTGTTTAGTTGGGACCGCAAATTTTCTTAAATTTTTCGCAAACTTTTTTATATCTTGAGTCAGTGGTGTTTTTGTCTACACGTTGTACCTATGTTGCCACAGTTTTTCAGCCTCTCCAAAGCTGTTTTATGCTTACGTGTAGGAAATTTAGAAAAATATATTCTACAGTTTTTGCTAGATATGTTTGTTGATAAATTGATGTAACAACATTTATAATGATAACTCGGCATTTTTAAAAATCAAACCGTGCGAAATACTTCTTTCGCAACTTAAAAAACTGACTGTGCTAACTCAGCTTCAATGCTTTTATGAAATAAAACGACTAAAATCGTAAAATTCCAAGACGATTAGACTAGATGCGTGAGTACCGTTTGGTTAAGGATTATTTTACAGAATAGAATTCTGTTAAAATAACCACCAAATTACCTAAAAAGTAGAAAATACTTGGAAAGGAACTTATAGTAAAGTTCAGATACAGATATAAAAAAAAAATAGAATTCTGGTAAAATAACCACCAAATTATCTAAAAAGAGAAAATACTTGGAAAGAAACTTATTGTAAAGTTCAGATACAGATATAAAAAAAATAGAATTCTGGTAAAATAACCACCAAATTGTCTAAAAAGAGAAAATACTTGGAAAGAAACTTATAGTAAAGTTCAGATACAGATATAAAAAAAAATTGCTTACAGCAAATTAGACAATGTATAGGTGTAGAAAAGCTATCAAAAGAGCTAAAATTAAAGCCAACGAGCATTTTATTGCATCTTCCAGTAATAAGACACAGGCGATGTGGTCAGTAATAAACTCTGCTCGTAAACCCAGAGGGAGCTGTGATAGCAATTGTGACATTGATGCCAAGGAATTTTTTTTTTCCATGACTTTGTTAAGAACATTAACAGTAAGGTATCTACAGCTGAAAATGATCCTATTCACTTAATGTGCACCAAAACAAGCCCTGCTACGAGTGGCTCATATTTTAAATTTCAAGAAGTATCATGTAATTTGGTTCATCCTGTCAGAAGCCTAGCGATTTTTTCAGTTGCCATAAGGTGATAAAAATAAACAAAAAAGACGTTAATAAACAAGTAATTTACCTTCACGAGCTCGTATTGCAATAGAATAGCCTTAAAAGATTTAAAATAAAATTTTGAGTTTGCAAATTTTTGTTTTTCTTTTCAGTACTCTTTGTTTTTACTTCATCAAACAGTTGTTTGTAGGAAATTTCTGGTACATTATTATTACTTGAAAGACAGTGTATCTAATCTATCAGAAGATGCAAATGAATGAATTTGAAAGTCGTTTTTGCTGCAAAAACAACCGTACGTTTAGGACAAAATTTAGAGCCTCCTGCGATAGTAGTTTATTACTGTATAATGTGTAAGTTTAATCCAAACACACCTTTTTGGACGTTGTGTAAAAATATTTAATAGTCTGCTCTTTGTGTTGCTCTGAACATATTTCTTTTAATTTAAAATTTTTTTGGCGGTTTCTCCAAACGCAATGTTTTCTAGATTCAATTATGATAGCTAGGTTATTTGGACTTATCAGTTAATAAATAGCGGGCAACTCGCGCAGTATACTAAAAATGGGACGCTCTCGTGTTTATCGTGTCTTACCAGCTTCATTACTTTCATATTATTAGGTATAATTTGTACTCGACCGATAAAGTGACAGCTAGAGATCTTATCGACAAAGAATCATGGGTTCGGAGCTTTCCGAACACAAGGTAAATCTTTTAGGTCGAAATTATAGATAATTGTATATTTGATAAAACTTATTGAATTTGCAAAATATGATACTTGTTAACTACCAATTTTCCGAAGAAAATGAAAAAAGTTATAATTTAGATACTTTATTCTAGAAGTTAGTATCTATTCCGGCTAGGAACTGTAAACGTTTTTTCTTTTTCAAGTTGAATGAATCAGGAGCAAATTATAGAATATTGATTTTAACTGAGAAATATTAATTTAAAGCGGATTCAGCTGAAGCTCCAATTCCAGTGGTCGGACCTAATTGGAGGAAAGTTGTGTTCGGGTCATAAAATTTTCGGATTATCGGGTTTAAATTAAAAAATAATAAACCGTCTTGTTTGTTATAAAAAAAAGTAGACAAACGATTGTCTTCAGTTGCGTGAGGAGCTTCTTCACGCAGCTTTTGTAGAACCAGTTGGTCACTAGAAAACATATGGTTTTCGAATGCAACACTTTATTGAGACAATGGACTGCATTCTGGTGTGAGAAACAGAAGGTGATGGCAAATCCTCTTTAGACTCAAATTCGGTACTTTCATTTGTAATGATCCTTTTTGTAGCAAAAATCAAATCATCAAAAAAAAATCTATTTTTCTCTTTGTCCAAACTTCATTCTTTCACTTTATCTTGTAATAATTTTATACCCTTCAATAAGCTATTTGTCATCAGGATCTTAATTTTTCCAGCCTCATGTAAAATGTCTTAGCTTAAGCTGCGCTTAAGGAATAAATATTTTTCTCTTTATCAGATTCTTCTAAATGCAAATTGTTTACTCCATGTTGGACATTCTGCTATGCACTTTTAAGAAGAGTGAATTTTCATTTTTTTCCAAGCTCTGTCTAGATAAAATACCAATTTCTTTAGATTTATCGCTTTCAAAGCATTTGCAATATCAGCTATCAGACGAAAAAACAATATAATTGACTGAATGTCATGCTGATCCATAGGTTGTATCGCTAAATTATTTCACACCACTCATAGTTAATTGGCGTATTTCAAATTGGTTTTTCAACCGATCTGGCCTTTAATGTCAATTTTGCCATGTATTTCTTTGCAGTGGTTGCTCTTTTGCGTAATCTAAAACTTGTTGTCTCTTCTTTTTTATGTAGCAAACAGTTGTCTTGCCGACATTCTGTTTGTTAGGCTTCCTGTTAACTTTCTTAATAAACTCTTGCTTTTCTTGTAGATTAAGCGTCTTTCTTGTGCAAAAGTCGCAGTCTACCTACAGGTAGACTGCGTCTGGTGCGTCGGTAGAACCACACCAGATTAATGATATTTGGATTAACCGATTTCGGTTTACCGAGTGTTTTTAATATAAAGTATCAAATTATCAAAATATAACTTGATACTGTTTCAAAATTATGTTTTAATGAATGTAAACTAGTAAATTTAATCTGTAATTCTGTATTCTAAATAATATGTTCGTTTAGTTACGTACTGCATAAGTTAAATGAAATGTTATTAATTTGTTGATTAATAACAGTTATTTAATTAATATTCATTTGTTTACATGAAACCTGTGAAGAAGTGCACATCCCACAATGATCATATGATTATACGTAATTAGTAATTAAGACCACGTAAGATGTCGCTTTTAGAACATTACGATCGCCTATGCTTTGTAAGCAATCTTACTCAGCATCTATAATTTAACAATAAAGACATATTATTGCCTCATGATAGATTAGCACAATTGCTTAAAACCAAAAACACTTTTGTTTTTAAAAATGTGTTGGGTATAAAGATTTTGTTTTTTTCAATTAAATGAGATATTAGAGTTCTGCAATCGCATTTGACAAATTATAACTTAGCGGGACACGAATTTGAACGTAAACCACTGCGCATCCATTGCATCCGTCACATTATAACGCACGGACTGCGTGTTGTACAAGATGAACTTAAAAAAAATCTAGTAATAGTTGACGATGAGTAAACCTCGTATACAAAAAATCAAGTAAAAGTCTTTATTTGCGAATTGTGAAAATCATATCATTTTGGATCTAACAAAATATAGGTTTTTTGACTTATTGAATCCTCTAGATGCGCCAGATTTTTTTCACACAATTTAGTTTTCATTATTGTTTTAATTGTAATTAACTCAGTAGCGCGCAGCAAGTTTAAGCCAAATATTTCATTATTCATATCTCAAAAATAAAAAGACTTTTATTTTTATTTGAGGTCTACTCATTGTCCACTGTTACTGTTTTTTTTTTGCACGTTATATCAAGAGTCATCTGTTTATGTAATCTATACATATATCTTTTTCCACTATGGATTCAATACTAAGAATTCATTGTTCGTTCTACATTCAAGGGTTTTAGACAGAAAATTCTACTCAAAGTAGTTTTTTATATTTTTATTCAGTCAGGAATTTGGTTTCATAAATTCTTACTCAAAAATTATAAAAATGAAATCAAATAAAAATTACGCAACGCAGCTTTGCACCGTCAGATTTCTTATGAAACGCTGTGATTATTATTGATTATTATCAAAAATGTATTCAACTAAAAAAGTTAATGCTGCAGCTTTATAAAAAGCTTTTTTCTAAAAATCCCTCAAAGGTGTTTTTGGTAAATAAATACGCATTTTGGATGTTGTGTTGATAAGTATAGTCCTCACAAAAATTTGTTTTTTTATTTAAACCTAAAATGAATTTAATGAAACAAGAAACGAGCAGTTTCGTACAAAACCTTGCTCAGAGATTCATCGCAAGTCATGAATGAAAAATAACGAGCTCCATACTACAGGGTTTTTACCGTGTAGTAAAATATCCGACAGTCAGGTAGAAGAAGGTAGCTTACGATTTACGCCGTTATAATTTATCACCTGTCGTTTTTTGGAAGTCACAAAGTTGTATCGAATCCCTTAAGACTGAGAATTTGTTACTTCCGTTCTAGCTTCCCAGAACACATCTATGAAAGTGTAAATTATATTTATGTTGTTTTCCATAGTCTGGTACGCTGAATAAAAGACTCGGTCCCTTTTCGAATGAATGGTGAGGGATGGTCGCACCTTATGCTTTTGTCTGCTTGTTAATAATTCTTGTCGTCTACCACAGTAATCTCTAATCTCAAAAGCTACTAAAAGAAAATAGAATGATATAATCTTGCTAAATTATTATGTAGAATTCAGAGAAGGGGAGTTCGAATGATCTTAAAACAAGATGCGGGCAGGATGGACTATAGACTAAAGCCTTATAAAAATAAAATAAAACGATGTGCCGTTTTAGACGATGGTTTTGTTTAGATAGGATAATTTTTAATTTGAATTTCGAAACTACATAATTTAAAACATTTTTCATGTTTTAGCCGTTACCACTTTTCGCCGAGATTGCGTTCTTCACGTTGTTCATAATGTAAAATTTTAAAACGAAATGTAAAACAAATTTTCTTTGGGAAACTTTTGAGTTCGTAAAGATTTAATTGCGTCAGCAGATACTACGTTCACTTAGTTGACGGTAACATTTTTTAAGAATGACCAAATCTAAAAAACTCATTGAGTTCTATTGCGTCTAGCAATCGAAACAAAGGCGAAGACTTATGGTTCGTTTTGAGCTTCTTTTGTCAAGGAGTATAGTTCTAGTATTCTAGTTTCTCCACATATTTTTACTGAATATGTTGAATCTTTTTTTTCCTATTATTTTTTGTTGTTTCTTTATTTAATTTTTAAAATTTTTTGTCTTAGTTATTCAGTTTCTATTGCTACTTTGTCTCCCCGTCTTGTTAATTTATATAGTTGTGATCTTCCAAACACAATTTCTAGAAAGTTTGTTTATGCTGATACAAAATTTTATTACAATAGGTTGACATCTTGCTCTAAAGTCGAATGTGTTGAACATTTACTTTAAGAGATGGCGGCGGTGCCCAATTGTTTCAGATAAGGTTCAAAAATTAAACATATTATTTAAGTATATCTTAATTTCAAACTAGCTTATGTTAGTGTCATCGTAAATGGACAAACACAATTTTGAGAAATTAGGGAAAAAACTAAAATCGAGAAATAAAATTTTGTTGAAATTTGCATGCACAAACTTTAAGAATATTAGCTTCAGCACATTTGTTTTCATCAGCAGAATTCCTTTTTTTTGTATGGTTGAATAGCAGTCAACAAACAACTGAACACATGGTCAGATGCTATAATATCTTCAAATATTATAGCACCAAATCTTTACGAAAATTACAATAAGGAACTGACAAACCATTTAAAGAAAAATTTCTAATTGAGCCAAATCTTCAAACTTTTTATAAAAGAGTATCGACGAGACAACTATTTTGGGATTATGTATCTCAAAAACATCTTTTGATTTTTTTTTTTTGAAGAGGAATAGAAAAAAATGTAAAAAAGTTTTGATACTATAAGCAAATAATTATTTGAAGACTCTTTACAAGTCGTAGCTGATTTCAACCCCTCTAGAAAGTTATATTGTCAAATTATTCGCTTGAGACATAGAAGATAAAAAAATATGCTTCTCAAATGAAGAAGTGTTGAGAGACCTTCATGTGTTTGCGGGGCTACTGAAATAATTTGCCATATTGTTGTAAATTGTCATCGTACAATATTGGAAAACAATTTTTATGAAATTAATCGTCTCTAAACTTGTGCTGGAATGGTTACCTACTTTGGAAGCTTTGTAATTGCACCTTTGGTCATGAGTGTTTTTAGTGTTTTTTTTATCATTGTATAGTTTTGGGAGTTGCATGCTGAAATCTTTTGACTGGTCCAACCGTCCCTCAGTTTAAACCTGTAACACTGTATGATTTTTTGTTTCAAAATCCTGTCTCTAAACTATTTATTTCCTCTTTTTCTGCAGTCTTAACTGTTTTATATTTTTATAAACAATTTTTTCTCTGTTCTTTTTGCTATCTTTTCATCTTCTTACACTCGTATTTCTTTCAATATTTATTTATTGAGACAATTTTCTGCTGTTGTTTTTGTTTATTGTGATGTTTGTAATAGCAATAATAATTTTTTATTATTTGTACTTTCTGGTAGTAATTTGTTTACCACCTGCAGGACTAATCGTTTTGTAGATGCGTTAGACTTTTATTTGTTATTAATTTGACATTTTCAAAAACTTGCAAAATAATTGTATGTCACTTTTTATTACTAAATAAAATAAAAATACAAACACATGTACTTTTAATTTAATCAAGACTTTCTATTAAACAAATATTAACATAAAATAGTTAATATTTGTTATGATTCTTATGTATGGTTATTTTTAAATTGTGGACGTGATTATATACACATTAAGATTCAAAATTATCTTTTATTGATATTAAAATTTATTTGACAAGTTACCTTTTTTCTTTTTCAAATCAGCGGTTGTTTGTGTTCAAGAAATTTGCTTCAAATTTTACTATTTGTTAAAACTCATAATTATTGTGGACCAACGAATTTCATATTTAAAAAAAGAAAACAAAAATTAATCTTTTTTGTTTAATATTCGTTGCACTAAAACCTGTTATTGGGCTAGACTAAACACTATTTTCTGGAGTAGTGTTTTGAGTTATAAATTTTAATTTTTATCGTTTATGGACACGTCCATTATTTTGAAACGGTCTATAAATCTAATCTTATGCAAAATAACAGAATGTTGCTGCTGACGCCGATTATTTGAAAAACGGTTGTAATACCGCATTTGTGTTTATTATGTGTAGTAAAATAAAATCAATTGATAATTAATATCATAAAAAATAAATGTAAAATAATAATTGTTATTATTAATTTTAGGCCATCGACTATTTATTAGTGGCTTTACATCAAGCTCCGTTTTTCTTATTTTATACTAAAGCTAGAGGATTTGTGTGATCATGTTCTAGAGCTTTTACTGTATATAATTTTAATAACACTAAATAAAACTTTTTTGAATTTGAATTGTGGAACAATATATAAATATTGAAACTTTATTGGACTTCTTATTTAAATTATGGTTGTTCACAATGTTGAAAAATAGTGAACTCTCTGAACTTTTTATTTTCCATTTTGACCAATAAAATTCAATCGTCTTATTAATAATAATAGCTCGATCGCATTACACAACGAAAACTGTATATCGTAATAATACCTAAGCCAGAGATTTTTTTATTTTACATTTTGTTCAATAATTGGTGAATTCTTTGTTAGAATAGCGTCAATCAAGTATATTTAGTGTATTTACAGTATATATTTGTAGGTAATAAAAATTGAAAGCTCTAAGTTTGTTTTGTCCGTAATATACAAACAAAAAATTCATAAACAAGACTTAAATCCTTGGAAACTGTTCTCATTGCCACATAATTACATCAAATAAAAACAATCCCTCAACCAAAGCATATTTGTTGACAACGACTGAAATAATAGCGGAATTTTTAGATCAATTAAGTAGAAAAACATGTAATTTGAGAAGACACCTGAGAATTCTACGTTTAGTCTAACTTTTACATTGAAAATATAATACTTTAATAATAAATACAAAGGTCACCAAACTCTGCACACACGCTATATGAGTTTCTACTTTTTATACGTCTATCTTTTTATATTTGTTCTTTTTAATTATTATGAAGCAAAATTCATTGTAGAAAAAGAATTTCCACACTTAATTTGAAAATTGTCACTTTTTAGTTATGTTATTTAAAAACTGTTCCATTTTTTTTTTCATCAAATATTTGTGGTTTTCGATTGAGTAGCAATACTGCGTGTACCAATTTAGTAATTAAATATTATTTCTGCTTATTTTGTGGTCAAATGCGAAAGTTTCTTGGCCCCGACTTTGATGAAAAAAGATCATTCAGTTTTATTTTGAAAGGCTTTTTGAAGATAAATAGACTTTTGAGTCGTAAACTTTGTATGCATGTATGAGCATTGAATAATGCGATTATTGGAAACAAATTTCTTATTGTTTTTTCAAAGCAATTCATTGAACATCATGATTGAAGTCATGCTTAAATAAAAATTATAATTTAGCAAAGTGGACAACTTTTATTAATACAAAATTAGCTGTTTTTTGTGCCAAAATATATATTATTTACCTAATCAGTTTGATTGGCGTGGGTGGTTTTTTTTTTCTATGGGGTATAGCTGATCTACAATATAGAACTATGTATTCAGTAATCAGGCAACCATATCAAGAAATAAATAAGCAATAATTTGTATAGTTTTTTCTCATTCACAAAATGAGAAAAATCTTTAAAGAAGCGAAAATTTTAACAATTTTTTCTTTATATTCAAAGTTTTGTTTATATTCAAAAACTTAATTTTTTTAAAAATGTCAAAACTTCCAATTTTAAATGTCTTTATTTGTGTCCACTTAAAAAAAGCTTTGCCGTCGACTAACAAAATTAAAAATGCACAGAAGCGACATTGAATAATTATACTACCAAACATTGCAACTTTTCTAGTTGCACTATTTCATCTGGATCTATTTCAAGCAAAATAAAATCATTTTCATTCCACTAAACCGCTTTTGTCTGAAATATGACCTACTTAAATCACAAACTTAAACAATTACACTGTATAATTGTCAATAACAGAAACGACTTTATTAGATATTCCACATAATTTTAAGTTTATCAAATACCACTTTGTAGAATTTCACAAAGAAGTAATTATAAAAAATTTAATCAATAAAAGTTTATAGTTCCATAAAATTAAGGATACTCTTCTACAGAACTTTCTAAAAAAGGTTAAATACATGTTATGTTGGTAAAATTTTTTATTTCAATTGAAAAAAATTATGAGTATCTTTAGTTCTTGAAGTTCCGTCGCGTTCATCTAGCATTTTTAGGGTTTTAATAGATTCGAAAGTGTCTGGATATCGATAATTAATGATTTGTTTGATTGAATTTAAATTCTTGATTCCTACGGTGAATGTCTAGTATAACAGAATGATGGTTGTTATGGAAGCATTGGAAAGCTACGCTTTTCGCACTAGTGTATTATAACGTAACTTTATGAAATACTATTAAATTTGAAATGCTTTTTTTATGTACCAAATTATTAGCTGTTGTTCAACTTTTGTGGTTAGAATATTGCTATGATAACCATGTTTGATTGTTTTATAGTTAAAAATCATAAATCATTGAAAAAATTAATTTTTATTAATTTTTTTTTTCAAACAACTGGATTTATAATTTTTTTGTTATTTGATTATGGCGAAGTTTTGAAAAAGCTGTATATAAACTGCTTTATCTACTTCGCTTTATAAATGAATTCATTATTATGTCGAGAGTAGGTTAATAATGAATAGTATTATTAAACTGATTTCGGTAACATTTATTTATATTGGTGACAACGCTTTATTTTTGTAACATACATTGTAAGCGCCTAACTCTCTACTACATACTAGTTTTGATTTTGTAAATTCATTGTTTTTAACTTCCATTTGAACATTAGCAGATAAATGATATAGAATAAGTTATTGAAATTGTAGAAAGTAATACGTATGTGATCAATTTAATTGAAATTTATTAGTAATAGGTTCAGGGTACATGAAAGTCTTACGAGACATTTGAGAAAATCTATTTCTTGATTATTTTCAAATCTAAATGCAAAAATCTAATGTTATTACCAACTCACGAAAAATTTCCTAATTTAGTAAGAAAGCTCCAGTAGTTCAAATTTCAAAAATTTTAGTAATGCAAAGTAGAAAAAATAATATAATTATGTATTAGACTTGTTTAATAAGACGTAACCATTCTTGTTCGTCAAAAACACTTGTCGTGTTTTAAACACACTCGTGTGACAATACAACGTATTATTAAACTCGTTAATAATATAATATTAAATTGTGTTCTTGAATGGTGTTTAAATAAAAAAATCCGACTTTTTATTAATATGGGCTTTGATTTACCGAAATCAAAGATTTACACCGGTAAATCTTTGATTCATGCGTATATAGTTCTTTGTTCTTGATTTATTTGTTAGGAATGAATTTATAACAATTACCGATAGTTATTTAGACATTCATCTGATTAGTCATCAATACTATGATTTAGTTTTTACTAAATATTGATTCTCTTTAAACTTTCAAAAATGGTTGAAATAAACAGAAAATATTGTTTTTTTTTAATAGGTACAATGAAAAAATATTTGAGAAAAGTTTTTGCGGATAAATCAAAATGTTCAATAGGCGCGTTAATTGTATATTTTTAATTAATTGAATATTACTTGCCTGACTATTTTGAAGTGAATAAATAAAATTTAACAAACACGCGTCGGATCTTTTAAATGTTTTATCATAAATTTTCACGAACTATTGACTTATACAATAGAAAACGTGGGACAGTGATAAAAGAGATAAGAATAAAAATAGGAGTTAGCAAAATTTTGAAACGTGTTAGTTTTATAATAGAATAATTTTGGATGAGACGTAAAAATAAAATTTTTTAGCGTAAAATATTGTCTTTTTTCACACTACTTCGTACTTACGTTTTTTCAACAACAAACCCTCGTGAGTGGCACAGATATGAATTTAGGGGTTGGCAGCAATCTCACAAGTGGGTTGTACAAATTGTTAAAATTGCAAAGGCAAATGGGCATAGAAAACTATGAAACTAGGTAGTAGCACAAATCTTAAAATTTCTTAACAAAAGCGGCACTGCAACTATAGCGCATTGAAATCTCCTTGTTCCGTGTGTGATATTTCGAAGTTCGTTATGTACCCCACCATGCTCATCTCCAATCTCAACAACCGTGCCACTCTCCGTCCCCGATGGTGATGCGACGGGGCACGGGGCCCAGCCAGGACAGGCCTAGGCCCAATCCGAGTCGTCGCTAGTCATCATTTAGTAGTTCACCGCATTGGCAGCGGCAGCAGCGAACGTAACAAAGTGGTGAGTGTTAGCGATCGCGGAAAGCGTGTGTTAGTTCTTGGTGCTGGATGTGCCTCCGTGCATTCTGTGCAACCTGTGCAGCATTTCTTGACATTTCATGACATGTGCTTGGCGCGAACCCGACGCTCCACCAATAAACCTAAGACGTCGCGACGCTAGCCGTCAACGTGGATATGTACGCTTATGCCGGGGGCGGCCCCCCACATTACGCGCCGCCCCCGACCTATCTTCAACCTCATCCACCACCGCCGCCGCCACATCATCCCCAAGTACCCTTAGCACAGGAGCCTACTCCAGCGGCGGTCGCACATTATTCCAAAAGACGCAGGTAACACTAGTTCAACTAAACAATAATTCTCAAATAAATAAATTTACAGTAAAAATAATATTCATAATGTTTTCTCGACGCTCTCCAAGACATAACATTTATTCTTCTTGTGCAGATTATTTTAAAATGTTAACAAGGGATGGTAAGAAATCCTAATACATTTTTGCAAGGATAAAGGAGCACTAGCAAAAGTGCAGCTTAAAACTATAAGCTGTAATAAAAATTATTAATAACAAACCAATTAAAACATTAATCGTCAACAAGTAATTAAAAGATACATAATGTACTAGGTAAGAAATATGGTTAAGTTTTAGACCAATATATCAGGTTATCACTAATTTTAAATTGTTGTACAAGATTATACTTCATTCTTACTTTGTTTCTTCAACTATAATTATTATTGTTAAAATAAAAAATACAAAAAAACTAAAACATTTTAAGTTATTATGTTGTTTTTTTCGCGTATATGCCTATTAACAATTCACAAGTGTATTAGAAAAATACACGGCTTTCCGTTATTACATTGAAATATTTGTTATTTTTGAATATGATTTATTTGAGGTTTTTGAGGAATAACTTTAGGGTTGTTTTGTCGTCGTGTTGTGTTTGCTTGTGGTAAGTATTCTTCTATTGTCTTCAGGGAAATAGGCTGAAATATCGACGAAATTATACCTTAGACAATAGTAACAATGCGAACATTCTATTCGCCGTTATATTTTTTGGAATAACTCCGACACGTCGGCGTAATGAATGTTTTTTGGAGATTTAAGCGAATTAAAGTTTAATAAATTTTCCGAACACTTGAATTGAAGTTTTGCTTTATAGAAATAATGTAGCGACTGGCTAGCTTTCGGTGTACAATACCATCATCAGGTAGCAAAAATTAAATTGACAATGGCAGTTGTACATCATTCTGATATTTCTATAAAGCTAATATTTCAAAAAAATGTTGTTCAAATGTTGGAAAACTTTACTAAAATGAAGCAGATTCATTATGAATCCAGTTCGTAGTTTACTTGTCGGCAATTTTTTAGCTACAAAATAAAGTATCTGGATGTTTTGTGGCAACCCATTATAGCTAGACGTCAAATTGGACCTTCTTAAGGCCTGAAATCACCGCTTTGATAAAATTCAATTGTATGTAAATATAAATAAACACTTACAGTCAAATACAAATAAACAAATTTAAAAGTGATTTCAAGTATACTCATTAATAAATTTGTCGAAAATTAAAATCGGTTAATTACGAGAAAGGGATTATATTATAATTTGCTTTTTTATGGTCTATTTTATTTGTCTTTTGTGCTGACTCTGATTGCTGTTTCTCAATCTTAACATCATACGTAGTGGCATCCATCGAAACTTTCTTCAATCAAGGTTGGAAAGCCAAGCTTCCACGCTTTGATACCAAAGCGTATCAGACAATAAGGAATATTGTTGATTGTTTAACTAAGTTGTCAAGTTTTCGCTTTTTGTCTGAAACGCACATCTGAGATATGGAAAATGTTTTTGGTATTGCTTAGCAATATAGTTCAGAAAAATGTTTAAAAAATTTGATGTTTCAATTTCAACTTTATCAATTGCATATTGTTTATAATGACTGTTTTGTTGTTGATGCCTGTTTATTGTAAAACTGAAAGTAGTGCAGCTTCTTTCAGTAAGTAATTATTTAAAAAAAAAAACTGTATTCTGTTTGAACTCTAGCGTCTTGGATGGAAATCGGGTATGCTTTTCAATACACCCACTACAGCAGACTTTACAAAGTGATTAAATTAGAATTAGAGAAGTTAGAGAGAAGCATTTTTAATTAATTTAATAAAATTAATGAAAATTCTTAAATTACGACTTTTTTTTTTGTTATTCTCGACTAGTTTCGGCAACTATGCTGTTGTCATCATCAGTTATTAAAACTAAAAACACACATTTGTTATTACATTAACTAACTTTTTATTAGTTGATGTAACTGTAATTGTATATGTTTACATACACTAAGTGAGATGTATACATAGTAATAACTATTTTTTCACAATATTTATAGAAATAAACAGAAGTGGAAAAATATTAAATTACACTTGTTTAATGAAACGTATTGTTTTATTAGACTCGTATGATAATATGCTATTGTATTGTAGAAATAGCAAAATTTTTAATTTTGGCCAAATTTGAAATAAATATGTTAAACTTTGTTGAAATCTCTAAAAACTATGTATTTTAGAAGTTTTCATATTAAAATTATTATTTACAAAACATACTTTTACACAGACTATAACTTTTGAACTATATTTGTATAATTAAAAGATTAAATTATGTAATTCGAATAAGAGATCTCCATTCCGATATTTGTCCAAACGCTACAATCTCGATATTTCCACTGTGCCAATGGGAGGATGTCACTGGAATTAATGAGATTACAGAAAATGCATTATATTTATTTGTGTTCAGTTATTTTTTGCTAGAATTTGAAAAAAAAAATGTGTTTACATGTTTACAAATCTAATCCAAGTTCTCAACAAGTATTTTACACAACAATAAATTTATTGGGAGTTATGCAGTATAAAACGTTTGAAAAATTTCAATACGCATTTTTTTTTCTTGAATACGCCTATTGCACATAGTATACAAGAAAAAAATACATTTACAAATACTTCGTGCGTTATCTTATTCTCTTCAATGGTATCTGGTAACAAAATTGGGGGAGCGACATTCTCACTTTTGGAAGAACGTTTCATTTGATTTATTTTAAGTTATTTTTTGTTTTTAAGATATGTTTGTAATTTTTTGTATCGAAAATGTATTTTAAAACTGTCGTCTGTAAAAGGCGATAGTTTTTTCTTGATAATTTTTTTTGCTTATGTTTACTTCATTAATATCTGATATCCCCAGTGGGGAAACGACTTAATCTAATCAAGCGTCCAATCTATCAATGTGTCAGTCTCTGACTATAATCGATTCACAAGCGATTTTGAATGCTCTTCGACACTGCATTGTTTCGACACTCCATGATTGGTGCGATTCGCTGAATAGATTTATCGTTTGCGGCACATAAATGCTCTTGCTCTAGTCAGGACGCGTGAATTAATGAATTCCCGCATGGAATCTTGAAATAGTACGGCAACTCTCACGCTAGAGCTAAGATGTCGCCATCCAGCAATGATGAAATTGTAAGATTGTGGCACTATGGGATAAAAAAAATCAAGAAAATCTTTAACTTGCTTACGAGACTCACACTTTGATTTAATTTTATTATTAGTAAACTGTAGAAAATATGTAATTCGAGAGAACAATTTAAGAAAAATCAGAGTGCTATGTATTAGGCATCTCTCGAAAGCTTTAGACTTATTTGATTGAATGACGCATATCGAATTCAATTTGGTGTACTTTACAATACTCTGTCTGCTTGGACTATTTTTCAATGCGATTTCATTACTTGACACTTCCGTTTTTCGTGAATCTTTTTTTTTACAAACTGATAAAATTTTCATCACAGAATAGTTTTTCAAAGTTTAAATAAAATAAACATAAAGTTTGTTAAAATATAAGGAAGAGTAGTTTGTACGGCAACGGCACAAGGTAAGCGGTTTAAGCTCGCGGACTAAATTTTATTCCATCAAGGGATAAAATTTCTTTTACTCAAGAAGTCGGAAAAGACATGGTACGATTTGTTTCTACACGTGAGGATTTTCTAAAATCATTAACATTACTATTCAAAATTATAATACCAGGATCCGATAAAAACAGGGCGTATTACAGTAGTAGCTACGTAAACATGGCCAACCATTTGTAAAATAATTAAGCTAATAAAATAAAGTGAACAGTAATTAAATAATTTACTTTTTTGCTGTGGGGTGAGAATCGTATACTTGGCGCCCGGTTGGGCGTCAAATAAAGTAATTTTTAAATTTTGTTTTTTGTCTAACATCGCTCGTTCTTATTCGGATTTTATACTGACACTCAAAACTTTTTACAATTTTGCTGGTTTTTCGATTACAAATTAATTAATTAAAAATTGCGTGACATTACAATATGACATTTCGATTTAATTTTATAATTTTTGGGGTTAATATTTAACAATGAAATGAAAGAAACGATTATTTGATTAATAAAAAAATAAATATGAAAACTGATTGTATAGTTTCAAAAATTTACAACATAGTGATGCACAAATTTGAAGATTTTGTACTCAGCTGGCAAAAAAAAACAATTTTTTGGTAAAAAAATATTGTGCGTCGTGAACTAAACGCCTAGCTTTTGAGATGTATAGAATAAATCGGTATGCTACTCAAATAAAGTCAAAATTTCTAAGAATAAAAATTATTATCAGTGGCGCAAGGTTTTGTCGAGATAACTAATATAATAAATATTTTTTGAAATGCTTTTTTTATACTTTTTGGCTGATTTGATTCGGAATCTAACTGTAGATTATACATCTGCTGAATTTTGTAGAACAATACTCTTTTCCATTTTAGGATTTAGACTCTGTGAACTTTAAGATTATTTTTAGAGAATTGGTTTCGGAGCTCCCCATATTGTAGTTTCTTAAATTAGCTTTTGCATAATAGGGTTTTTTCTCAATATTTTCTCAAAATAACACAACACGAACAAATTCTTTCAGATATCTTCCCTTACGGTGAGGGTGAGTTCCAGACGTTAGGCGCTCGTTAATGTTAGGAAAATAGAATTTTAAGTGATTTTTTGAAATGAATCTTGATTATGTTAAACTTAAGAGTAAAAAAAAAATGGTTACATTTTCCAAACGTATGTCTTAGATTAGTATCTCTGCAAATAAAATTTAAATTAGATTAAGATCTGGAAATTGAGTGGTCGGTTTTGAAATGTTGAAATTTTTTCTGCAGTTTAATATCAAACATTTTATTTGATCAAATATTTTGCTAAATTATTAACTCGTAGCATTTTCTTTAGCGAGTTTTGTGGACATTTTAAATCATTGCATTTCTCTGAGATAGGCAGCCATGGTTAATTTGTGGCCGAAAAACGTATGAGGCCGGCTGCAATTGACCGCAAAGTAGGAACCATCAAGATTTTTAGAACGTTCTTTAATAAAGAATGAATAATAGCCTGAGAAAGATTTGCTTCCAACGATAGAAATATTTATGCGTGATGCGTATTTGTCTTTTATTACTTTATTTATGTGTTGTCTCTCTCACATTTCCTGGAGTTATAAAACTGACGACATGATTTGAAAGATAAATATCATTTTCAAAACAGGAAGTCTTTAATAAAATTATTTTCGGCTATAGCAAAATTTATTTTGAGAAGTTTTGCTGCATTTTGATCAATATTTTTTGAATTTAAATTTTTTTTAATTATTTAAATTTTAAAATGTAGTTGAAGTACTTTATTTTGTATAGTTTTTTTCCTGTGAGAAGCATTTTCAGAAACTTCTATAATGTTACTTTATTAAAAGTAAATGATCCAGACGGATCTAAACTAAGAATTTTTAGAACATTTTATTAAATAGTTTAATCCTATGAATTGTCACTGTATATGCACTAAGGAGAAAAGGGTAAGCCGCTAACCGAAAATGCCATGGAACAAACAACATTGGTTTGGAATTAGTGGTAGTCCTCGTTAGTGTTGTAACTTTATGGCAAGTCTGACGCATTAATGTTAGCCTTATGCTTATATTTTCAGTCTTTTTATTTGTTTGACAAAATGATGAGGATTAAGCGAAAATGTCATTAGACGTTTTTATGGACCGTTTGAATTCTCATAAGTTCGGATATACAGAATGTTTGTTATTTAAAGTATAGTTAATAACATTTTCGTTTAACAACTGATCGTGGACCACCTAATTGTCAACACTTTTGGTTTTTTAACACATGTTTTTGAAACATTATTTTTCTAAATAGCTGCGACTATTTTTTTTTACATGGAGATATAACCCATTTTCAATTTATTTGATATTGTATTTACGTAACAACAGCAAGAGACTGTATTACTGTTGCAAATTGAGCAGATATCACCTTTCTCAACTGCGGTACAATGGGCTATAAAGATTGAAAAAAAAAAGCTTTGGGTATAAGGAAACAGCAATTTACAACTATTAAGAACCACCACGAGAGGCAAGAAGACTAAACAAACAAATCCTTGCAGCGAACATTGCCTTTCAACCGGTAATTGTTCAGCTGTAATATTTTTCAATGACATCGAATTGGCATGCTCACACAAAACTCATCGTCTGGAGAAAAGACTAAACGACAATAAACTGCCAAAATTATAATTGCAAACTGGCTCGATTTCTATAAAAAGTTGTGAAACTCTCAGAACAATTTATTATCGGTGCTGACATGACAATAGGATTGGAATTTTGCGTACTATGCAAGGCGCTTTCAGGTAAGGAACATAGGCTATTATGCCAAGGTGAAAGTACACCCCCCACGGGTAAGCAGCAAACAATGCTTTTTATAAGAATCTGCATTCATTAACCATATCTGTACAGAATTTTTAAAAGAACGAAACTTTTACGTAATAGTGTCATAATAGATATTTATTTTCTTAAAGGTAAACTCAATTGCTATAATCTTTATGCAAAAATGTATTAATACGTTTTTTTTAAGTATGCTTTAATGTTTTAGTCAAAATTTTATACTTTTCATTCATTTTAAAGACATAGATTAGAAGCTTTAATTGCTTCTGAAATTGTAGTCTGTTGCTTTGAAAAGATCAGGTAGACTGTTTTTGTAGAATAACTCTGTTAAATGTATCAAAACGTTTTGACTCTTGACCTATTCTGTAGCTGTATTCAAACAATAACGTTGGGTGGTATGCATTGGACATTATCTTTTTCTTTGTCTGAAAAGGAAGTTTACTGATGGTGAATAACAACAAGGAGCGTTACTTATCCACAACATGGTCTTTTGATCTAGTTTCTTCTGTTCTAAAAAAAAATTGTGAAACATGAAGTCAGTTTTCAAAAATTGGAGCGTTTATTCAGGGTTTGTTGTTGCATGTTGGTTTATAAGCTCAACCTAAACCAGTGACTTTTTTTTACGATCACCTGTTCCTTTAGGACAACATAGAATAAACAAGAAAGATGGTTGATATTATAAAATTTCAATATTACATAATTTTTTTATTTATGAGACTACCTTTATTTCTTATATGATTTATTTCTTGTTTAGCAGAAACTAATCGAACGCCCTTTGATTTTGTTGACTTTTTTTTACGATCACCTGTTCCTTTAGGACAACATAGAATAAACAAGAAAGATGGTTGGGGTTTTTCGCTCAGCTACAGTTTTTTTACATTACTAATGTTTTTTCGAGAAGCACTTTTCAAAATTTCCCCGCATTATACAACTGATTAATTTACTCTTCAACTTTTTTTTTTAGTATAATTTTAAATGGATTTACATCTTCATAGGCAGCGGATACATTTTCACGCGATATTTGTAAAAACCTAATTCTAAAACTTTTTTTTAAATTTTGTAAATTAACAATGATTGTCCAAACACTGTTTTAAATTTGATTTCAAGTTTATTTTCTCATCTTTCATATTCCTTGGGTTTGATGTCACACGTACAGTTAGAGTGAGCGCCATATATTTAAAAAATTGTAGAAAAATTAAACAAATACTGATTAAAATTTTAAATTAATTGTTTTACTTAAGTTTTTTGTTATAATTATTTTAATTAATACGGTAACATGCTATTATGGCAAAGTATCGTACATCTTTCTGAGGTATAACCGCAGTATATTCTCTAAAGTTTAGATAGTAGTTTCTTGTTAATACATAGTTAACTTTAAACTTTGCGCAGGTTAGTACTAATAATTTTTTGTCGACTGCTGGAGAATTCGCCATTATTATTTATCCTAAACCTATATGTTTTGACTGTCGAGCTTTTTTGTATTGTTGTGGTATGGTTGTGTGGCAAAATTAAGCTTCAAGTGTTGTGCGTCAGTATTTACGAGCCAAAACCGAAAAGACCTGGCAATTTATACTTGCGTTTGAACAAGCCGAATTATTACTGTGTATTAAATTTTATATAGAATTAATTTTAATTTATGAGAGGACAGTATTTGTATACTTTGACTTCTGCTCAGTCCGCTAGTATTCTGACTTCTTTCGGTTTGTCAAAGGCTTTCTGTTCTTATTCGTACGATTTTTCTACGTACGTTCCATCATAAATCATTTGACAGAGACAGAATATTTAGCTATTTCTATATTAGCATTAAAGCGAATGATTAGTGTTAATTTTTACTCTTTATATCTTTGAGATAAGTTGCATTTCAATGCATTGTCATACAAACCTCATACTTGGAATAGCTTTGACACTTTAAAACAATTGTTTTATTTAAAATTTAAGTAGTGGGTGCTGGTGGGCTTGATATTGTTCTAAATTATTAATTTTGAATGTTTAAAAAAGTATTCACCAGAAGCTACCGTTTTACGACTTATTGTCATCTAGATTGATACATTTGTTTCTTTTTTGGTGTTTATTTAAAACTTTGTATTCAAAATGGTGTGTGCAATCTATTTACGAGTTCAGCTAAAATCTCCGGATTAGTTTTGTTTCGCTGTTCCGCAAGCAGTTGCAGAACCGTACCTTGCAGTGAAAGAACGTAATTACAGTTTAAGTTAGTGGGCATAAAAAGCTCATCCAATCTGTCGCCTTTATTACTTGTACAACGTCAGCCATTTAACTCTTACTATATTTCCTAATACATTATGTGTAATTAACCTAATAAAGGCAATGTTTATAAAACACATCTGTAACTAGCACGAACACTGTGCTGTATCAGCCGTTATAGTTATTTTAATTTCAAAACACAATGCTGCTATCGTGTCTCTTATCGAAAAAAATAATTTTTTTGTTGACAATTATTATTATTTTACGAAAATTTTACCTCGTTAGAATATAACGGTTGTTGGGCTCACTGACTGGCCTAAAATACAGCGAAGCAGGCAAGCTATTAACGGATGTTTCGCCTGAGCATAAATTGAAAGAAATTGTTATTTTGTGGAAAAGCAGGGAGATCTAAATTATGGAAAGTTCGGTTTTATCAGTACACGTCTGAGCTTTATCGGTTAAAAACCTTTTAATGATTAAAAATAGAGCTATGTTCCAAACCCCGAACCGTTTTTCGAATAGAAAAGACTTTCCTAATGAAGACGAACTTCCTTGGGGTGGATTTTTCAATTGCTGAAAGTACAACCAGTCTATCATTATATTATCTAAAAATAAACATTCAGATGTGTAGATATTTGCTATTCTGAACCCGAGAAAAACTGTCTTGCTGAAAATTACAAATAAAAATATCTATATCTTTTGTCAATTATATCTCCCGAGTGCTTCAAAAACTAACAGTCTACGAAAGAAAACAAAAAATTCTTAAAACATTAATTTTTTTCTTCTAATACACTTCTAATAATTGTCAACAGTGACGATTTTTGTGGCCGACAGATATTTTATGACCAAACCTTTTCTTCAGGTTGGAAGCAGAAAAGTGTCCGACGGGATTGAATCTGACGTAATGAACAATTCGAGCTTTTAATTCATTGATTTTCGGTACGAACGCGAGAATTGTGAACTGGTGCAATGTCGTGGTGCAACAGACCCTAAGTCTTTTCAAAGAGCCAAATTAGTCGTTTTTTATTATAAAAACACAATTTATTTTTGAAGGTATGATAGTAAAAGTAAAATATTTACTAATTATTTAACATTGTTTTGTTTCAATAATAATTTATGATTAGATATAAATTAAATACAGTTATTTTACAAATTGATAATACTCGTATTTTAAATGGGAAGTTGATAATTGAATTTAATTACTATACAGAAGAATGTTTTATTTGTTTCATTTAATTGCTATATTATTTTTTTGCGAAGCGAATTGCAGGGATTGGCTGGCTTAATCGACATTTACTTCTGCTTTTTTACATTTTTTTATTCTGAATTAATTTTTACCGAGTTTTTTTTACGAAATGTACCGGGTGAAATGAGTTTTATCATAAAATTTAAGAGTCATTTAAAATGTCTCTATAATTCCCATGCGATTTTTTCTGATTTAGAACATATTATCTCAGAAAATACTTAAGATAGAAATTGTTTTAAATTTTATTCAAAATCCAGTTGTCCAATTATTTAATTAAATTACAAAATAATTTTTTCAAATTTATGGTGAGGTTGTAATTTGTGTCGACAATAGTTTGATCTTTCGTATCTTTTTCATTTTTTGAAGACTCTTTATTGTCATTAGTATTATTATCCTCATGGCATTAAAAACAATCTTTCTTTTTACACAACCAATAATTAAAATAATTGAAAGTTTAGTTCTTATTCTCTATTAAATGCGAATTTAATACCTTGACAATGTATGTTTCTATCTGGTGGCATCTTGCTTACACCTCTAAAATATTTGCTAGTTTTTTCGGTATTAAAAACAGTAATAATTATTCATATTATAATGAAATATGTAATATTGGCTAATAGGTTTTACTAAAAAACGTTTAGCGATTGGTTATTTCTACAGAGACACATAAGACGTAGCGCCATCTGCCGGGAACGAATTGCGTCAAATTGAACATTAAAATGCAGGTGTCCTCACAGCCATGCATGATCTGCAAAATATTTGAACTTTTTCAATTAATATGATTATTTTATTGATACATTAAAATTGTTCTAAAGTTGATGATATGCAAAAAAATGTAACTAATGCTATTGATTCAATAAAAAACAATGTAGGTTCGTGGAAAATTTTACATGGCAGGGATGACTGGTCCATATTGGCTGTATTATCGCGGTAAGTTTGCACGTACATCCGGATCAGTTGATATCATTTCATAAATGATAAAGGGAGTAAATTTCGATGGGGTTGTGGAGGCGAGTTTAGTTTGTAATGATGGTGGTATTTAGAGAATCGGGAGGGCTAAGCGGCACACTATCGTCCGATTTACGGTTTACTAATGAGACCTTTATCGGACCATCGTAGCACGTAATTCAGATTTAGAACTGCAACAGACTAACTCCATAGTAAATAACAGATTTCATGCGCCCTTTGTACAATGTATTCGTTGTCGGATTTTGAGTAAATAATGCAACGTTTACCGAATAAGCTACTCTGTAATCAACCCTGCTAACAAAAATATGTTTATCAGCAGATTTTCTCCTTTACATTGAAAAGCAACTTCTTTTGATGTCTGTTGAAATAGACGATTGTCACATGGTCAGTCAACCAATTTGTTTTTGTCTTATTTATACAAATTGGAATCTTAAGTAATACTGTCCTTTGGTTAACAGCTAAAATATCGTAAGCGCCCGAAATAATTTCAATCAAAAACAGGATTTTTCATATTTCTTTGTTAGAACGCTTAGACAAGGTTACGTCCTTGCTGACTAAGTTAGCTTTTATGTGGAACTCTTTTAGCTTTACGATATCTTATCAGTAACATGATACTTGGATCTCACTTAATTAAAACAAATAACAGTTTACTATTGAATAGTAGATAATAAAGGTATATCCTTTTCTATAAAATGGTAGCCAGGGTGATAAAAAATAGCGCTAAACTAAAAGCATAAAACAGGATTGGGCCAGGTCAGGTCAATAGTTTATCCTGACCCAATAATGTCTACCAAAAATAAAGTAAAATTGCATTTTTTTATCAAGCAATTTATGTAATGTGATAGACCTATAATTACATATTTGGTAGGTTTTTAGATAATTGTTTTTTTGTAGTCTATTTAAACGGCTAATTAAAGGAACAGTCTAGCTTTATCTTGACATCTAACAGCAACTGGCAGTTCAAAATTTGAGTAAAATAGAAAACAGCAAGCACATAAGAGGGGTTGACGGTTTTTCTTTATCATCTCAAAGGTATTCATCAATTAAAACTAATAATTCTAATAGAAATAGTCAAAAGTCTCCGATGTTGAAGTAAAATGTTGTATCTACAAAATCTTATGAGGAATACAATTTCTTGTAGTCAAGTAAAACGTCGCGCAGAAAGTGCAATGACAAATCTAAAAGAGATAATGCTTACAAAACAACTAAAAATAGGAACAAATAGACAGACAATATTAGAAAAGTTTTTTAAAAAAAGCTTATCCATTGGAATCACTAAAATAAACGTCAAAAAACGGTTAGTTAGAAAAGTCTAAGAATCATGAAGATTCTAGTGCTAAAAATTATGTTTGCGACTTAACAAAAAACTGGAGAAACAAAATAGTTTTTATGAAAAAGTAATCAAGTACTACATAGAATCTCTGAAACCAACAATTTGGCCGCACCAAAGAAGAAAAAAATGACTGCGATTGTGGAGATCTCTAGGCTCTGCAGCATTATCATGCTAGGAATCATCATAGTTCGCGAAGAATACGAAGGAAACAGTTTTTAGTTAAGATTAATTTTGCTAGGTAATCATCTAGAAAACCGTACTAAACAGAGAAAAAATAACTCAAAACTGGCAAAAGTTTTTTAAGTCTGTTCGAGATAATTGATGATTTAGTAATATTTTTTTTTGCTTTAATAGAATATATGTTTTTTTTAGTAGTTTATAATAATAAATTAATATGTATTTTCGTTTCGTAATATCAAAAACAACTACCGCCGTAAGCTTTTATTGATTAAGGTTTAATGCAGTCAGTATGTATGTTAATTGTTTTATTTATAGTATATTCATATTTTTGTACAAGTTTGCCCGTCAACCTACTAGTGCTTATCATATAATGGACGTCAATATTTATTTTTTTTGTAAAATAAAGCTTGGCAACTCTGGTCTCTTGGAATTAGTAATAGCGACTCAGCGAATTTTTCCTGTCAGTGAGCTTATTTCATTGTTGTAATAATATTTGCATCTAAATCTTCTGTCTACGCCAATTAGAGAGTAAGCTTTTTCTCATGCTTGTAAATTAAACTAAATGAAAATTTCAACATTTTTTATTTCTTATCTTGCATTTTTCAACATTTGCTTTATGTCACTTGTTAATCGTTTAAGTTTCCGTCTTTTTTCTGCGCATACAGGCTAATTTGGGGCAATTATTACTGCATTTTGTTGGGAATTATAGAATTCTACGAAGAAATTAATCATTTGTTTACCTGATGAAAAATCGATAGATATAGAGGAAGATAGCAATAATTCAGATGAAGAAACTACAAATCTCAACTATTTGTTAAGAGACATTTTGAAGCAGTCTTGTAAAATATTTATAATAATTGAGATACAGATGATAACAGTGAGTACAATACAGCTGTCAATTCTGAAAGTCACTAGGAATATGTATGTACGTACACTCAGAGCCGTCTACATCAAAAGATTCACAAACATCTGACGTTTTGCCTTCAAATTAGACAGAAAACATTCCCACTAATCTGAAATTAGATTGTAATCCTACAAAGCCTTCAGCGGACGCACATTTATATTATTTTAATTATTTAATTTGTTTTTGGATGACTAAGTATTATTCACAATATTGTTGAATATTGTTTAAAAAATCCAATACTTACCAAATTTCTGATCAGAGTAACCTAAAATAATCATTAACAAATCACAGGTTTTGGATCATACTGATGTCAAAATCTATAAAATGTCCTAAGAAAAGAAAGTGTTTGGTCATCTTTTGATGATGTTCTAAAATTGATAATTAACAATATGAGGGTTAATCGGTTTGAAACAATTATTTGGACATTATTTTATTGCGTGCATTGTTATTGACATTTCAACGACAATGCGGACAATACAAGCAATAGAAAATTATTGCAAAAACAAACTGCGGCCTATTATGGATTATCTAAATCGTAAATTTAAAATTTAGGTGCGGTTAGAAGAAAAAAAATTTATAGACGAAAACATAATACCGTACAAGCAAGTTTGTTTTTTATTAAAAAAAAATTATGTACATTGTGTAGCTTTTAAACAGTTGGTATGTATATGTAAAAATTTCTGCACATCGTTTTGGATTAGGCGGTGACGTAGCTATGCTCTTCTAGAAAAGGCTGAAATTAGAGGAAACCATTGGTGTATTTTTTTTTGTTAATTATTTTGCGGCAATATCTTTACTGTTACATATTTTGCTGCGAAAATTTGAGAAAATCATAGAAAAATTTGTTTGTTTTTAAAAGAAAAAAAAATGGGGTAAACAAACTAGAGAAAGCAATATATTTTTTGGACAAACACACACAACTTATTATTAGTGCGATACAGTGGTAACATTCTAATACAATAATGGCAAAAACATTTGTTGGGACAATCAAGAAAACAAGCTGACCTACCAGTAATAATACATTATAACAGAGAGACAGAGGTGGATAAAATAAATAGTGGATAGTTCAGTGTCAGTTTACCGGCTAAAAATTTGACAAAGAAAATGTTTTTTGTTGCATGAAGTTTAAATAGAATCAAAAGCTTTTTGAAAATCTATGAATCCTAAAAGTGGAAGGATTGTTTTTCAAATACTACTGTGTAAAGTACGATATAGGACTTGTTGATTTGAATATAACAGATGTATAAATAAACACAGAATTTTACAACTTCTAAGATTACCACATAATAAGAAAAATACAAACAAATCTTATTTTTGAACAAAATGGACGACCAAAAACAATAAAAAATATTCTATGCTTTGCATGGATCTTTTGCTTAAATTTGGAGAACATCAGAGTGTCATATTGATCATCTATTGAAATTAACTTATTATAGAAACTGCATTCACTATTAGACTTTTTTGTGATACCTTCAAGATGTATGCACATAATTGCTTGATCGTGGGTTATGATCGTGACGAAAACTATTTCTAGTAAAGAGATGTATATTTTTCTTTACATATACCTAAGAGACTTAAATATATATAAACATGAAATATTTAATATGAGGTATTTAGTGAATAAAAGTTTGCAATATTGTGTAGACTCTGCAATTTCAATGGATCTTATAATTTTCTATCTGACAGATAAATACATACTTTAGATGACATATAGCGTTTCTGAAACCAAACGTAGCTCAAGTTCTATCTTATCAAATGAGGACGCCATTCTTAGATTAAATAATTTAAGAGATCATCATGAAATTTTGGACACACGTTATAAGAGGTACAGGAGATACGAGTAAATATCATTCAGAAAAAAGTATTATTTTCAAGAAGTAGTAAAATCATATTATTTAATTTAAAGTTTTTGAGTACAGTCAAAGACTTGGAGCGTTTTTGGAATGTTAATAAAATCCGTTTTTGAAAAGCGCTTGTCGAACTTTTTCTCAATATGAATCTCAAATAAGAAGGAAAGTACTTATTGTCGTTCTACGCAAAGTACTGTTTTCTAAAATGTTTTATGGCAAACTAAAATTCACATCGTAAAATAATAGAATACGTTGTCTTGAAACATATTAATATATGTTATGTGCTTTGATCATTTGAGCCAACATTTTTTAGAGCTTTATGTTATGAATACAATGATAATAGGTATTTTTTACTTTTTAATTTTGTTTTACTGATTTCAGGTTTATTTGAATTATGGATTGCTTGTCTGCTTAATTTTATTTTATAGTACAGCTCATTAGTGCAAATTTGAATAATGTATGAAGAAATATCTTCTTGGTTTAATATGATTGTAATCACGATAACAACTATTGCCTATAATTAAAATGCTTTTTTCAAGCTAATAATGAAGATAATTGGTGTTATTTATGAAAATGTGTATTATTGTTGTTATTGCTCTTGTAGCGTAGGAATTACAAATTCAAATTTTGTTAAGAAATTAATTTTATTCTAATTTTAATTACTTCAAAGTGACACTGTTACCCAAACTAAACGTGTATGTAACATTTAATAGAGATAACTGTTGTAAAATTTAATTGCAAGAGTAAACTTCATACTAACAAGGCAAGTGCAATACAAGTTTAAGAATTTAAAAATATATGATATAATGCTTTAAAAAAAGTAATTTTTATAACATTTTTAATCAATATTATTATTGAAAACATATCTTAATAGGTCCATGGGGTTTTTTTCTTTCCAAGACCAAAAATATTGTGATACTTTGAAAGATATGAAATAAGCGTTACAAATTAATGGATTTTTGTTGGGATGTAAAAACTCCACTGTTAATGCTAAAGCAGAATTGTATTAATAATTTTGAATAGATTATGAGAACCTTGTTGTATAATACTTGCCTAGATTATTAATAATACAGTAGCTTATAAACAAGCTTTGTTAGTTTTACAATTGCTGATACAGAACATTGCTGATAAAAAACTAATTTTATTAATAATTATTATAATTTGTGCTCCGACCGTATTCTACAGTATAAGAATAATATATACAAGCGCTTAGAGGTATTACTTTAAGGTCGAACTTGTATAGCTTTGAAGTTTTTGCAATTTTTTTTGTGATTATCTTAGACTTAATCTTTATAATGTGATCATCTCAAACCTTCGATTTTATCAATTTTATATTTATTAAATTGTTCATGTTTTTTTCAACAGTAATATTTTATGGTTAAATAAGCCTTAGCTCGTTTTTTTGGAGAACTTTATAAAAGAAAATTGCTGGTATATGTCAAAATTCAGAAATAAATATTACTTTATCGGCAATGAGCTCTATGTAACTCAATAAACTGATGAGCTCGAACTCGACGAGTTTACTGATAATCACTGAAGAATGATTATTCACCTCTTTTTTCCATCCTCAGATCAGCTCTAATATACCGAATAATTTGATATAACACATACATACTAAGTTTCATTTGCATACGACAAGTCTAAGTAGGTTAAAATTGACGCTAAACGTGAACGTTTTATGTAGATTAAATGAATACAATAATTATTGGTGAAAAATTCTGTACATCTTAAGTTGAAAAAGAAGTTTAATGGTTTTTATGAGCTGTGAGTAAATGATGAAACAATAAACAAGGACTTGCATAACTTATAATAATGCATAGTTACGTATGATAAATAGTTTCAAATAACAATTATTTCTACTATTAGAAAATGAAAATAAGTATTCTAGGACATTTGAGTGTTTTAAATATATATAAAATCGATTTTTTGATATTTATTTTATAAAATTGAGTAAGCAATTTGTTTATAAACCTCGTGCTGTCTCTTCAAAACAATGCTGATGTTGTAATTTATAATTATAATATTTATATTGGTATTAAAGATATATAATTAAAACATTCCGATGATGTAACTGGCATTTTGTATTTTCTCAACTTGTAAATATCCAACCTTCGCTGCGGGGCTCTCTATAAAATTGGTTTCTCTTTTTACACTGATCTCTGGCATCTCGTGAGTTATGGCAAATCAAAGGGTGGTCTTTGAAGCTACAAAGATTGTTATTATTTTTTCCTAATGGCAATGTTGATTTAATTTTTTTTTTAATAGTTGATTTCACAACTATCTATTGGAACAACATTAATTTCCAAAATGGAATTCTTACTTTTGTTAAGGTCATTCGGTTTATTGTTTAATACAACACGAAAAAGTATGAATAGAATATAATATAATTCTATTCTTGTGAGTCACAAGAATTTTTAATGAGAAAGACGCTTATAACATCAAAAGAAATACATTTAGAGGAATTTCAATGTATAAATTCAAGTAAATTTAATAAGTTTCTGGCAAATTCGGTATTTTTTTTATAAATTTAATAATTTTCAATCCTCAAGTAAGTAAATATGCTAGATGAGAGGGTAGGCAATGATATTATGGTAGTAAATTTTCATATATTATTAATTTGTATAAATATTTAGCAAATTTGGTTGTTCTTTAGTGGTGATATTTTTTTATGCATGTCAAAGATATTTTACAATTAAAATCGAGATTAAAATAAAATCGGCCTAGGTCTCGGTCTGTCTCGAATGCCATCTTTATTAATGAAAATCTTGATCAAAATATTACTTTTTGATTTATGAGAATATTTATTTAATTATGTATTTACTGTAATTTTTGACAATAGAATAACTTCATGCTTCACAAATGTCAGTGATTGCTGGAAAATAAATTCTTAGCAATATTATAGTATGAGCCTGGCATTGATTGTGACATCCAAGATACACATAAGAAATGGTATGCCAACTCCCGGATGTTTCCGTATAAATTAGCGAGCTAAAATAATGTTCTAGCTGTACATGTCAACTATTATTGTAGATGACGTTTGTCAGTGGCAAATGTGACCAAAGTTACGTTTGTCAACGAATTTTGAAATTTTTACACATAAACTTACTTTTAGTTGTGGCTTAGTTAAACCAAAGTTGATACTGAATTTTTCTTATAGTTTTTTCAGAAAATTCTTTAGAAGTGATTTTATTAATATCAGATGAAACCATGAATTAAGTGTTACCCATCTGTATCAGGATTCTTCAAATTCTGTTTCGAATTCTGTAAATAAATATTGGAAAAAGAATAGTGCGGCTAAAAGAAGGAAGAGAATAATTATAGTTTAAAGATGCAGACGTGATTTTAAATAAGGCAGAGCTACTGGTTCTAGTTGTAGTTTTGCTTTTTCGCCTGGGAGATTCTTCGCGTTGAATAAATTTTTAGAAGAATTTTAATGTGATATGGATATCAAAAGATGCAACACAATCACTGCAAAAACAACAATCCAACAGCAGGATTCGCAATGCCTCAGAAAGATTGTTTGCCTGAAGAAAATTGTTTTTGGCAACTTATGCGTACTAAATCGGGTTTTGTTTTTTGAAAGGCATGCGTGCATTTTCAAACGCAACGTGAATCGCACATGATTTACGGCTAAAGATATTACTTTGAGATAATATTGACTAAAATAGGTAAAATTAGGTATGTTCGTGAAAAAACTTTAATTTAAAAAAAAAAAATAAATTGACAAATAATGATAATACAAATTAGTTTTTTCTTTGGTATTTATTTGGTAAATTACGTTATTAACTTAATTTCACTAGATGATGATGACAATGTACTCGTTTTTTTATTATTTGATAACTTCAATCTATTCAGTCATTGCATTTAACTAGGAACAAACGTTCAAGTAGTCGAATGGTTGGCGTTTAGAGACGGTATAAAGTCATATTCTTTTAGTAAATGTAGTAAATTTTTGGAAATATCTGGTAAATGTGGTAAAGGAAGGAGATCAACCTCTCGGGCTGAGCTATCGTTGGTTAGCTTTTCGGCAAATAAAGGGCTTGTTGTTAGCGTACACAATTATTTTGGGCAATTATCATCTCAAATTTGAGTGTACATATATATAAAAAAATACTAAAATATTTAATTGATAATTTTGTCTGGTAATGGCAATTGTACGTTTAGAATTAGAAAAAAAGTTCAGTAAAATGGTGTTGAAAACGAGATGTGGCTTTTATAAACGTGTTAACAATTCAAAACAGTTTTTTTATTATTAATGTAGATGAGTTGGTAATTGTTTACATTAGCTGCCCACCCAAGTTTAAACGTTTAGAAAACACCGTATTTTTAGCCGTGAAAAGTAGATTAGAGCACACAGAAACAGACCGAATTCGCAAAGAGAATAACAGTGGAGTTATAGAGACATTTCAAAGCACGAGAAAATTCTATTTATTCAGTAAATAGTGAAAATTTGTACACAGGGTCGTGCGTTTCCAGAAAGTTTAATAAAGTAATTTATAATCAGTAAAACCCTTCAACAATGTGGATAACATTGTGTTTTAGAGCCAATTCTTGTGACCAATAATGCATGAGTTTTAACCAAAAAAATTCCAATTGATTTTTTTTAGAAGATAACTTTTAAAATAGCTCAATTGTAATTAAAAATTGACATTCACTACCACGTGGTTTTGTACCATTCAATGGCAACATAATGTAACAATCAATAAACTCTCAAAGAACAGATTTTACTCTGAAAAAAAAAAGCGCACAGTTCTCGGATTTTGGCTAATAGAAAATTGTTTGTTGGAAGCTGTAAAGTGGAGTTGATGATGGGTTCTTTCGGCTTGTCATTAATCTTAAGGAAGACTTGGTGATTAATAGGTTGAGCGTAATTATTAATTATAGCGTTGAAAAATTGTAGATGCTGTTAATTATTACTGTTTTATTAATTGTTTACAATGTCTGAAAAGCATGGTTGAATTTTCTTTTGATTACAGCTTAAATAAGCAGTAATCTGAACCTTGTTACCACGCGTCGTCTATTGTAGAGCTGTTATGTGATTACTTCTCTTGTCGGTAGATGTACATATCAATTTCGGTGGACGTAAATGCAAACTCATGTTCTGCTTGTTGATAATTAATTAGCAGACAAAAGATCGGGGAAGGTTGTATTAGGTGGGCATTAAATGATTGCCTCTGGCCAACAGGAGCTCACACGAGTCAAGAGAGTCACGACGCACGACCGTTCCGGCGCTCGTGGGAGCCCACCCTAATCAAAAACTTGCCGTCACTGACAAAGACCTTTGGGTTGTTTTATTACCGCTTCTTGATGTTTTAAGATGTGTTTTTTAAGTTTGTTTTCTTTTTTTCAGGTCAGATGAAGACGACCCAAGCGGAAGTAGTAAATATCCGAGAATGGAGGACGATAACATCCAGGACAAGGAACGTTTTGCAAGGTAACTTTCAACTCTAGAATGTATTATACCTGACGTTTTTTTTGGCAATCATGTAATAATTTCATGAGCTACATAGTATATGGTCATGATAAAACAGATTTTTCTCCTATGTGGTTCTTTTTTAAAGACATAGATGACAAAAGTATCGTATTTTATGTATATAGTATGTACTAGGTAACAGTTTTTTTGTTGTTGTAAGACTCATCTTCGGACTTTCTTCAAAGATCATGCTTGATCACAAAATGGGTATTGAAAGCTGATTTTATTAAATTTGGGGATTTTATGGGATGTATGGAGGAGGCTTGGGGCAATGTTCTGTAGGTATTGCTGAATGTTGTGCATCTATGCCATACCATCGGATCGGAGGTCGGCCAGGGCCGTGCATTAAAACGGAGCATGGAGCATCGTGTTCCCGAGCAGTCGTGACCTGCCGCGGGGGAGGCGACCAACGACCACAGCGCACAAACCGTCGACCAAAGGTTCCCACGCTGCCGAGCCTTTCCTCTCCCACCCCCGCACTATGCTGATCTGGCTCCTCGCAGATGCGATCGGCAAAGCATTTTACATTTCCTAGTGTCTCAACCTCCCATCTCTTTTCAATTATGCTACAGCGGGCCCATTTTTTTTTCAAAATATTTGATGGAAACCAATTTCGATCAAATCAATTGTACGGTATGAGAAATCAGAACTATTGCTCGCCAATCGTGTAGCCTTGCCGATGCAGAGAAAGCCAGTCATCTCATCACCTCTCATCATTGATATATTTTCTTTCGTGCGTATAGGAATAAAATATTATATACTCTAGCTGGACATGCATGACTTACCACAACTCTTAAGAATTGCTCTACATTTTTTAACCTTTGTCAAAATTATTGATATTTATAAAATGTGGATGATAATAGTGAAAGAATTAAAAGTACACATTAAGGATGTCATGGCCATGTGAAGCTCAGTGAAATCAGTATCGCAATTGAATGCGTGGCAAAATCTCTGTTTCACAAAGTTTTTAAGGAACTGCTATAGAAACATTAAACTTGTTACTTAAGGTTCTTTCTCATCTATAATCTTGGAGTAAAGTTGTAATTGGCTAAGAAAATTTAAGTTGAACGTTTTAGAAAGTGCCAATCATCAACATGCGATATTATTCAAAGCGGTTTAACATTAACACTGCCTACTAGTTAGTTCATGGTTAAGTAATCGTGAGAACATTGTAAAATATTTAGCGTAAACACTAATTACCGTTCATCAAAAGAATTGTGCTAATTCATGGATGCCACAATAATATAAAATTTTATTATTATTATGCTTAAAAAAGATTGGTATCGGTGGCTGAGGAGCATAATGAGACTGTGTAGATTGTCAGAGTCTGCGATTATGTGTGCGTTTGTAATCTCTATTACGACTATTAGCCGGTCTGCGGCCCTGTGGTTGTACCGCCACAGCGGCCGCGACTCCAGTTCTACCGGGATAATCATTGTTATTTACTTCTCAATAATTATTATTGATTATTTACCGCGGTACTATTGCTTAAAATACGTTTGGGATCGATGCTCTTTTCCTACAAAAAAAACATTCCTAGTACCTCTACAATTCAAGACAGTTACATAATTCTATCCATTCATTTTCATGCTTTATTTAATCAGTTGACATTTCATAATTTATTATAGTTTCATCGATTTGCTTTGATTGTTTTCAATCAACAAACAATAGGTTGTCAGCATGAAAAATTCAAACAACCAACACAGCATCTTCTGATTCTTTCCAATGTATCTCTTTCCCTTTTAACTAAAATAATTTTTACATTGTTTTCTGAGACCACTTTAGCATACTTATCTTGAAATTCTTTGAAAAAGAAAATTGGATTAAACATTTGGACATAAGCACATAAACGAAGTTTTATAACGATACAATACTAGGTAGACCAGATTGAGCAAAAACAACTGCTTTTAAAATACACAAAGCGTCGAATTGAAATTGACAAAAACTTATCAAAGGCTATAAAAACTGTTGCAACTTGTCAACTTATAAAAGGCGAAAATATTCCTACATTGCACATCGGCTCAAATAAGTGTGAAATACGACTCAAATACGTTAAAAATCTATCCCATTTTTATTAAAAAAATCACTCTGAAACGGCTAACAGTCAAATTTTATTGCTTTTTGGGTTGATGCCAATTCGGCAGTTTGTCGCTGCTGATAAGATTTGAAAACTTTTGTGTGTGAGAGAGTTTATCACTACCTTTCTGGTAGTGATAAATAAGAAAAAGAATTAAGAACATTTTTTCAGGGATGTATTTTTGTGTAGTAAAAGACCCTTTAAAAATATCTATGGCCTCATTCAGATGTCATCTTCAGCCAAAGATCAAAAAGCTAGTTTTAAATTTTAAATCTAGAAAAACACTGTTTATCTAGTTTTTTGGGAATTTTTCTGTTTTTTTCTAGTCAATTGGATTTTTGCTGCGTATAATACTTATACTGTTCTACCTATACTGTTATCGACTTTATTTGCGCCAAAGAATAATTTTTTTTTAGATGTAATTAATAAAAACAATAAAGAATAGATATTTGTTTTTTATTTTGTCTGGACTTTTCAGTAATCTCATCGAGTGATATTTTCTTATGATTTGGTTACACTGGCTTTTTGTATGACTAACCTGATGGGAGCCTGTTTATAACAAAATTGCTCCACTGCAAGGTTATGCTGTCTATCTATAATAACACCACAAAAGACGCTATTGTGTAAGATTTTTAGGGTATTTAAAAAAATAACATCGCGCAATACCTGTTTTTATAAATTATTAGAAGCTGGATCAGATACAAGTCGTTTTAAGTTAAGATTTGATATCATATCAATAACTTTTTATGTTACACTGTCTATTTTTAATTGATTGATATTTATGTCACCCATGCAGATTAAATAATCACTGATTGACGGTGACATATTAAAATTTGCTTGTCTAAATTGTCAATAAATTTAATAGTTCTGCCTCTTGAAGGGTAATATACTTTATTTTATAGAATAGCATTTTTTCAGAGTGTAAAGATTAATTTATGGTATTGAAATTGTCTACTTCTAACAGTTGAAAATTGAACAGGTCTTCATTTCTTCTAATATAAAGATATTTGTAAAGAGTGTTCACAAACTTTACGCAGAATTTGAACTGAATAAAAATTGTAGCTTTTTTGTAATTTATTTATTGAAACATAAAGTACATAAGAATAGGGTTATTTATGGAATAGTACACCGGCCATATGGTTTTAACGGCTTACGTGAGCTAAATAACACCATAGAAAAAATCTATAGGTATTAAATCACACACTCGCGGGTGCCAATTATATAACGACTGTCTGACTAAGACAAAAACTGGCAAATAGCTTGTAGATGTTTTTATTTTGCTGAATGATTGGGTCTCTCGGAAGTTTTTTAAATGGTCGAATCGGTTCAAACGTTAATTGCAACGTGTGGTAACAAGTTAGAAATCATCTTTTTCTTAGTGATCAAATTATTATAATTGTGACAATTTATTTGAGAATAATGTTTTCACTTCACTTTAAAACAATAATGATGCGTTAGACATAGACAGGCACTTTTGTATTAGGTATAATAATGTATTTGCAAATAACTTTTGTTATCTGTGGTTGTTTTGTTGTCGAACAAAGCTTTTCGACGATTTTTCAAGATGTCAGCAATAAGCAGATACACATCTAGGAAGATGTCTTCCTGCTGTCTGATTAAGACATGTTTAATTGTCAATGGGACGATTTTTATTTCGAAAATATTTCATTTTTTGCCGATGCTCTATTCTTAGAGCTTTTACTTCTGGCTTCTCAATCAAAATTTATTGTTTTTGGCTCTTTGCTATTTAAAACCTCATTTTTTAACAAACATTTTTATTTATTTGATTTTTGCTTTTATCTTGTTTTTTGATACTTTTTAAGCGATGTTTTTGCTTTAATGTCATACGTCTAATATATCACTGAACGGGACTTTTTGGTTTATCTTCCTCTCTTGGTCTAATCTACTTTACTACATTGAAGTCGTTTGTTTCTATCAATTTCTTCAGAAAAGGTTGGTAAATAGGTTTTCTCTTCTGGCATACATTTTACGAATCAAAAATATTTAAGACTTTTCACGGTTTTAAAATCAATCTATTGGTGTTTTGATTTGTGATTTTTGAAAACTTTGTAGTTTTTTTTTTGTTTTTTGTCAGTTCTGGCTTATCTTATCTTTTCTGTCGCGTTTTAGGGGGTTTAAATGAGTTATTAAATAAATAAACTTATTAATTTCTGAATTTATTAACTCTGTTTCTGAATTTCAACTTTGCCACGTCGTTTCTTTGCCACTTGCGTAAAAAACCTATCATATACAAAATCAACCTAAAGAAAATTTTCTAGGCTTTTTTTTTCATAAATTAGAAGTTTTGATTACGACCGCTGTAAACCTTGATTATTTATATTGATCCAGGATCTTTGATCCAAGATCATTGCTTGAGCTGGTGACATATTTTCTTGTTAGGCATAAACAAAAAAAGAACGTTAACAATTTATCATAGATATAATGTGAAACACTATCTGCAATAAATAAATTTTAAAAATGGTAGTTGCTAAATTGGTTTATAATTTTTTTGCACTTTGGTCGCGAAGAAAAGGTGCAGATATTTATTTCAGAAAATTGAATCACTAAGTAAAGTAACTTGGTGAATTTAAAACTATTGTCTCGTTGATAGGCTAGGTTGGTTTTCGGAATGCAAGAACTTTAGGAAAATTGTACATTGGAAATAATGTATTGTCTATATTTTTGTGGGTAGATTTACGATCTAGGCGGTAGATAGTATGTAAATAAGTTTGCTATAAATAAATTTGAATAAAGGTTTCTATTCCAATAAGTTCTAGAAACGGTTACCTGTTTGTAAAAATATAATGACCTGGGATTTTTCTTGCGAATTACTGTAGGGAGAATCATTGCGAAATTGAACGCCGGAGGCGCAACAAGATGACGGCTTACATCACGGAGCTGTCCGACATGGTGCCCACCTGCAGTGCTTTGGCGAGGAAGCCGGATAAACTTACGATTCTTCGGATGGCTGTCGCTCATATGAAGGCTCTTCGAGGTATGTATTATCTTCATTTTAAGTAGATTTGGGACTAGAAAAATATTTCGTTGAGTATGTTGACGTGATGAGGAATCTGTTTGTATCGGACAATGCCAGCCTCTTGTCAGGATGGCCGTGTTAAAATCGAGTAATGTTTCGTTCTGTTTTGGTCGAAGCGGTGGTCTCGACTCTGAGCGTTTCTCCGGTACAGTATAGTAGCTATGCTTTTACCTGGCATAGCTGCTTACACGACCTGTGCTCAAGCTGATGCTATCGCGTTAGTTATGGACCACAGATTGTTCACTCTCACTAACCAGGATTAATGCCCTTATTATTTAATCGTAAAAATGGTAAAGGCGTAAACATCACTGCTGTGTTCTCGGTTACTTAAATAATGACTCTCTCTTTTAACCAGATGCAATAAACTTTTTGTGTAAAATAAGATTTTCTTCCGATATCGTTTGCGGAATTGACTAAAGAGAAGAGACTAAATTGACATGTTTGTCGATCTGAGTAGATTCCATTAAAATTCTCACCATTCAAACGGTCCAACCAGATAGATTTTAAGATTGTATGTCTTCAATCACATACTGACAAGGTCAATTTTGTATTCATTTCTACCCAAATAATAGTTTAAAACTAAACTTTTTCTTCTACTATTTATTTTTGTTAAAGCAATATTATAATTGCAATTTTCAAACCGAAACCGATCATATATACTCTCATATTAATATTTAAATCTCTTCTTCATAAATGCTATAGTTTTGTTCACTGCCAATTTTGTCTTAAATAAATAATGGCAAGCAATTTAACATTTTTGGAAAAAATATGTTTTGCTAAGTTTAATTTAAATTTTTTATTTATGAATTATTTGATTCACTTTAATTTTGTTTTTTGTTCAACACTAATCACACTGTCTTTTTACATCCTATTGTATTTTAAAATTTTGTAGAAGAAGAGCTGTAGAATAGATAATTAGAAGCCTCAACTAAATAGTTTAGTTATTTCTACAAGAAATGTGTCTACGTGTGATTGGTAGACAGATACAAGCAGTAGAAAAAACGCTTCTTGTTGACACTGAATTACAAAAACATTTGGCATATCTTACACATGATGGTTCTTTAGTGTTTTCTACATTGCCATCTAAGATATTCCCGTATTTTGGTTAACACTTTATGCACGAAGATAAAATTCTATTAATAGTTTATAAAATAAAAATTACAGTTCAACAGAGAAGGGAATATAAAAATTTAGCAATCAAGCCCAAGTCGTGTTCACCGTCAAAAATTGAAGATAATGTTGCAGTATTTATACCTGGCGTTGACAAAAAGAGGAAATGCGATGTTAAGGGCGTAGATTTAAGGGTAACTAACTAATTTGTAAATTGCATAATAAGTTAGGTTTACTGCGTAATAATAAACAGATTTGGGACAAATCACAATTCTGTTAATCCAAAAATTCAGAAATCGAACCAGAACAGAAACAATTAATTGCAAGTGAATTAAAAGACAGAAATAAACAGTCAACACCTATGATCAAATATGTTGGCGAAAATTCTCATACGAGCGCGACTGCAAATGCCATTGCTTGACATAGTAAATCTTTTCAAGAGGGAAAGTTTTTGAAGGAAGCCTGGTTAGCATGCGCGTTCTCTCTTTTTGATGATTTCGATAACAAAGGTAAGATAATTCAGCGCATCAAAGATATTCTTCTGGCCAGAAACACAATCAAAGAAAGGATTTTTTAAACTGGCGGATAATGTAAGAGATGAATAACAATAATGACTCGGTTAGAAACTGTTGACTCCCGTTCACAGATGACTCCAGTTCAGCATACAACCCTAACATATGTTATGTGTCATCAAATCTGCAACACAAGTCACACTAATTTTGCTTTAATTAAAATGACGCGTATAATTAAAAAAATGCAAAATGTACTTATTTTTTGTAGGAAATAAAGAGTTTTGAGTATTTATTATTGTTATTATTATGTTCTACCCTCCTTGTCCCGGAGACACAGCAATTTTGCTGGACTAAAAAATCATTACGGTTTTTGACAAGTAATGACAATATAATTTTCTTAATAAAATAAAAATTCTTAAAAAACAAGCTTTTATTATTATTTTCTTAATAATTACAAAGTTTTTATTTGATGGCACGTCTGTGATCTCAATAGAAATGTCTGTAAATAAATGGCACGTTGATAGGTAGAGGTTTGCCGTTTCTGCACTAGACTATTATTAGGCTTACGTAGAGGAAGTTTTATAAATGTTGTTTTTATTTTTATCGTAGAAACTAGACATGATATACCTATATGTATAAGGCTTTTTTTCCAACAATACAAGTTTGACGCAGTTTGTGGTATTAATTATATTACAAAAGTAATTATAACAGACACCGATAAAAATTGCGTTTAATTCAAACAATGCAGTCATATCTATTGTTTACATTACATTCAGCAGTGAGAAATTGTTAAATGTAATTGAGTTGTCTACAAACCTAATATACTGTCTGTTTTAACGTTATAAATGGAAAGGATTTAAAGTCCATGTGGAGTAGTATCGTAAGGAATTTACTTTATCTAAAATGAATTTTAAAATTTGGAATTTGTGTTACAATTTATAAGTACATAGTTATATTTTTTTATGAACATGTTTTGCTCTGGGGGGTTGAATGAAAGGGAAAAAGCTGTACTATTATCCTATTATTGCCAGTATGCGGGTTGATTTTATTATTTTTGAAATCTATAAAAAGGGTAGGTATCACATTGCTTGTTGGTAAAATTTAACCAATAATATATATGTTGGGTACGTTATTAAGTACGGCAACTATCTATCTAGCCGAATTTCTCAACACGAAACTATAATTAATGGTAGTTTCTCGTCCCGAATAGCTATTAAGTAATTAGCTTGAGTGTACAGATCAAAATATAATTTCGATTTTAATAACTTTGCGTGGTAAATGATTTGATAATAAGTTTCCAACCAGGCAAAGGTCCGCTTAGGTATAATAGACGGTAGCAAAACTTCTATACGGCAGTACTTAAACGTTCTTCAATTTAAATAATTATGTTTAAATAATATATATCTGCCGCTTTCAATAATTCTAATTTCTTATTGTCAAATAGTCAAGAATGCTTGGCTTTATATATGAGACAGAAAAAAAACAGATTTGAATTAAAAAACTATTAGCTGCAATTTCACAAAATTTTTATATTATCAAAAAGAGTTTGCTAATCTCTTTAGCTTGTTAAGCGTCAAAGCAAGCACCAGTATATTTGTTCAATTTACTGAACGAATACATAAAAACCGGGTTTTCAATAATGGAAAGTCCGTTCTGCCTTTATACTATGATGTCTATCTGCTGTGATAGCGCTGAAAAAGTTTTGTCAGAGTTGTTTTTTAGGAAACATCAAAACAGACACTGTTGACAAACAATTTTTAGCGTGAAAAAAATATTGGTAATAGCAAAAATACAGGTCTTTTATATGTAACGTTGAATATTTGAAAGTACGAAAAAAAAGGTGAAAAATATGCTTTTTAATAAACATATCATATTGTTCGTGCAAAAAGCTAAAGCAATTTTTGTAAAAAATACCAACTTTGTGTTATTTTACTTCTTGGGATAACTTTCAACACTTTGGGCAATCAGTTTTCTTTTTATCACATTTGTTGAAATGATTTTTTCTCACTTACTCTATGAACGTTTTTGAATGAATGACCAAATTCTGTCGTTAGTCATATCTGATAACTGAAAAACACTGAGTTTTTGCCGCATCGTAGCTATCACAGAAAACTCACAAGTTTTCACAATTTTTTATGATATTTCCAATGAAGACGCTTTGCTTTACAATCTAGATTGAGTTATATGAATTAAAAGTCCATTCAGCATACAGCAACAAGTTCTTAAAATGTTTGAGTTTTTTAATAAAATCACTACGAAACAGTATATTTTGATGATTTGGGGGAGCATGATATTTAAAAATAACACAAGAGTAACAGCTTTTTTTTTTAAATCACACATGCCAATAGCTGAAATGCACTATAGTCTGCAAATGAGGTCTGTTTTGGCTTAGTCATATGAAACTTCTTTATTCCCATACACCGCTGCCATTTTACTAATGTGCCCAAATTATAAATTTTGTTAGAGGTATAATTATGTTTCTTTAATAAAAATAAACGCGTTAGAGACTGATATTTTATTAAAATGTTTGATTTATGAATGCTACATTATTAGTGATTATTTCTAGAATAAAAATAATGGTTATTTATGCACTTTGTACAAATATCTTACATATGCTATTGTCAAAACAAAGATAAAAATTTAAAAAACAATAGAAAAGAAGAAAAATAATTTTCTATTGTTATATTATACAAAACATGAAGTCAGGTTTTGAAATATTTATTTACATAGCAATATCTTACAAAGTAGCAATTAAATATGAAATAAAAAGTTTCTATTGTTTTTAAGTTAGTAACAAATGCTTTTTGTAATAAATATGTCAACTAGCCAAAGGAAAAGCAAAGCAAATCAGTGGAAAATTTACAACAGTTAAAGATGGATGATTTAGCAATCATTTATTATTCAAGAAGGCATTCACGTTTAAACGGACGTCGTCTATTGTTTTGTAATTTATATTCTGTGAAGACTATTTGAAATCGGTACTTTTGGAAATGCATACCTTTGGGTGAAGACCAATGACAATGTGGACTTTGTTCTTTTTAGAAATCAAAATTTATTCTCTTTAATAGTTGTGTTTGTTGAAATAATTGGTCAATATGTCGGCAATCTATTGACCTAGCAACAATAATTCTAACTAACAAAATATTTCAGTGACCATTCTTGGAATAGTTTATCGGATATGCAAAACACAAACTGCATAAAAATTAGTTACGAACACACATTGCCTCTTTTGTATAACCAATTTCCATAGCCACACCATAACATGACTTTTGAGTTCACCAGTTCAGATCTAGCATACCAACATTTTAGTATTTATGTTTTCAAAATTAAACTAAACTGTATTGGAATTTATCAATTTGTAGCCGTAATTATATTTTAGTCATTTAAAATGACCGAAGTTTTTTGATATATTAGATAACAGTATAGTAAATATAGAATTTATATGTCTGTCCTCAGACGAAATATTTTTTTCTCAGAAGCTAACAGATTTGTGTCAAATGGCCAATTAATTTTTGGCGATTAATAGTGAATTTGTTCGGGTGTATTGCCTAAAGTTATGTCTGTTCATATAGATATTGAAACTACAATATATTATAAATCATGGTTGTGAAGGCTATTACATTTTGGCAATTTCATTAAGGAAGTGTTAAGCCAGTATTGTAGGGATAGGAAAATATTATTATAAAATTGTGAATATTAAACAAAAAATTTTTAAACTGTGGTTAGTACAAAGTTTTGCCGTTAAAATGGCATTACATAATAAATATATTGTCTGATGAACTAGCTCGAAAATAAGCTGGATGCTATTTTGTCAAACTCTAGATTTAACTAGATTAATTATTATTAATTGAAGTTCGTGTTTCTCGATGATGTTTTACTATCTCTACAGTAATTACGGTACCCTTGATAAAAGTAAGAAAACTTCTGGTTCTAAACTCGAACCTTTGAGAACGCCAGAATTGGCAACGGTATATACATAAATACATATTTAATAATAAAAGATAAAAACTATTAAACCTATAGTTTTGGACCTACTTTTTAGTTTACAATGATGAATACAAAGGCAAATCCCCTAATAGTAGAATAAGATCCTAAAAAATTAGAAAAACATAAATTAGATATTTTTCTAAATCTAATACCAGCTATTTTAATCGGTAAACTAGCTTTTGTTTATGACATTATATTGAAATTTTATGACGATTATGCAATCGACATTAAAAAATTTTACAAATACAGCTATATTGTTCTCTCTTTTCAAAAAAATTTCAACATGATGTACAGCATAATAGATAAGTAATCTTTGGAACACAGAAAGGAATTTTTTAAAGCTAATAGGTCACATGGAAAGGTAAATTTGCTAAAAGAGAAATTAAAATTTTAAGTCTAAAATTTTCCTATATAAGGGAACAACTAAGAAAAGGAATATTTGTAAGTTAAATATAAATAATTTCTGATTTGAATTCAGAAAGCTTCAATTAAGCTTAGGTAATTTTTATTAAGAAAATTATTTGTCACTACTAGTTTTACAAGCTTTCAGCAATTTTCTTACATTTCTATAATGAAAAAATTATAAATTTCGATACACGAGAATGAGGTAAAATTTGCAACAAGCGCTCGCTTGTGGGAAATAAAAATGTGCGCTCGCCGGAAGGTTAAATGCTTTCAAGCTTGACTAATATCAATCTGAAAAACTTCAAGTAGATGTATTGAGTCTACTTGTGCTAGATGTATCGCACGAAGAATTACGATTACCAAAAGATTTACAAAACTGTTGCAGAAAACCATATATGCAACAGGTTGAGCGGTCGAGAATTCATTATTACCGGACATATTTCTTGATTATAAATTGAACTTTCTTGTATAGTTGGGTATACATTAGGCTTAATTTTAATGACCCGCCTAAGATGATGAAATAGAGATAAATCAGTAACAAAGTTTATATTTCCTTGGAAAATTTTCATTTGTTTTTAATCTTTTTAATGAATTTATATCCTTATTTCTTCTAGAAATTTCAAAAAAACTTTCCGTCGGATGCTTGTAAGGCGACACTGGTATAATAACAGTACACTTTTTTATTATGATTATACTTTTTCCTTTGAATCCGTTGATAGATTTCTAAGATACTTCTTCTTCTTTATCTGTAGATTTACATACAATATTGGGTGGTTTCAATTAATGGAAGTATTCTTGCTTTGACCAAAAATTTTGAAATAGAGTATTTCCTGCGTCTTTTGTTGCAAGTATAGCAAACTCTTTAATTTGAAGCATTTGCTTCAAACTTTATTTATCATTATACAAACAAAAGCTTTTGGGAGCAATTGCTACAGGGGTTACTTTGATATGTAGTATTTGGGACAGTTGAAGCAAACACTTCATTTTAACCGAAATTGGGCAGTGGGTAACTTTAGACCAAGGTTTGTCATTGAAAATAGCATTTTTGATGTTGTCGAAAACAAAATTAATTAGAAAAGTTTATGAAGATAATCTACATCAAAAATTGTTGATAAATAGTGCCTTATTGATTAATAAAAGCGATCTTACGCGTGTTTAAAAAATTAAACAGTCGAAATGTCTTTCATCAATCAAAATATTTTATAAAAACAACTTTACAAGCAAGTTAAAGTTTTTAATATATTTACTAATAAATAAACTTTAAAATCAGAGCAAAATGTTGAAAAAAGCAAAGATTCTTTTTGAAAAGTCTTGCATCTTAAAAAAAGAACATCACTTTTGCATCTTCTTTTTAATCAGGTAAAGAGGCAAAATTTAACAAGGCAAAATGTTAAAGTTGAAAATGCCTGTTTTGAAAGGGCCTTCTATTTTAAAAACCAGGACTGAATTTTTTCAAAAATTATTTTTTTTTAAATATTCCTGAAAAGCAGAGGGAAATGTTTTTAATGGCTGTAAAGTACTTTTTATAGATTTCACTTCAAGGAGTATTCTGTGTAGTATTTGCTTCCTTCTTCTTTGCTTTATGTAAATTTAAATGTGTAGCATATGCTCTTGGAGTTTTGGCTCTTATTTGAAGTATAAATTACCTAATATGTATCATGTATCTATAAATTGAAGTTATATGTTTGAGTATTTTCTGCGCTTTTACTTCAAATATGAGCAAACACTTTATTTTGGGTATTTGCTGCGAGTTTTATTTGCCATTATACATAGGAACAAAAGCTTTTGGAAGCAATTGCTACAGGGGTTACTTGGATATGTGATATTTGATGGTGTTCATGGTACAGTTGAAGCAAACACTTCATTTTAACCGAGATTGGGCAGTGTGTAACTTTAGACCAAGGGTTGTCGTTAAAAATATCATTTTTGATGTTGTCGAAACCTTGATCGAAACAGTGCCTTATAGATAAATATAAAAACGATATTACGCGTTAAAAAATTAAAAGAGTCGAAATGTCTTTAGATTCTAGCACATTAGTCTCATAAGCCATTTGCAATTTTAAACATTTAAACATTCTTTAAAATCGGGCAATCGATTTTATAAAAGTAACGCTACAAGCAAGTCAAAGTTTTTGATATATTTACTATTAAATAAACTTTAAAATCGGAGCAAAATGTTGAAAAAAGAAAAGATTTTTTTTACATCACCTTCGCATCTTCTTTTTAATTATCTCAAAATACAAGGCAAAATGTTAAAGTAAATCAACTGTTTTGAAAGAGCTTTTTATTTTAAAAACCATAGCTGAATTTTTGCAAAATCTGTTTTTTGAAAATATACTTGAAAATCAGAGTAAAATGTTTTTAATGGCTGTAAAGTAATTTTTATAGTTTTTACTTGAGCAAGGACTATTCTGTGTAGTATTGGCTTCCTTCCAAAGTCTTTGCTTTATGTAAATTCAAATCAGGAGCATATGTTCTTGGAGTTTTGGCTCTTATTCGAAGTATAAATTACCTAATATGTATCTATAAATTGAAGTAATAAGTATGAGTATTTTCTGCGCTTTTACTTCAAATATGAGGAAAGACTTTATTTTGAAGCATTTGCTGCGATCTTTATTTACTATTATACATAGGACAAAAGCTTTTGAAGGAAGCAACTGCTAGAATTGATTTGATATGTAATATTTGATGAAGTTTATGGCAATAAGTATTATGTATCTATAAATTGAAGTCATAATTACATAAATACTGCAACAAAACATTGTACAAATATGTTATCGGTAAGGTTTCAACGATAATATTTATTCACCTGCAACATGCATGTACTATATTGTCACATATCTCAAAGAATAACTATAAATATTATTCAGATATTTATTGTTTAAGAAAATTGTTTTAACTTTTTAATTGATAACAGTTTTCGAACTTATGAGTAAATTGTATGATGTTTAGTCACACTGTTTGCAAGTCATTTACGCTAATAATGTTGTTAATTACTTGCATTATGAATAATACTATATTGAGGGACTCATTTATAATAATTATAATTTTATTTTATTAAAACGAAATATGGGAAATAATTATGCATTATGTCTATATCTTATCAAGGAAAGAATCGAAAGTCAGGTTGCGCTTATATTTAAAAATAATATTGACATTGTTAACGGGTTATGGTCCTAAGACACGTACAGATAAGAAAATTTATCAGATTCCTTGTCATCGTTTAAGTATTTTTAACGATATGACTTGTAAATATAAGTTGTTGAATTTTTTTTTTATCCAAGATGTATTTAAGTGCTCTAATATCATTTTTAAATGAATAATTCAGGAACGGGCAATACTAGTGGAGATGGAACTTACAAGCCTTCCTTTTTGACTGATCAGGAGCTGAAACATTTAATTTTGGAGGCTGCTGATGGATTTCTTTTTGTTGTCTCTTGCGATACAGGCCGGATTATTTATGTTTCTGATTCAGTAGCTCCTGTGTTAAATTATGCTCAAAGCGACTGGTATGGTTCCTGTTTATACGACAACATCCACCCGGAAGATGTAGACAAAGTGCGAGAACAGCTCTCTACTCAGGAGCCGCAAAATACTGGAAGAATTTTGGATCTAAAAACCGGAACTGTTAAAAAAGAAGGTCATCAGTGTACGTTGAGTATTATTTCTGAGATAATTTTACTATTTATTTACTTACAGCTTCCTTGAGACTTTGCATGGGGTCACGGAGGGGATTTATTTGTCGCATGAAAGTTGGTAATTTAGCTCCAGAAAATATGGCGATTGGTCATTTGAACCGATTGAAACAAAGAAACAGTCTTGGGCCCGGAAGAGACGGTCAGAATTATGCAGTGGTACATTGTACAGGCTATGTTAAAAATTGGCCACCGACAGGTATTTGTCTTTCCTTTTTGCTCAGTCGTACAACTGATTTATTATTATCATTGTTTTCCTTTTTTTTTTAAATACAATGTAAGTGTCTCTAAGCCCTGTAATGAATTTTTCATCTGGGTACACTTTTTTTTAATATTTTCTGTTTTCCTTAACCATCTTTTTAGACTTTAAAGTAACTCATTAGTGTTGGATTGGTCTCTTTAGTCTTTGCTGTACATTTTGTTAGAGAAATGAATTTATAGTGCTCAATAAAAGAGAAAAAAAAAATAAGAAAACTTTATTTTGATAGTCCAGAAAACTACAGGCTGTTCTCCGAGAAAAAATAACAACGTTTTGATAAAGCAAAAATAATTTTTTTTTCTAGCAAACAATACTTAAAAATATTACGATATGTCTAACCTTGCGTTTGCTTTGCACAAAAAAAAATTGAATTTGTGGTTAATCGAAAATCTCATAAAAAATTTGTAAACAGTTTTTTTAAGATTTTAAAAAAACTGAAAATCTTAAAGTTTTTTTAAGATTTTTAAGACAAAAACATTATAACTTCTCTCTAGTCTGATAAAAACATAAATAATAATAATAATTTATGCTTATAAAAAAATACAAAAAGTAGCGTTGTTTCTGGAAAATTGGGTCGTCTGATATAACCGCAAATATTTTTAGCACACGAAGAAATTTATTCTGCTGACAGAATTTAAATCAAAAATGTAAAATAAAAGCTATATAATAATAATATCTCTAACCTTACTTTTGTCGTGCAAAAAATAAGTTTGTGGTTGATTGCAATTCCTATAAAAAAATTGTATATCAATTTTTTAAAGATTTTTTAGAAACAAACATAGGTTATTTGATAAACATAGAAATTATACAGCTTATAACAATAATTATTACGTCAAATAATCAAATAAAATAATGATGAATTTTTTTAAAAAATAACTTAAGGTTTATTTTTTTAACAAAATGTATCTTAAATTAAAGCAAAAACATGAGACCTATTTCACAGTAATGCGTCACTCTAATCTTTGATTAATTAGTTTGATTTAATTTTTTGTTGACCAGCTATCAAGAGCCACTTTATCGTTTGATTTAGACTAACAAATCTATCGATTTTTAATGTACTTTATTAATGCACGATTTTTATAAAAATTGTTGTTAATTATTATATTTCAGAGATAACTTATGTTTACTGGCATAAATGGAAAATCAATTATGAATTAAGATTTTATAAGCGTATGTTTGTCTCTGAATAAAAAGTTTTAATCAACTGAAAAATATTGTAATCAACTCGTATGTTAATGGGCGATTAATAATCTTACGGATTAAAGGCTCTTGTTTCCTACGGTCGCTTGATTTTTGAACAGCCTCGATTATTAATTGGCTTTATTAACACAGTTGTTTATTAAATAATTATTTAATCTAACGTGTAATGAACAAGTAAATTTAGAAGCAGATTAATCATGTTAGCTTAGTCAACTACCAATCACGAAAATAATAATAACCAAATCGGTCTAGTTACTCGATGTCAAAATTAAAATTCAAACCAAAGCGTCGTCAGTCGCGTTTTTACAAAATATAATGAAAGCAGTGTTAAAAATATGAGGTTTGTAGCTCAGACTTGTCAAATCATTTCTGCCAATCGTTAAAAAAATATATAGTTTTGAAATTTTAACATGGATTTTAAAAAGTTTTTATTAAGTTAGGTATAGTTTCATGTTAATGTTATTCTCTAGACTGAAGATCGAATTTTTCAAATTAAACTTGAAGATATTAGTAGGGATTTTTTCACAAATCGCACATAATCTTCGAAATTTTTATAACGGATTAGGTGACATAACTAAAAAGTATTGATTTATGTGTGGTAAGTGAATAAGCAACAGTTGTATTAGGTTGAAAAAATGTTATTATTAATTTCGACATTTGTTTTGCAACTTATATGTTGATATTGCAAATTATATTTTTAGGGGCACATTTTTAACCTTGAAAGGATTGTTAGATAAGGTCTGTAAGTAATTGCATGGGGAAATAATGATATAAAGCTGGACAATGTGTTTTTTATAATAAAGTTGTAACTAGCAACCTGATGGTTGTATGACTGGGTTCTTAAGGACGTGGAATGTTTGATTTAAAAGCAAACATTCTTATGTGGATATATTAGATATGTTCACAGGCGTACAATTGGAGAGACAAACTGAAGAAGAGATTCACACGTCCCATTGCTGTCTTGTGGCCATTGGAAGATTACAAGTTACATCAACCCCAAACACCAATGATCTGTCAGGATCAAATAGTGCTCAGGAATTTATATCTAGACATTCCATGGATGGTAAATTTAGCTTCGTTGATCAACGAGTAATTGGATTATTGGGCTACGCTCCTCCTGAGTTGCTTGGCAAAAGTTGTTTTGATTTTTTTCATCCTGAAGATCAGAATCACATGAAAGACAGTTTCGAACAGGTTCTTAAACTAAAGGGACAAGTTATGTCAGTAATGTACAGATTCCGAGCCAAAAATCGGGAATGGGTATGGTTGCGTACAGCGGCATTTGCCTTTCTCAATCCCTACACAGATGATGTGGAATATATAGTTTGTACAAATACACACGCGAAATCTTTGCATGGTGGTCAAGAGGGTGCTGCAGAGCCTCCTGAACAACAAGTAACGTACCAGCAACCAGGCTTAGATTATAGTCTTCAGCGGCGCGATGCCGCTGGTCTATATTCTCACATGCTCCCGTCCGCACATATTCAAAGTAAGTTGTCAAAGTTAGTTTAAGAAAAAAATTCAAATCAAATGCATTCTAACTAGATTTATAATCTTGGACATGTTTCGATCTTATTGAAACTGTTCAGCAAGTCGCAACAGATCAGCGATATCCCTTTGTCACAAATTTATTTTTATCAAAATTATTGATATCTGTTATTAGGAGTGACCTTTACATCGACATGTAAAAACCTCGTTTTTTGATTTTGATGTAAAGAGCTTCTAATAGATGTCGCTAAACTTAGTTTTGAGAAAATATTTATTATTTAATATTACTTTTGCCGTATGTTTTGCCGTTTTGCCAGTTGATATACTTTACTTGCTAATTATTTGAAACAGTTTTTTGAATAATAGTTATTGATCGCACCGTATAATTATGTTGGCAATCTGTTGATTTATCATTATGAAGTCTTCAAGGCTCGCTTATATCACGGAATTTCTAATTTATTTGTTTTTTTAGAATTCTTTTATGTGCATTTTTATGAAGCCCCTAGCTTGTTTTTTTTAACTCTGTGTATATCCTTGAGGTTAGTTATTCTATATGCAGGGTGAGCGGGTGAGCCATTAGAATGAGATTGGTCATTTATGCTTTTGCTATTGATAATTTGTTAACACACTACTTTGAACATTTTTTTTGTGTGTTTTATTTTATTGTTCATTGTTTAAGTACCTATGATTTAATCTTTTTAAATTTAACTTACTATATATGTTAACCATTTTGATTCTACTGGACACTTTTTAAAGCTAAATAATAGTTATAGAACCAAATTTTATAATCAATGTTAAGAACATTTTAAAATTGTGTAAATTTAAGTACAATAGGTAATGCTTAATAAAAAAAAAAGATGTTTAAAAAACAAAATGGTGTTATTTGAAATTGAAATCAGAATTTTAAGTATAATAATAAATGTTTTATAAAATCTGTTAACTTATGTTCTAAAAGCTTTTTTAGAAAAAACACAGCACGGAAAAAACAAGTTTTTTTTGTAGATAATTGAAACTATAAACAATTAGACAGTTGCATAACAATAAAAAATGGGCTTTTTTTATATAATCCTAAATATTTTTCACAAATGGAGTTTTGCAGTGTAAATTTATTTCATTATCTAAAGACATAACATACTAAATATGCACTGATGAGTCATTTTATACGTGTTTAGTGAAATCGGATGTATATTCGGGTCTTTATTTTCATATTTTTTGCTTTCATTTTGCATTATAATTTAAACATATAGTTGATACATCGGGACATGTCTCGAATGGTATTACTACAGTGAGTTTAATTGTAGATTTTTTAGACTTATGAGTGCATACCACCTCTAAATCGTGTTTTTTTGCGAATTTGACAACGTGAGTTTTTTCAGATCCCCAGCAGACCGCTCGGCCCAGCAGTGCTCAAAATGTATATACAACATATGAACAAGCACCAGGTCCAACCTACACTCAGCTCACAGGAGGAAGTTCTAGAGCGGGTACGGCTGGACCATCTTACCAATGGAATGCATGGCAAGCTGGTCAAAGCTCAGACTCTGGAGGACCCGGATCTAGTAGTTCAGGACCAGCGCCTCAGCCTCAACCGCATGAGCTATCTGATATGCTACAAATGTTAGACCAGGGAGCTGCCGCCTCCTTCGAAGATTTAAATATGTTTAACACAACTTTTGAATAATTTAAATTTAAAATTTACTTCATTTTTGTTATTGAATGTATAATGTCAATGTAGTGCTAAACTGTATTTATTTTGTAAATTAAACAATACGATTTTAGTATATGTACTTTTATTACTAAAATAAACCTATTTCCTCTGAACTACAAAAAAACTTAGCCCTGGTAGGAACAGTATATCTATGAATACAACGTTTCTTATAACTATTGGCAAGAAGATAAGCTCTTCTGAAAAGTCTGAGATTATATTGATGCATATTCTAACTTGCTTTTCGCTGGAAAGTAATAAATATAGAGCTTTAAATATGACCGATGTTTGTTTTGAAGATAAAACTAAGCATCAAATACAATATAGTCGACTCACTCACCTAAGACCTCATAAATAGCTTAACACTCTGACAAAATAAATTGCAATGAAATTATAGATTCACTTGACCAAATCATTAAGTGAAGGGCAACTATTTAACTATATAGGACAATTATAGAAGATGGTCGTGTCAAAGACGGTTGGCAGGTCATAGAGGATTAGAATTTGACGATACTGTACTCTAATCATTTTCTAATAATGTCGAAAGATGTAATAAAGTTTTATGGAGTCTTAGCTGAGTGAGTCGACTATAGTTTCTATGAGGTAACAAGAACTTGTCAAGTTGCTACACTGTGCGCTTATAAATGTACATAATCACTGAGAGTAGGAGATGTGCTTGTTGTTAACCTTAGGATAGAGCAATTTTTAATATTTAATTGCAAAGTGTATAACTCACACTATTCTTAATAAGAATCAAGAATAAACGTGGTTCAAGGTAAGCCTTGATAAACCTATAAATCGAACAAGATAGATTTATAGAATGAGACTCAGTTGACCGACCAATAACTACTCAAAAAGTATTTTGTGATTAATTTTGATAAGCGATTTTAAAAAGTCTGTGAGCGCTACACCTGTGTTTTCTCATATCCGCAGCACTTGAAACGTATTAGGTAAAGCACACCAGAGTACTAGCTACTGTTCAATTGACTGTAATGGTTTGATTTGTGGTGGCTAACCAAATAAGATTACATGTTGATATACGTTTGAGACAAAAAGCGCTAACGTGATAGCTTTATTAGTTATCCAATCAGCGATATAAACTTCTGTTTTAATTTGTACGTATCAACACTGACATCATCACAATATAAACTATTTGCGCTTTTTTTCTCAAAACGTTTGGTGCACGGCAGCTTCTAACAGATGGCGCTAATTTAAATTATAACTAGATCCGTAAACTTTCATATTTTGCTCTTAATGGAGCTCTTTTGCAAGTTGCAACAAAAGCGACATCTGTCATATATAGTGACCTTTATGCTTCATTGCTTTTTATTGGTATTTTTTTACTTAAAGCATAATTTGTGTACTTAATGAAATACTTACAATTATTTTAAATAAGTAAGCCAATGTTTTATAATAAATAAATCATTTTATTTTTTCTTTAAATTTACAATTAAGTGCTATTAATGATTAAACTATATAATATATAACTTTAATTTACGTAATTTTAAATTATTTGGAAGCATTAGAATTGTTATCTAACTTTTGCACCCTATGCTAGTTTTACAATAAAATTTTTTGTTTCATCTGTTATCTGTCACTTGTCAAACATATTTGCGCATGCGCTTTGGTTTAACTAGTTCATAACCTCTTTTTGTCACATCTTCGCGTTGCTGTTGTCGGTAAGTTCACGTTATTTTTAAAACTTTCAATCATCTTTGATTTAATCGTAATCATGAGGGCAAAATGTATGAAAATGAGCAACAAATCAATAGTTGGTGTGATTTTTTTGAGTATTCTTACAAAATATGGGGTCTATTTACACTTTGAGGTAACTGTCAACATAACCTATAACTTTATGAATAGGCTTATTTTACTTAAATTGAAGATGTTTGATTCTTAACATTATTCTAACTTTTCTTAGTAAATCTTTTTTTTTCAATTAGCTATGTAATTGTATTATTTTTACATATAAACTCACTTTTTGTCTTATCCAAATTTTTTTGATTTCAGGAGTAAAAGACAGCATTTAAAATGAAATTTAACAAATTAGTGACTGCATCTCGCAGTAAAAACCGTAAGCGTCACTTTACCGCTCCTTCACATGTGCGAAGGCGTCTCATGTCCGCCCCCTTGTCGAAAGAACTTCGGCAGAAATATAATGTTCGTACAATGCCCATTCGAAAAGATGATGAAGTGCAAGTTGTACGAGGACATTATCGTGGACAGCAAGTCGGCAAAGTAGTACAAGTGTATAGAAAGAAATTTGTTATTTATATTGAACGAATTCAAAGAGAGAAAGCTAATGGTGCCACGGTATATGTGGGAATCCATCCTTCAAAGGTATTTGGGGAAAAATTCGTCTATTTTTTTTTTCTGTTAAGTATACATCGTCGGTCTAAAGCGCACTTATTGTATCTCCAGAAGCCAATTCTTTGACAATCGATTATAAGTTCTAATAAGTGTAATTAACTACCTTAATTCTCAATTGGAGCTACAATGTTTGTGCCCAATGAAGAAGTACCATAATGTGAATTGATTAACACCAGAGTCTTAAGAACGTTAAATTTGGAATTTCATTGAGTGTGCCGACCGACGATATGATGATTTAAACCATTCGTAGACTGCAATGTCCGACTTGACGAAGCCCTGGTTTTTAGGGTTTTCCTTCTATACTTAAGTGGCTACGTTTTGTCAGAGTTGTACCTTGGTGAAATTATGGCACTGATTTTTTTTATTATGTTTACTTTTTAATAAAAATAGTAGAAGAAAGCAATACTGATAACAAATTGTTACAGGCGGTGATCGTTAAATTGAAAATGGACCGCGATAGGAAGAAAATTATTGACCGCAGAGGTAAGGGACGTTTGGCTGCATTGGGCAAAGATAAAGGAAAATACACTGAGGAATCTGCAGCGGCCACTGCTGTTGAGACATCATAGATGTATTTTTTTATATTATAATATAATAAAACGTTATAAAATCAAATGAGTTTTTTATTAACGATATAAAACTAGCGTCGTTTGAGGTTAAGATATGATGGATAGTTTGACCTAAGCAGAACACTAATTAATGGTAGTCTTGAATTGTTAAAATAAGATTACGAGGAAAGATTTTATTTGAATTTATCAATTAAAAAGCATCTTTAGTCAAGAATTTGTTTAAAATTGCAGTTTCCTTTAATTTAAATTATCTTAAAGCGACATCTGGCGGTTTCTTCTGTAAGACTATTATTAGTGAAAACAATTCTGTATCGCAGTGTTGCCAGGTAGAGGGAAAAATCCTTCGACGTAGGAAGATTTTTTTGTTAAAAGCGAAGAGAGATTTTTCTGACTAAACTGCCAAAAGTTAAGTTTTTTACGTTAATAAGCAATTATGAATAAAGGAAAATAATAAAAAAACATGTTTTTTTCTCACGACTATTCGCAATTTAAAATTTTATCATTAAATAACACTATATAATATCTAGCTAAACATTTGTTTAAGGAATTGGATTACATTTAATTGTTTTTACTACCACGTACTTAAGACAAAAAAGTATAATTAATAATTTTTCAAAAAAAGAAAGCAGTGCGCGTACTAGAAAATATTAATTATAAACAATTCATTTTAGAGCTATTAGATTCTTAAAAATTATGTGTTAGACGGAAATAATTTGGCTTGCTCTTATTGTAGATTTTTAAAACATTTTAGCTAAGAGCTTTTTAAAATTAACTCTTCAGCTTGAAATGCCTGAGCACGACCAAATTAATTATAGTATAAATGAGATTTTTTGTTGTCTGATGATAGCTGCTAATACGCTAATTACCTGGTTGATTTATTTGGGTTTTTATTTGTCATTTTTAAAAACAAATTTAAATGTTTAATTACGTAATTTTTGTTTTCTCAATGTCGAACATTATAATAAATGCGTTTTTAATGTTCTGAAAGGTGGTTTTTTATGTACTTTATAAAATATATTAATATGTTTATTGTTAACATAATAATTAAGATTTAATTCTTTTATTTTATTTAAGTAATTTTTTTATGTGAATTTTGTACAATTGTACATTAAGATTGTAAAACCGTCCAAATAAATAAAATTTTCAAAAGCAAACTGCTATTTATTTATAAATCTGTTTCAACTAAATCAAAGGAGACTTGGTCTAGAACAATAGAGGATAATATTATTATTAATATGTGCAACCCCCTCTGTCTCGAAAGCACAGCAATTTTGTTGGGTTCAAAGATTCTTACACCCTTTAACAAATAATAATAATGACAATATTATTTTTTCAATAAAAAAAGATTGTTGAAAAATAAGTTTTGAATTAAAAGGAGAATACATAAGAAGAAAAGAAGAATACAGAAATACATGCAACAAAAAAAAAAGAACAAAAAAGAATAAAAGAAATAAGAACGCAAAACAAAATTTGGAAGTATGTATAGAAAAATAAAGAAGAAGGAGAAAACATAACAAACAAAATTGAAATAAATAGGTAGTTAAAACATTTCAAAAAATTACAAAAAGGAGAGGTAGAAGACGGAAAAAGAAAAACAAGCAAAAAAGTTTGAAAGAATAAAAAATTAAGGAAGAACAAGAGAAGATAGTAAAAGAGGAAATAACAAGAGAAGAAGTAAAAAAACATTCTAATGAAACTAAAAAAAAAATCTCTGGGAACAGATGGGATACCGAATAAAGCATGAATGTATAGGAATGACAGGGTAAAAATTAGACTGACAGAAGTGTTGAATGAAGTATGGAAAAAAGATGAGATTTCTATGGCGTGGACAAAAGGGGTAATAATACCAATCCACAAAAAAGAAGATAAAGAAAAAGAAAAAAACTACAGAGGAATAACTTTTCTTAATACGATGTACAGGGTGTATGCAATGTGTGTGGCTGAGGAATTTAAAACAGTTGGAAAATATAGACAATGTCTATATTTTGAAGGCAGTGGAAGGGAGTGAGATAGAAAAGAGAAGAGAGTATTTGTAGATTTAAAAGCAGCATTTGACAGAGTTGATAGGAATAAGTTGTAAAAATATATAGAAAAAAGAGAATAGAGAAGGAAGTAGTGGAAAAAATTAAGAAAATTCTTTTTAGTTCAGCGTAGAAAATATTGAGAAAAAAAGAAAAGCGAATCAAAGGGTGCATGGAGAATTAAAAGACAGAGACAGAGACATAGACAAGTAAGAAATTAAGGGAAGAGAGTAAGTATAATAATGGATACATGAATCTGATTACAGAAGCGTGGCTGGGATATGTAAAGAGACAAAACAAGAAAGAGCGAAAGATGATAGCAAAGATTTAGATGTAGGAATGAAGAAAGAGAGAACAGATTTTAGATGGAAGAAAATGCAAAATGCGTGAAAAAGAGAGAGAGAAACATTAGAGCACATGATAAAAAAATGCGTAGAAGTAAAAGAACGTATATTAGCGAGAAAAAATGTAATGAAAGGAAAGAAAGAGGAATTAGATTGGATAAAAAAATGATAAGGAGGGAGAGAGAAAGATTAAATCAGAAGGTAAATAAGGAATGAATAAAAGGAAAAAATGATGGGAAGAGAGAAAATGAAAAAAGATGGGCAAGGAAGAATAGGAATAGAGTTTTTTGTTTTTTTATATTACATATTTTGTTTTTTAGCTTTAATTTTTAACTAGTTTAAAACTTATTTAAGAATTATATTAAAAGCAAATTGTGTTTAAACCGAATTGAAAACATAAGTTTGTTTTACTATAGCTTTACTGATAATAACATAAGCTTATTATCTATAGCTATTCCAGCTATTCCCGAAGATTTCTAAATTCATAGTACTAAATTCATTGAAATCAAAAGCTTCAAACCTAAACTAACAGCGGGTCCAGATGGTATTCTTTCATTAAAACATTGTGACTTGGCAAAGCCGCTACAATTTTGAAAAATTGCTCATATCTGTCCCTTATTTAAAAAATCTGATAAATCAAATATTGAAAACTACAGACTAATTACAAATTTGAACAATTTTCTTCTTCTTAGAGTGCCTATCCGTTCCGGATGTTGGCTATCATGTTGGCTATGAACTTTGTTAACAGCAGCGCGGAATAGCTGAGTGGTTGATTGGTTGAACCATGTTCTTAAATTTTTCAACCACGATATTCTCCTTCTGCCCACTCCTCTAGCACCATATACCTTGCCTTGGAGGATCTTCTGCAGAAGGACATATCGGCTCTCGTTACGCATTATATGTCCCAGATATTGTAGCTTTCGAGTCTTAACTGTATTCAGGACTTCTTTTTCCTTTCCCATCCTTCGCAGCACCTCCGTATTGGTTATTCTCTCTGTCCAAGGTATTCGTTGGATTCTTCGGTACAGCCACATTTCAAAAGCCTCTAGTTTTATGGAGGAGGCCTCCCTAAGCGTCCACGATTCTACCCCATAAAAAAGGGTCGAGAACACGTAGCATCGCAGTAGGCGAATTTTCGTTGTCAGCTGTAAGTCGTGGCTGGTAAAGACTTTCTTCATCCTGATAAATGCTGTTCTGGCTTTTTCAATACGCGTTCTGATCTCCACAGAATGGTCCCAGTTGTCATTTATGTTCGTGCCCAAGTATGTGTATTTGTTTACCTTTTCCAAGGGAGTTCCGTCTACCAATAAATTACCGCGGGTGTTTTGGTCTTTACTGATTATCATGAACTTTGTCTTTTTGGTGTTTATTTCCAAACCATATTGTCTACTGTATGATGTAACACTGTCCATTAGGAGTTGTAAGGAAGCTAGGTTGTCTGCAAAAATAACGGTATCATCTGCATACCTTATGTTATTCAATCGTTCTCCATTTAGAAGGATTCCAGCTTCAATATCTTGCAGGGCTTCTCTGAAGATGTATTCCGAGTACAGATTGAAAATTACAGGAGATAGTATGCATCCCTGTCTTACCCCACGTAATATTTGTATCTCTTCTGTTGTCTCTCTGTCTACACTGACACAAGCCCTCTGATTCCAGTAGAGATTTCTGATGATTTTGAGGTCCTTCCCATCCAGGCCAGCTTTTTGCAGAACTTCCATCATTTTTGTGTGTCGCACTTGATCAAACGCTTTCTTGTAATCTATGAAGCATGCGTACACATCGCAGTTTACATCCCTGCATCGCTGAAACAACACCTGGATCGAAAATAGAGCCTCTCTAGTCCCTACAGCACTTCTAAAGCCGAATTGGGTGTCCGATATCTGTTCCTCACATAGTTTAAATATTCTACTGTGAATTATCTTCAGGAATATCTTTAGTAGATGGCTCATTAAGCTTATCGTACGAAACTCGTTACATTTACTAGCATTAGGCTTTTTGGGGAGGGTAACAAATTCAGATTTCAGCCATTCCGTGGGTATGACGCCCGTATCATAGATCACATTGAACACTTTTGTAAGCCTCCTTAGAGTCTTCCCCTCGATCAACTTTAATATTTCAGCTGGAATTTTAGTAAACTCTTTAAATTTTTTTTTTTATCTCGCTTCTCTAACATGGTTTCTTGAAAAGCCCATCATCTATTACAAACCTCACATGTTTTACCCAATACAGACTTTTCAAAAGCTTTTGACAGACTTGATCATGGTCTACTGCTGCAAAAACTTTCAAATTTTAAAATTTTGATAAAGCTACTCATATTTTTTGAATCATCTCTAACTGGAAGAACAATGTCTGCTCTGCAATACGGTTTGAAGTCTGTCAACATCTTATTAAAGAAGCAGTTCTATGCTAAATATTAGTGTTAATAACTATGCTTATAGTTTTCTAGTCTAGTTTGTGTAGATTCTGTATATTATTATACTTTCTGTTTATTTTTAGTTTTAGTTCATATTTCTAGTGCCTAAAATATATTGCAATTATACTTATCTTGTATTTATTATAGTCTCTGTCCTGTAATTGACTTCGGCTGTCGGATGGAGTAAGCAAAATAAATTAAATTAAATTAAAATTAAAAAATATGAGTAAACATTTTTCACCAAAGAGAATTTAAAAGCCAAATTTGAATGAACTATTTTTGTAATCGCGTTATGTCTTTATTATATATCGGTAAACAAGAAAATAAAATGTGTTCAATTGTTTTCGACGAATTGAAACACATTTTACAAATGTCATTAACTAATTGTTTTTAATTATAAACTTAGATAATTTTAAGTGTTAATTACAAAAATAAATCAGTTTCTAGAATTAGTAGACTTTTTTTAATCAACAAAATGACAGCTTTTTATCTATCCCATCTAATTCAATTTTTTTTTAAATCTACTGTGTAATGTTTTTTGTTTAATTTTTAATAAAAGATATTATTTTGTTTATCTAATTTATTTTTTATAATTTTACAATGATGTGAAACCTTTGTGCTAACAATACATTTTACTAATTTATAATCTGTTTCATAATTACAAAAATAATTTTGCAACTTAGATATTTGGTTTTTTAACAATACTGCCGTTTTTTCTAGAAATTAAAAACTGTTCGATTGAAGAATTCGATTATTAAATTTAGTAAATGATGTTTGAGTGTTTATATTAATATTATTAAAATCTTGTGCGGTCTATTTAATCACAGCAAAAGAATAAGTTAATAGAAGAATGTATTGCCTGTATCAAATTTGCGCTTTTAAAAGTAAAAAAACTTGTTTAAAAAACGTTTTGTAGGTGTTATTTTTTATCTAATTTCTGCTTGTTTATAAATTTTTATTACTATTATTATTATTAAGTGAAGATTTTGGGATTTTGTTATTTGTTTCAGATTGCTTTTCAAATGTTTTCTTCTTAACCTATTTCTATTCTTAAAGAACTAATAATAAAATTGGTTTAAAAAAATTGTTCATGAGACTGTTCTTTTCATTTTTTCTCAAAATATTATCAACTATTTAATCTATTTCACTTTTAAATAGTATTTCTATTCAACATTTCAAATCTCACCACTACAGTAAAAGCTTTTTTTAACATTTCTGTATGCAGTTCCTTTGACAAAAGTCAACAATTCGGTAAACAATGTTCCAAATTACATGTATCAATAGAATAGACTGTCATTTTAGAATCACACTGACAAATACAAATTAACTAAGCTAAGGACAGCCTATTCTCAATAATAGCCGGAACTTATCCATTTGAGTAATTGCATATTGCATACTAAACATAATAGAAGAAACAAAAGCCATTTCTTCAGTTTGTTTGATATACTGGATTGCAAGTAAGCTCAAGAGATATTTTTTACATTTTATCAATTAAAAGGGCACAGCTAAAATACAGTTTAATAATTAGTTTTTTCCTCAAACGGCAATAGTGTGGTAACAAAAATCTGATAATTGATGGTTGATGTTGTTTAAGGAAGCGTGACCTTTTCCGTGTTTTGGCCATTAGGATTCTTTTTCCATGGAACAGATCAGATTATTTTCTCAGACCATGGTATAGAATTAAAATGCGTGAAACTGATAAATTTAGCAAAAACGGATGGTAGTTGAATTTTGGCGTAGAAACAGATTTAAGAATTTTCCGCGTTTAACGTATGGAGGGGACTGACTTGTGTACTTTTTTTTTAAACAATGTTTGAACCTGTTTTTTTGCAGTGAATAGAAGTCCGGAGGTAGGATTAGTCTGACCTAGGTCATATCACTGAGGATAATTACAGTAATAGTAATAAAATCGTGGACAAGTATGATAGCAATGTAAGCTCCAAACTAGTATTCGTCTAACTTGTCTTCTGAATCGTCACTGCCTGATTTCGTGTTGTAGTGTGTGTATGTTTGCGTACTCGTATACTCACCCATCTTTTCTAGAGCTTTAAATTCTGGTCTAGGTGCGATTGGGTGCAAAATATCTTAATTTTTACTCAAGTGCTTAATATTTATAAGGTAAGTCAAAATTTTTTCGTCTGCCCAAAAATTTCAATCATTTGCTTTTTGTTGACACTGTTTGTTTGTTGTTTTGTTTTTGTGGCGTTTAAAATGAAGATCTTGTCGGTGATGCAGCCACATTATCCGTTCCACATACATAATTATATAATTTTTTTCGAAAAATTAGAAAGTTGCAAAATTAACATTGACCTGGCAAAACACGAATACCTAAATTGCAGCACATCTCAATTTCTATCGTCGTGCGTCGTAAAGTGCTTTTTTGCCACTTCAACACCGCGAATTCGAGTTTTACTGACCTTTTCTTCAATTGTTTTTAAATGTTTTGATTTTCATTGCTTAAAATTTATAACATTAAGATGTATTTCTTTTGTAATTAAAAATTTAAAAAGTATACTTTTAAAAGAGAAAGGCAGATTCTCTTTATCTAAAGAGTAGCCTTCATAGAATTATTTATGTACAATAATGTTCATCATTACAACATGTTATTGAAATTATGCCGGTTAAAGTAAATACTCCATTGTTGTCGTTCAGTTTCATTGATTGCGATATATTGCGATTACATCAATTCTTTCATAGAATCGATATTCAAAGTAAAAACCATAAATTATTTTCAATTAGATATTTGCAAAAGAAATTATACTACAAGGCTATTTATTACTTATTTTATTGCAGAAACTCGACAAGATGAACAACTACTTCAAATTATTTTTCTACCGAATTCTGAATGACTTGAAGTTGAAAGAACTACTACCTCTAAAACTTCTTTTCTTTGTACATTCGTCCAGTAAGTATCAACAAGATTTTCTATATGTAACCTCATATTACTACCGCATCCACCGGAATTTATTAAAATAATATTATATCACATTAGATTATTTATTAAATTAGTAAGCTATAACTATGTGTTTTACACAATCGGGCAGTTTTAGATATTTTCGAAGGTAACTAGAAGGCAGTAGAATATATTTGGTAATTTTTCTTTGTAGTATTTAATTCCTTAAATTGAAATTAATTATTAATTTAAAAACACTTCTTAGAACTTAGACAATTTATTAAATAAGAATATGTGTGATAGTCTATAAAACAAAATAGGAAAGTTTATATACGGACTAATTGACAACCGACTCTCTTCTGTTGCTTGATTCTATTGCTCTCTTCTATTCCATTTTTTTAATATAATCTCGCGACCTAAGGTAAGACGTTGAACCAATGTGTTGATTCTATGAGACACGTAGAACCAAAAAAGGTTAGAATATTCTGATTGGTCAAGGGATAAATGATTCAAAGTTTGATGAATACCAATACGTAGCAAGCGCTCTTTCTTTAAAAGGCTAAAGATCTAAAAACATTTTGTTTCTATTTATAAAATCATATTAAAATAATTATAATAACAGCTAAATTACTAATTTCTAATAATTAGAAAAAAGGTTAAATAATTGATTCTTAACATATATTGACAAACGATCAGTAAGAATTTTTGTCTATCAAAGGCGGTAAATGCAATGCTAAAAATTATAGCGGCTTAAAAACCATTTATTCAAAAATAGATGTTTAATAATGAAATGACAACTTTTATAGTCTGTTTAGATTCAAGAAAGAGTATTATGGTCGTTTGAATTTTAAAATTGGTTTAAAATGAAATATGTATACGAATTTTTATGCGGCCTGTCTTGTCCTGTCTGAAAAAACATCAACCATCTCCTACTTCATAGACGTGATCACGTAGAACCCAAATGCATTGGTTTTCATGCACTCTTTCTTGAAAGTGAATAGAGTATAGAGTCCATTATTATCAACTGCCTCAGTCAAAAATTTTAAAAAATTTCTTTTTTAGAGAAGATTTTCTAGTTGTTAACCTGATAAAAGTAATAAATGTCAAACTGACCTTTTGAATCAAATATTCCATATCTGGTGCTTCAGTTAAAAATTGTAAAATATCTTCTTTAGTGAACATTATTAATTTTTTTAGTTTGCACCAAAATGTGAAAACTAAAATGAAAATTTTGAAGATAACTGTTGTTTTATTTTTTTAATTTACTTTTGCTTATGAAAATTTTTGGACTAACTAATTGATAGAGGTTATATTGAGGATAAGATCAAAAGGGGATATTGGAGTGCAATCTTGATCTATTGTGCTTTTTACATTTACAAAGATACAAACACCCATAGCCAGACAAAAGCCACCTTTTTTGTAAAAAATAACTGCTGCATGTGAGACTCAAACCCACGCCACTCATTCCGCCAGGTTCCGAACGCGCTATCGTCAGCCACCTGACTATTGAGCGATCTACGCTATATTGAAACATTTGTAGTTTACAATTTAAACTTTTTTGGACAAAAAGTAAGCTGAAGAAATTTATCTAATGTTTACAAACATTCTGTCTAACGTTAACGTTCGAAAGACAGTTAATGTCGCATAATTAAAATATCGATTATTGATGAAAATCGTACATTTCAGCATCGAATATTTTAACCATAAGCTGCCTAAATATTTCAGTTTTTTGTTATTGGAAGTATTTCGATAATGATCTTTTGACTTTTCTAGAATCACAACCAATCCATGCACTTTCCAATTCAATCTTTTCAATGTTTTCACTTTCAATCATTATTGACGGAGAAGATAATATATTAATTTTTTTGAAGCAAATGATGCTAAAAATTGCAAAAATTTAAAATGGCGGAGCTTGCTTAAAATCAAAAGTGGACATCCTGTATCAAAAGCAAAACTGCTATTGTATTAATTATTATTTGTATTTCAGAAGGCACCAACTGATTTTAATGCTGAAATAACTAATGTTCAACACAGCTTACATTTTTTTTTTACCAAATGGCCAATTTCGTATTTTTGTAATGTTCTGTTCAGTTTTTTTTTTATAAACCGTAGATTACAAGCAATTTAACCAATTTATCCTACAGAATAACAAAAGTGTTTTTAGATATTTGATTTCTCTGAAAAATGAGCTTGTGTTTATAAAATAACAAAGCAAATAAGTATTTGTTTCAGCTTGATTGAGTCATTATGAAACTTGACTTTTACGATGCGAAACAATCGTTTCTTGAATTTAGTCAAAAAATTTCAGTAATTTCTCATTTACACAAAAAAAATATTGTGATGAAAGCTTATAGTCCAGGATCCCTCGACCATTTTTGTACTTGACTACTATCAAGCTAATTTTCCATGAGTAGCTTCATTTTGATGAGACGCCCAACGCTACCACAATCTTTTGGTTGAGGTAGCAAGTATAGAATATGCCAATTTGATGATTCTCAATTTATTTACTGACTAAATCGTTTACTTGGCAGCTATCGATAGTGAACCAGTGCAACAATACGCAGTCGAATAGCATTCACGTATATGTAATGTTTTGTTGCTTTTTTGGATAGGTAATTAAGCGGTGCTAAAAAACAATCGTTTCAGAGAAGAAACTTTCCGACTGGACGTACTATACAAATTATATAAAAGGTATATATTATTATATAAGGAATTGTATATTGTATTGCTTTTATATTACATACAAGGTCACTCTTGCATAATTTTGCCATCATTCACTCAAGAATAAGACTTTTTAAAATGCAATGCACTCAAACTTTTTAAAAAATGCATTGAAAACAAGTTTTTACGTAAGCAGAAGAATAATATTTTAAATTTAGTAGTTACCACAGTTGCTTTGTTTTTTGTTGAATAGTTTTTTTAACAGTTTATTTATTTTAGTTTTATTATTTGTGAATATCATTTTTCTGTCATTATTTGCCAAAATTTGGCATCTCAGACTATTCATTGATTTCTTTACTTTTGTCCAACTACATTAACGTCGGAAAAACTCTTTTTGTTTTTAAGTAGAACATAAAAATTTGAATAGAATAAAGTTACAAAAATGTGATGGCTTTGTATTTTGACCCCCGACTATAGTTTTGTGCTATTTTGGCTCTTCTCAAATAAGTGTACCGGGTGAAATAAGTTTTATCGCTATAATACTATTTAGAAATTGAAGAAATCTTATGAAAAAAGTATTGCAAAAAGTGTATTTGTGGCTGCAATACGGATTTTTTAATAAAAGGCAAACACTGAAATGCTCTAGTATAAAATTTAAAAGTACAATTTTGGTTCTAAAATATATCCAAAATTTAAGATAATAATTTGATTACGTTGCCGCTATCAAAAATAATTATTATGAAATTTACTTTTTTAGTTTTAGATTTTAGTAGTCAGTTACAAATTTGTACAGAAAAAATTGAAAATCTAATGACAGTAGTATTTTTAGAAGAATACCTTCTGGCTGGCTAATAAACTAAAAAAAAAATTATTTGATTATTTTGGATTTGTTCTAAGAAATTGCGATTTTTAACATATTAAATTTTCACTTTTTTTTATTTTTAGAGCTTTAATTGTCTACGCACATAAATAAGTACACGTATCAATTTGGCATATATCTATTATAACTTTTTTTATAAATTATTCATTGCATTAGTTAATTTTTAATTTGCTTAGTCGAAGTTGATTGAAAAATGATTATGTAGTGGACCTCTATAATTGCAAAATTGCTGATTTTATTACCTTATTGTTTCTCAATTAAAATTCACGTTTTCTCAGTAATATCAAGTTATTTTTAGTTTAATGGCTTTCTGATTACACAATAATTGATTTTTTAATATGATTGACTGTAAATATGAAATCTTAGGTTTAAAACATTAGAAAAACTTAAAAAATGTTGACAATTTAATTATTTTATTTTCAAAAATACATCGTACAGTTTTTATTTAAAACATGTTGAACAATATAGAGTTTTTCAGTTTCTGTTGACTAGATTTTAGCAGTCACCTATAATTAAGAGCCAAAAAGCTTTACGGCCTCATGACCGTAAAATGCGCTGAATGTTTTGTGATTGACCCTATTGCTTTGTTGAGAAATTAGAGAGTAACAATAAAATTGTTCACAATTTTTCAGTGTTACTGTAGTTTAATTTTGATGGTAATTACAATAAAAATAATTAGACACAAATAATTTTCGTGAACAATTTGTCATTATTAATACTTTCTACGTTAAAAAATCTGGTCAACAAACTGCCTAAACTGTGGATAATCACAAATAAGCTTTTGATAGTCCTGATATGACTTGAAGCATCAATGGCGATGAATTTTTATTGGTCTTAATGCCGACCTTTAAAACTAAAAAAAACGCTGTTAACGTGTATTATGGTGCCAGGATTAAAGTTCAATTTATTTGATTTCATAACAAAAAACTGTGTCTACTTGCTCTTTTTACTTATACTAAATAATAGTAATACACTCTATCAATTACTTAATTAGCCACAAAATTATTTTTGTTTAAACTTTACTATAGATACAAGTAATGATATGAAAACAAATAATGACAGAAAAATGATATTTAAAAACATTAAAACATAATAAAACTAAAATAAATAAACTGTTAAAAAAACTATTTAACAAAAAACAAAGCAACTGTGGTAACTACTAAATTTAAAACATTATTCTTCTGCTTACATAAAAACTTGTTTTCAATGCACTTTTTAAAAAGTTTGACCGTCATAAGTCTTATTTCTTCAGTGAATGATGGCAAAATTATGCAAGAGTGACCTTGTATGTAATATAAAAGCAATACAGTATACAATTCCTTATATAATGATATATATTTTTTATATAATTTGTATCGTACGCTCGGCCGGAAAGTTTCTTCTCTGAAGCGATTGTTTTTTAGCACCGCTTAATCACCTATCTAAACAAGCAATAGAACATTGCATATAGGTGAGCGCTATTCGACTGTGTATTGTTGCATTGGTCCACTATCGGTAGCCGCCAAGTGAACGATTCAGTCAGTAAATAAATTGTGATAAGTAATATATGTAGTTCAATTTAAAAAATGCAAATCGACTGTTTCGATAGCCGAAGAATACACGAGCTGCATCTACAATATATATTTTATATGTTAAGTGCAGAAATAGTTCAATCGGTGATTGGAGTGTCGACATTAATATTATGAATGTCAGATCTAAATGCAATTTTTTTGAATAAATCAGTTAGGTTGGATACTGATTTACCATAATTTCATGATAAAGAACAAATGAATTTTTTGAAAAAGGTGATTCTTTCTTAGAAGACACATCGTATATTAAACGTGCTTCAAAATTTTAAATTTGCTGCTTTTTTTTCAGTACGTTTTAACTACAATATGCAGTAAAAATAGCACTAAAGTGTCGCATAGAGCTTTTATTTGAGTAATTTTAAGAAAAAGCATGAATTTAAAAGCCTTTATGCAGTTATCTATAAAGTTTAAAATCTTAAATTTTAAATTATCTATCATGTTTTTTAGATTAGATTTTATTTGTTTTTTTTTACTTCTTACAACTTATAGGCTTTTTTTCAATAACAATCTTAGATGTTCCTGCAAATTCTTTTTGTTGAGTTACAGGAAAACTAAATTTTTAATTTTGGTTTCTCTGTCAAAATACCTGATAATTGACGAAAAAATTACTTCAAAGTTCAATAGACAATAGTTTTTTCTAGGACAGATTATTTATTAGCTTTTAGTTTTTATTAAAAAAAAAACTTATTATAGATCAAATTTTGGTCTGAATTTGATATTTATGTATTAACATAAAGATAAATGTACCTTTTGAAATTAGCACAATATCCGACAGATTGCCGCCAGCTCTACAACTGTTACAACTTTTAAAATCTACAATGAAAAATAACAGTAATTTAAATAAAATAATAATAATAATAAAAAATAAATTTAGCGTTTGTTTTAGGAATAATTAAATATGTTAATTAACTGAGTCAACGTTACTTTTTAAGAAAGCTGTTGTTTTTGTTATTTTGTAGTCGTGTGTCATTTGACATAATCTATCTCTAATAATTAAATTAGAATGAGAGAGAAAAAATAAACATTAAAGTCAACAACATAATTATTAGGTAGAAACATAGCTGGAAAACACAAATTGTCGCAAACAGGTTATTTTTAGTTCCAAGATACAGTAAAATGGTATTATCAGATTGTTTTTTTATTCGCTTCTTTCTCCTTTGCTTTACACCCAACTGTAGCTCTTACAAATTTTTGCTTATTATTTCTTCTCTTAGATTTATTTTTTCCTAGAAGTTCCTATGCATATGTCGTCTAAATTGAAGCAATCGTCACGTAACTGACAATTGCGGTCTTTTTCTGATGAGCTGCAGAAAATACTTTTTGCGCAGTATCTACTTTTAATATTGCGCAATTAATTATTTTAATTAATAATAGTTTTATCATTTGTGTGATAATATTTAGAAGAAACTTCATTTTTATTTAATAATTTTGCTTTGATTGTAATTTTTTATTTATTTGTTCTGTTTATGTGTTTGAATTTTTTACTTCTTGTCTTATTGTGTCGCTATTGACGGTTATTTATGATATCTTCTTTTACTTTTTAAAGTTCAAACTATTTTTCTCATAGATTTGTGTGGACATCAATGTTTCAAACTTTTTGATATGGTTTCTTTCTTTTTTAATAATTGATTTCAAAGATATTTTTTATTATTTTTACAACGTTTTGTGTTTGCTTTTTTCTTTTTTGTGTCATATGTTTATTGTTTTACATGTATTAAATTATGTTGTTTATTTTATAAGTTTTTTATACATTATCGGTTTTTTGTGTATATAGGATAATTAAATCACGGATAACCTTCACCAACCTGCATTAATTCAGTATTAGACCTAAAAACGTTTTATGAATAAAACCGACTACATGGTTTTTGGCTAAAACTATAATGTATGTGCAGTTTCAGCAATTATTTTAACTTTTGATATACTATACTCTGAAGTCTATTGGTCATAATAGCTTAGTTGCAATTTTTTTAATTAGGAATAGAGATTAGATTGAAACAGAAAAATTAATTTGTTAGAAAATTAAAACATGTAGAAAAAAATTATAAACATTTTAATTAATAATTTATTGATAACAAACTAAATGTATACAACTACAATGTGGCAACTAGAAATCTAATATGGTGGTTTCTTTACAACGTTTTTAAATACTAAATAGATTATTTAAAATTGATATCTTTAATAGTTGTTGTATATAGTTAGTAGTAATTGGAAAATATAATAAAAAGATTGTAACCATTATAAAATTTTTACTTGAACACACCTAGTAATGTTTCACAGGATACAAACTCTAGTTTTGGTTAAGCGGAACCTTAAGCGTTATTCCTACTTTCGGAAAAATTCTTAGAGAAAAGTGTTTCCAGACAAATCTATAATTATAATGAACTAAATAACAACGAGTTTTGTTACGAAAGCTTAGAAAAATTAAAGGCCGTAGGCATTTTTTCAGTACTTTAGTACTTCTTGACTTTTCAAAAGCGTTTGATACCATTGAACGCTTATACTGCCGAGATTTTTTCATCTATTAGGTACATTATATCAAATTCAATGGAGCTTGCAGACGATACGCTACTTTCTTGCTCCTCTTTTCACAAATACAATTTAAATCAGACATGTAAAGTGGTTTAAAGGCCATTTTGGTAGATTGCTCTAAACACAAACTTGTTTGTTTTGGACTTATACAGCTCATAGTGAGCATACTGGACAAAGTGCAGATTAGCGACTCATTTATCTCAGTATTTTCAAAAATTAAACAAAATACCAAATTTTTGCTACAAGCCTTCTTCTTGTTTTTTTGGCAAAAACAAAAATTAATATAAAAAAATCAAAGTTACTAAAAGTTTAATTTAAGAATGTATTTAACTGTATAACAAATAATAACTATATGAATCATAAATTTTCTCCATATAGGATACAAGTAACCGCAAAGCTATTATTGCTGTTTCACTATTTATAATTGCTATATAATTGGAAGTATTTGATTATTATTTACGTGGCACGTGCGGTATGACTGTATTAATAATCCAAATACAGCAAAGAAGATTGCTAATTTCCTCTTAGGCTCCATAAATGGCGTTATTTGGGACTATCTTTGACAATTAAATTTTCATTTTGATTAGTTTAATAGTGTTTTTTTTTTATTTTTTAGCTGTGTTGGTATTATATCCGTATCTTACGATTCATATGCGTGAATTGGGAATCAATGTACAAGAGGCAGCGACCATGACCGCCATTGGACCGGTTATAGCATTTATAATGCCCCCGTTAACAGGACTCATCGCTGACAAAATTGGAAACTTTAGAGTAAGCAGTTTAAAAAAAAATTGAAAATTTAATAAAACCATTGAGATAAAACTTAATTCAATTGTTTCTTAGATAAAAGTTCTGAGTGAACCTCATATTCAAAAGTGTTTATTTTTTTTATATACATTTTTTTTTATAAAAAATTGATATTTTATAAACATTCTAATATAATATGGTGTTTTGCCATTTTTGTGTGTTGTGAATTACATAATTTTTTCCAAACGCACATCAAGATTTTGGTCAATAGACAATATGTCTATTGTTTTTTTTTTAATACATTTTATTTAATCTTTTGTATTCACTATTGTTTCTTGTCTTTTTTAATCTTTCTCATTTTTCGTTTACAAACATTGTCATCTTTTTTTTTCCACTTTTATACTTTTCTTACTTTTATCCTCATACACTTTTGCAATTATTTCTAATTGTTTTTATTCAAACTTACATGCTTTTTTGCCGGCGACTACTTTTTTTCCATTTTTTTATTATTATATGTCCCATATAGTACTTCTGCTATTTTTTTCTTTTTTGCATTTTATATATTTCCACACTATACATTATCACGTTTTTTACTATCCTCTCAGAAAAGCATATCTTTTTCAAACACTTTTTTCTCTATGCTCCAAATTTGTGCTATTTATTATTGTCGTATTATCAGAATAGCTAGAACTAAACGTAAAAATGAAAAAAAAACAAAGCCAGTTATAAAAAGAGATAAAAGTAAAAGTATGTGAAATGTGTGAAGATAAAACCGAAACAATATATGAAAGATTTTAAAAATCTAGAGGAAGAAATTGGCGATTGGATATTAAATAAAGAAAAAACGAGAATAAAATGATATTTATTGATAAAAAGAAAGAAAAAACTTATAAAATAACAACAAAAACACAAGAACCATTTTTCAATGCCAAAAGATTAATGTTTGCATTTATAAATAGTTAATAATATTTTTATTATTAATATTTGATTTCATACGACAAAACTTTGGATTTGCTGTGTTTGTAAAACTGGCATTTTTCTACAATATTATAATTTTATATTAATTATATTACATTATTGAATTTAATAAATAACAATAATTTGCTTTAAAAAGAAATAAATTAGTATATAAAAAAAAAGCTAATACAATAATTAAATTATTGTAAATAGACATAGATTCGCAAATTCAAGGTATTTAAATGTTTATAAGTCAATATTTTTTGAAGAATTAGAGCTACCAAAATAAAATAATTTTTTCTTAAAAAGCTAAATTTCTAATAATTTTTTTTATGTTATTTTTTATATACATAAAAATTTAGAATTTTAATAAAAAACGACAAACACATAAGAACACAAATTATTGCTTAAAACATGCTTATGTTTATACAGTAAATAGATAATTTAGTTTCCTTTGCAGTCAAGAATATTTAAAAATAGAAAAAACATTTTTTTAAAAAAGAAGCCAAAATTAAAAGGTGTTATTACGAAGTCGTAAATAAATATAAGTAAACACAAATTTAAGGGAATTTGTATTAACCTAACAAAGAATCAAGAATTAAAATTCACTTCAATACCTTCTGAACCTAAATTAATCAAAAATTGACATAAATTAAAATAAAGTTTCAAAAAATAAAAAAAATCAGATTTTGAGGATCTAGAGGAAGAAATTGGCGACTGGAGTATAATATTAAAGAAGGAAAAAAGGAGAATAAAATGAATTAAAGTGATAGTGATAAAAAGAAAGAAAGAACTTATAAAATAACAACAAAAACACAAGGACCATTTTCCAAAGCCAAAAGATTAATGTATGCATTTATAAATAGTTAATAATATTTTTATTATTACAATTTGATTTCATACGATAACAAATTTTCGATTATGCAAGGATTTGCTGTGTTGGTGAAAGTGGCATTTTACTAGAATATTATTATTTTATATTATTGCATTATCGAATTTAGTAAAAAATAACAATTTGCTTTAAAAATAAATAAATTAGTAATAAAACAATAAGCTAATACAATAATTAAATTATTGTAAATAGACATAGAATAGCAAATTCAAGATATTTAAACGTTTATAAGTCAATATTTTTTAAAGAATTAGAGCTACCAAAATAAAATAAATTTTTTTTTTAAAGTAAATTTCTAATTATGTTTTTACGTGTTATTTTTTATATATATAAAAATTTTTTTTGGGAATTTAGAAATTTAATAAAAAACGACAAACATTTTAAGAACACAAATCATTGCTTAAAACATGCTTATGTTTATACAGTAAATAGATAATTTAGTTTCCTTTGCAGTCAAGAATATTTAAAAATAGAAAAAACATTTTTTAAAAAAGAAGCCAAAATTAAAAGGTATATTAAGAAGTCGTAAATAAATATAATAATAAACACAAATTTAAGGGAATTTGTATTAACCTAACAAAGAATCAAGAACTAAAATTCACCTCACCTTCATTAACCAAAAATTAATCTAAATTTAAAAAAAAAATTAAATGAAGTTTCAAAAAATAAAAGAAAAATTCATATAAAAAAAACAGAAATTTAGAGCATATTTTGTAATATATCTGTGATTAGTTTTATATATGATTAGCCTTTATTAAACGCTTAGATCAATTTAAGTTAGGGTTTATATACACTGTTTAAAAAGTAAACAATTTTTTTAAGCTTTTGTTGCACATTTATTGCCGAGATCAAACTTTTTACATAATTAGTTGTTTTATCTTTTTCTTTTATTTTTAGGTAATGTTAGCAATCTGTTCTGGACTTGGGGGCGCTGCAGCACTTTTGTTACTGTTGGTTCCCGTTGGTCGAGTTACAATAATTTATCCCGATAAAATAATTCTTGGTATGTCATGTCCAACAGGGGATTTATTACACTTTTCAGTTGATCAGCAACATCCATGTAACTCTATTCAAAACCTAACTGAAACTCCTTTACAATTGGAGTCATGTGGCTTTGCTTGTAAGGCTGTTTTAACAGCAAATCAGTCGCATGATGTAGTTAACACACAAAGTTTTGGTCTACAGATGTTTAATCTTGAAAAAAACTTAACAACTACGTACGCTTATACTCTTACAGAAGAAGATTTACCTGGTCGTGAATTTACCGCAAAAACTTTAAATCTTAAAACTCTTAGATACAACGAAAGATATTTGACGGCTATAAGAAAACTTTCAAAAAATTTGTATTATTTTCCTACAGCAACGTTATTTAATTTATCTTGTGACCTTTCGGAAACTACAGATTTTACACAATGTGTGCTGGGAGCAAGTCAAACTTTTGATCATTTTAAGAAACCTATTGGTAAAAATTTTGCTGCTATTTTAAAGCCATTAGACATGACTGTGGAAGACTCTGCTGAACAAGTACAATATTTTAATGCTTTCCTACAAGGTAATCGTAATACTACATGTTTAGATGGATTTATTAGCTCTGGACAATATGTATCTATTAATATTCCTATTTTAAATGAGAACAAAACCGATATTATAAAACATCTTGAGCTTGGTAGTTGCGCTCCAAAATGCATTTCAACAGCACCAAGGAAATTAGTTTGTTCAAACGACAAGACACATATTGAATTTGACATGAGTTTAACATTTTGGACCTATTTGGCAGTTCGAGTGTTAGTTGGGGTATTTAGTGGTATATCTTTTGCTATGTTTGAAGGAGCTGTTATTGCTATTTTAAGGGAACATAAAGCTGATTATGGACTTCAGCGAATTTATGCATCTATTGGTGGGATGATAAGTTCACCTTTATCTGGACTTCTCGTAGATTATGCAAGTCAAGGCAAAGATTACACAAATTTCACGTAATTATTCATACTTTTATTAGACGAACTTAACATTTTATTTTAGGCCAATATTCTTTCTATATGCAATACTCAAAGTTCTTAGCGGGTTTTTGATGCTTTTCATCAATTTGGAGTTTAAAAAACCAGCCCAAAGTGTTTTCAAAGAAGTGATTACTGTTTTGAAAAACCTTGAGCTGATTGTTTTGTTTATTGCATGCTTAGTTTTAGGTTTGTTTAGTTACAATCATTTGTGAGTATTTATTAACTGCTGGTTTTAGGTAGCGCCTGGGGATATATTGAAAGTTTTCTCTTTTGGCTTTTACAAGATATGGGAGGATCTAAAACATTAATGGGATTGACCATCACAATAGGAGGCTTAGTTGGCATACCTTTCCTTGTTTTGTCGGGTCCTATAATAAAAAGAATTGGTCATACAAATGTAATTTTTTTAGGATTTGTTTTTTATGCTATTCGCTTAGTTGGATATTCAGTCATTTATAATCCTTGGCTGTGTCTCATATTTGAAGCAATGGAAAGTATTACGTTTGGCTTGAGCTTCACAGCTGCCGTAACTTATGCAGCAAAATTATCAACAACAACTACTGACGCAACAATTCAGGGTTTATTAGGTGGATTCTATTTTGCTGTTGGTACGTTTTTTTTATAAGATAGTTATTCAACTGTTTTAACAAATATTTTTAGGTAAAGGAATTGGAAGTTTAGTGGGAGGACATTTAATGAAACGTTATGGAATTAGAGAAGTTTTCCAGAAATTTGCTATCTTTATTTCTATTTTTGCAGTTGTGTTTATTGCTTTCTACCATCTGTATATGAAAAAAAGATCGCCCGTAAACAATGGTGTAACTAAAAAAGACGTAGAAAAGCCTACTCAAGAATTTGTTAATGTTGATTTAAATGTGAAAACTCCCGCCAATAATGATGTTCCTATCAGCTACGAAGATACATTGGCAAATCCTGCATTTGAAAGTCCAGAGTTTGATGAACAAGAAATAGATACTAACAAAACAAACAAAACATCGTCTTAGTATTATTTTATTTAAATTTTTATAGATCTAGTCTAGTCTAACTGTTGTTTTTATACTTCGAATGTCGTGGCGAATTGGCGAGCTTTTTAATTTATCGTTGATGTTGTACAAATTGCCAGTTCAAGCAGAACGTTTGAGCAAAAAAACTCAAGAAAATTCATAGGCCAACAAAGTAATTAGATTACAATGCTTAGTTTTTGTTTGATGATACGATAGATTTTTGATTCATGAGTGGTTGATTTTTTTTGAGTTTTGATTTTGAAGTTGAAGATTTTGCAATGATTTCTATCCGTTTTTTGCTTTTTGTTACATCACAAACAAATAGCATTAGCAAAGATTACAAACAAGCAATCATTTTAGTAGTTAGGGTTTGATTTGGCCGTAGTTGAATCAGTTTTTTTTATGTTTTTATTTTATGCATGTAATGTTTTACTCATTGTTTTATTATATATTTTATTAAGATCGTGTAATTTTTTTGCTTAATGATTTCATGTTTATATAACTTTTGCGGGTCCGATATGTTAGAACTGGCATATTTGGTATATTTTAGATAATTCTTGTTATGAGATTTTGTATTTTTATTGCATCAAAAACTATCAAATCTAGCTCTATATCTGTGATATTGTAGGTGTTTACAAAACATTTTATTTTATGTTGGAATAGATAATAAAAAGTCCTACATAAATCACTTTTATTCAAGGGCTCAACCTTAGCATTAGAAATAAATATAAAAATATCAAATGATATGTTTAGTTAACTTATGTACATAAATATAATATATCACACTTGTTTTACAAATTGCTTAACAGTCTTGTTCATCACTACCGTCACTACATTCAATATAACCATTACATAATCTACTTTTAGGCAGGCATTCTCCCAGTGGACACCTATGTCCTAAACACACACTTTTACTAATTTTTGTACTATTTTCATTACTGTTTTTCATTTGATGATCAATCCACGTAACAAAATTTGCAACTTTGGTATAAACTCCTGGTCTATTAGCTCTTGCACATCCGTATCCATTGCTGGTAATTCCTTGCAAGACCCATCTTCCATTTGATTCTGGACACATAAGCGGACCCCCGGAATCTCCAAGACAAGCGTCTCTTCCACCACGTTCATAACCCGCACAAAACATATCATCTGTAATTTTATACAGCGGAAGAAATACGGTTCGTTTACGACACTCTACTGTAGATATGATAGGAACTACAACTTCTTGTAAAGTATCCGCTAAATATTAAAAAAAGTTATGATTGAAACTTTAGATTGTACAACACTTACGAAATATTCTTCCGACTTCAAACAGCTGACCCCATCCTACAACAGTACAAAGTCTTCCATCATTTAAATTTTCATTATGTTGTGGAAGACAAATAGGTCGTACGTAATCACTAAAAACCACAGGATGTTCCATTTTTAGCAAAGATATATCATTTATAAATCCAGAATCTACATAGCCAGGGTGAACAATAATTTGAACAATTGTTTGTAGTTGCTCATACGGAGACGGCAAAGTAGTGCCTCGACGCAAAGCTCCTAAGCGTGCCACCCAATACTCATCTTGTGAACTAAAAATCCCATTATTTTAAAAAATCAATAGTCAGTAGAACCCTTACTGAAAAAAACAATGTCCAGCAGACACCAGCCAAGTATCTGATAATAAAGTTGCGCCACATTGAAACTCCCCTTCTTTATAGAGTGCTGCTTGCCACGGCCAAGAACCTAACCCAGCATTTCCTCCCCCAACAATCCTATAAGCCCGCCTGTTTAAAATAAAAGCAAATTCTTATAAACATTTTAGCTTACCTAGCAATATGCTTGACTGCTTGTGGCCTTGCCCCACACTCAAGCGATTGACATTTGACTTCAATTACTTTTTTGGATAAGCATTTACTCTCTGTAAAAGCTAGCTGATGAGAGCTTATATTCTGCTCTGTCGTGGTTATCAGCTCATAGTATTTAGAAGAATGAGTTTCTTCAGAGACTTTTTTTACTGAATCTAAATACCTATAATCAAATTAATTAAACATTTTAATATATGAATTTTTCCAAAATAATTTACTGATAAGTCATGGTTTTACAAACCGCCGCTCCTAAATCTCTAATTGATAAGAGAAAATTGGTAGTGTTTTCCACGCAAAGTTTACCCCAAACGCCAAATTTTTGAACAATAAGAAAACCTTGAGAAGAATACGGGAATTGTCTTGCGTCTTCTACGTTAGATGCAATAGTCACACATTGGCGTTCATCATCGCCTTGCGGACAGTCACTAATTCCATCGCAAATTTTGTTTTTATTAATACACATTTTTGAATTGGAACACACATACTGTTGGGGCTTACACCAGTCTATAAATAAAATAATTTATTTTATAAAATGAATATGAATAATGTTTGTACCACACTGATTTTCATCTGAAAAGTCCCAACAGTCAACTACACCATCACAAATTTTTCTCATCAAATATTGAGATTTAAGGTAATCAGCGCAGTTGCAATCTTGTTCATCTTTTCCATCATTACAATCAATTAATTGGTTACATTTGGTTGTTTCTGGCAAACATTGGCCATCATTACACTTAATGCTTGAGTTATCACATTCTAAAAATAATTTCTTAAAAATCGTAAATTAAATAAATCAAGATTACCTACCTGTTTTATTAACAAAAAAATTGTTATAGCCATTGACCTTTTCGTCGGTAGGAAACCCATTAATTTTGTTTAAAGTTTTGGTTAAAATCTTAAATCCTGAATGATTAACGGTATAACTAGACGAAATTGCTTTTGTAGAAATAATTGGTTCTTTGTCAATTATCGTTAAATTATCATAAATTTTACTAATTTCTGAAAGTTGCTTAATTTTGTCCGGCGTTAATATATTGAAATTTTTAATTGAACCTTCTCGGTTGCTAGACACGGATGAGTTTGTGGCATAAACAGCCACTTCATTTGTACGGTTTTGATTCATTTTGGGATTACGCTGATCTTCTGATGGTTCAGTGGTAAAATTAAGCGTTCCCATAATATGAAAATTTTTCAATTGGTTTTTAGAAACTTTTACTTTACTAATTTCGGAACTTATTGATGTTACAACTTCAGTTTGAATTTGTTCTCCTTGATCAAAATCCGTGAAATCATTTAAACGAGTTGAACCCGGAAAGCTTCGATTTTCTATTGATAGGTTTGTATCGTTAGGTTTGAAGGGTTTTTTTCGAAGAGGCCGGCTAATACCGGAATTTGATTTAACAGGAAGAAGTGTCACTAATGGTGATTTTGTGGTTTGCAAAATTAAGCTTTGCTCATCTTCGTCAACAACTTCAACTTGACCCTGACCCAAACTCATGTCTTCACTAAATTCAAGATCATATGTTGCAGTAGATACAATTGGTGTATTTCTTGTTAAATCGGATGGAATTTTTAGCGCTGATGCCAGATTATGGAAAATTGAAGACAAGTTGTTCAGAATTTGTTCTTGTTGGTGAGTAGTTTTAGTGTCTAAAGGTGTATATTTAATAGTGTCTACTTTAATAAAACTTGTGGTAGGATTTGGTTTGACTGTATTGAAAACAGAAGCTGGTGTAACTTGTGAAATTTTATTCACAGGAATAGGATGACTCTTTAAGCTGGTAGAGCCAAGAGCTTCTAAGTTTTGATTGTGATAAGAAAGACCTGGATTAGTAAAACTTGTGTAAATAGGCTGTTTATTTAATAAAAGTGTAGGTGAAGAGGTAGATTCGTCTACTGTTGAAATTATAGGAACCCAAGGTTCTTGATTAAACATTTGAGAATTGATAAAATGATTTATAGGGCTAGTACTTTTGAGAGTGAATACTGAAGGCGTATTAGTTGTAGTAGTGGTTGATGTAGTAGAACTAGTTGTCGTTGATGATAATTTAAGTTTTTCAATAGCAGCAATTTTATATAATGAACTACTGATTGATTCTTTACGTGTTGTAGATTTACTTGTTGTTGTAGTAGTACTTCTTGCTTTAGGAAATGTGTTATCAGTCTTTTTTTCTGTAATATCAGCTTCAGTTTTACTAATTTTAAATGATCCTTGCACAACAGGCAAATCATTTTCGTTTATTTCAATTTCATGAATTTTTCTTGCTGTTGTTGTTTTAATTGTAGGTCGTGTAGTTGTTTTAAAAACTACTCCTTTACTAGCTTTAGTCTCTTTTGGTTTTTTTAATGTGGTTTGCCGATAGCTAAAGTCTTTAATTTGTACAACTTCTATGTGTTTGGGGTCAAACCTAATCATGCGAAAGACAGGTTTTCGAGCTATTGCATCAGTAATGAGAATATCACGAATATTTTTTTCAAGATTTGCTACGTGTCGTGATAGTTTGTTTTTGTTAAAAACTAATTTAAAAAATACTGTAACGGTATCATTTCCAAATTTATCTAAAGTGCATGATATCAATGCTGGTCCTAGTATACTTCTTTGATATAGTGTTTCTAATTGCAGTCTGTACCTCTTAGCTTTTTCTTGTAAAAGTCCGCCAATAAAACGATCACCTCTTAAAACTCTTGCACTACAACGATATGAGAGAAAATCTGGAAAAAAATGTTTTTTATTCATTAAAAAAAAAGACATGTTTCTTACCAGTATTACTAGAAGGTTCAGTATGTAATGTTCCTATATAAAGTGCTATTCCTGCAACTGCAAGTACTACAAAAAACACAACCAAAGAAGCTATAACTAGACCTATAGGACAGCACTTTTTTTTTGACTTTGTTTCGGGATATGCTCGTATGGGCACTCCTTCCTGCCAAAGGGTGTGTACGGAAGGAGTTCCTCTTCTATTGCAAACTGACATTGCATAATCATTCTGCAAAATAATAATAAAAAATACTTGGTATGTAATAAAATCAAGATAACCGTTTTCGAAAATATTTACAAGGGCAGGGTACTTGCTATGTGTCAGATAACGGTAAATTTTGTTATATTTTTACAAAAACATTAAATTGTTTCATATTTCACTTGGATTATAACGGAAATAAAGAGTTCATTTACCCAAGGAAGTGTCAGAGCTTCCAATGAAGGACGCGCTTTAATCTCCATTGAATTGCACCAAACCTGGTCGCGACTAATCACCCATTGCGTTAAATTTAACTAGGTAAACCAAATGTTTATTATTTTCTTAAAGATGATAAATATTATCTAAAAAAATATGCGGTCTCAATGGAAATTTGTTCTAATTAAGCATCGTTCAATATTATCTGAATTGTTTAATAATGAAGCATAAGTATCAATTGTTTTTAATAGCATTTTTGAATGAAAATTAAAAAACTGCAATTTTTTTTTCAAGTTTATAATTGGAAGTTGTAATTCAATATATTATAATTGATTTGAAGATTTTACTTTTAAATGGGCTGAATACAAAACAATGGGTTGGGCAATGGAAAGAATATCCTGGGAAACCACCTGGCCATCAATACATGTGCCCGCATGATGTATCAGAATATCCTACTCTTTATATTGTTTATTATTGAATAAGACTAATTATACGAGTTTTCAGCGTCATGAGCATTAAATGGTTTGTTGTACTCATGTTTATGTATTTTGAATCAGTTACAGATAAACCACGTGACGTATGAAATTTGTCTCACAATGAGAAATGAAAAAAACAAATTGAGATAAAGCAAATTGAAAAACTTTAATCCGTAAACATTGAAGCCCGTTATAAACCTAATGAGAAGACAACGTCCTTTTCCGGCGACCTCAACGATAATAATCTTATAATGCATGAGAGAGCCCAAAAAATGTTTATGAACAACTTCTAGATGCGATAATAATCGGGTACCATCCAACGAAGAAAAAGACACCTTGTTTTGGCTAATCAGAAAAACCGCTAGGTTAAATAAAATGTTAATTAATTGAATAATTTATTTCCGTTTCTCAGAGCAAATTCCCACAAATCATTCTGTGAACCATTTGGTTTAAAATCTGCAATTTATGAAAAACAACAAAGGTCTCAAATTAGTACCTTGTGGGACTTTAAAGGTTTTCTTTTTATATTTTTGTGATGGCAGAATTCTTCAGACATTATTATTCGACTTAAGCATTTTAATCAGTCTACAAAAGCATGCAAAGAACTTTGGTCCAAACAATTAGTCATTTCCAGCAATAGCACGGGTGGTCTTGGTTTTTAGCACCCAGCAATGTGATAAATTATAATTGATACGCGAAGCGGATGATCTTTTCTTTTGCTATTGCTGTTATTTAAAGACAGAAGATTCAAGATGAGCAAACGACCTTGCCAAGGTTCTTAGCCCCATCATCTACACGCGATTTTCTACATTAGTTCATTCTGTAGACCGCCATCCGACCGGTTTAATTGCTACAGTCGCACTTATTTCTTGGATCGTTATCCTATCAGACAAACTTTAATTTTATTGTTTTTTGTTACGCATCAGTTGTTTGTCAACACAAGAAATGCGTTTCCTATTATCTTTCTGACCAACAACTAAGAAAAATAATGATTTTGGAACTAAAAAAACAAAGCAGAATAATACTAGGCACGTTTCGTTTTTGTTCCAAATCTACACATCTATCTAAAGATAGATATTTCTAAAGAAAACAATTTAATTTTAATAATTGCAGGGAATTGTAAGACGGGAAACTATCATTTGCAATTTATCTTACATACACACTACAATAGAGAGAATATATCGCATTTTTGTCAATTTTTTATATTATAGCTTTCATATTACACTTCCTTAAATATCGTCTACTTTTTGAGCGAACTTAAATATTACTGTTTCAATTGATTACGAATAATCCTGCGACAAATACTGTCCAAAATAACACTTTTCCGAAAATGCCGCTTTTTCATTTTAATAAAAAAAATCGTTCAAAAAAATCTTCCTAATTTTTGATGACATGACAGCTGCAAAAGATTGTAGAAGGATTCTTGCTTATTTTAATAAAGAAATAGGTAGTAGAAAAACTAGGTAATTGTTTACTTTAGCTGCTTGTCTAACAGAATTAGACCTAATCTGCGAAGAGAATAGTGGTACCTATTTTGCAATTTTTAAGCAGTTTTGTTGTAGTAGTCCAAGCACAATGACGACAACATTTAACCCTGCTTATTGAAGCCAAATCTCGTAAACAATTTGCTAGAAGACCATCACCTACCTGCGTTCTGTTTGGCAATTGTTGAAAAGATGTAACAAAAGATTTTTCTTTTGAAAGACACGCTGTTATCCAACAAAACATGAAAAAATTTGAAAACATTTTGAGAATCATATCTATGAATTAAAAAAAAACTTAAGCCGCTAATGTGTAAAAACCAAGTGTAAAAAAGAACGATGACGTTATTCCTATCGACGGCAAGACAAATAAATTGTCATAAAAAAACAATAAAAAGTATGTGGGTTAATTGTTAAAAAATAGAAAATCTTTGAAGATTTGCAAGAATGTCAAAAAATAAAAAATTTACATTATGTTACAAAATAATAAAATATCTGTCATTAACATTACTGCAAGATCTGGACAAAACAAGAAACAATAAATGTAAAAACTTAAAAATAAAAAATTATATCTTGTTGTAATTCTTGTACAACATAATCAAACAAATAAAAGATAAAATTTTAGAAATTTTATTATTATAAAAATCTAAAAAAAATAACAAAATTTACAAAAGAAATAATTATAAAAATATAAAACATAGCAAACACAGTGATAATAAATGTAGAAATGGCAATAAACGGTAGGTACTAAACCAAAAATTATTATAAAATAGAATTATGTTAGGCAAATTATAAGGAAAAACGCAAAATCAGATTTAAAAATAAAACTAAACATTTTGAGAATGTTACGTAGAAAACTATAAAAATGTACTACACATAAGAAAGCCTTTTAATAAATTGATTTTTGCAAATACAAATGAACAAATCATAATTAAAAATTTTAAATATATTACAAAATTAATTATAAATTAAAAATCGTAACTAAGTAAACAACAAAATGACAATATGTATAAAATATTTAATAGAATAAGCAGACAACAATATAAAAAATAAATTATATAAATTCTAAATTTAAATTTAAAACTAAAATAAGATAGAAAATGAAAAATTTAAGCAAAGCATGCTGCTATGTTCACCAAAAAATATTAAAAAAAAAGCTCAAAAAAAGTTTGAAAGAGAGGTATAAAATGTTGAAAATAAATTAATTATATGCAAAAAACATAATATGAAAAAAAAAATAAAACAAACAAAAAAAAGTTGCATGCTAAGCAAAAAAAATCAATACTTTCAAATATATGGTAGTTAAGTATGTACTGTACTCTTTTTATTTAGTTTAAAAAATTTAAAATCATATTAGTCAAGGAAAACCAAAACCATCTTTCAGAACAGATAATTCTCCAATTATATAGGAAGTGTTTGGTCAAATATAAATGATAATATATAAAATTTTAAATAATTAAAAAAATATAAATGATAATATATAACATTTTTAAATAATTAAAAAAATTTGTTATCTGTATTTTTTGTTTTATTATTTCTATTTTCCTAAATTAATTAGTTTTTATTAATTTAAATGATATGATTTTTAAGACATAACCTGTAAAATATAAAAAAATAGTATGTTTGCGACAAAATGACATTTTTTAAAAAAGCAGTTTTTCTATTTTGAAAATAAATATGTAAATATAGACATGTAACAGAATCTTAGATTTAGTAATTCAACGCAACTTACGTTTCCTAAACTCTAACTTAAAAAAACCAAGTTTGACTCCAATATAAAAAAAATTTAGTCAAAGATCTACAAGAAAATTTCTTAAACACTACACTTGAGTTGGTTTTTTTATAAAATATCATTAAAATTATATGGCTCTATTATTTATTCTTGCCAACAGATTGTCTTTTAATTTTAAACATTAATAGTCATTTTTATTCATTTATTTTATTTTAATTTTGTCTGTTTTTTTAGTAGTCGTTTTAATTTTTTATATTTAGTTTAGTACTATTTTGTTATATAAAACTATCTTTATTTTTATAAGCTTACTGATAATAATAAGACGCAACATTTATACGTGGAAAGAAGCGTTTATAAACAAGACATAGAAATCCAAGATCACAGAACGGCTTTTGATAAGTTAAGCCCTGTCTGAAAGAGATTTATTTGATACTTCGGACTTGGGCTATGCATGAAACTAACTTGACAAACAACCTAGACTTTATTAAAGTAAAGCAAAGATGTAATTACCACGTCCCTGGATGTTCAGTAATATTATTAAATAATTGTTTCTCGTGTGCTAATTACTAAAAATAATAAAACTAAAAAAATCATTTTGCTGTTATGTAAAATAAAATTAACTCTAATTTATGCCATGTCCTCATGTGTAATGACCATCTTCAAGATCATTGCTAGTGTGAAAACAGATGCTTAATTACTAAATCTTTTTTTTATCAAGATGAGAATGCATTTAAAATTGTAACTGTTGACTGAGTTATTTACCATCTGAATGATGGTAAATAAGACAAAAAATTGCTTGAGAAGCTAAGCAAATCAGCTAATCAAGCGGCTAACTAAACGTGAAGCTTTCACTTCTAATTATTTCTTGAAATGGATGAAAACTGAAATAAATGCAAATTATTTATTATCTGATCAAAACTATAGATATAATTGAATATTTTACTAGATTCAGTCTATTTATTTTTACAAAAATATCTTGCTCTTTATTGTCTCAACTTTTTATAATTGAAAATTAATTCTCGTTCTTATGTAATTATAATATTTTTTTTCTTTTTCTTTCCAGCGACCTTCTAGTTTAGGTTTAATATTTTCACTCCCAAACTGCTGGCCTTCTGGGTTCAACGTGACTCAATTTTAGCAAAGGATCTACAGTCGGTTGCTTTCTGCTTTTAGAGACATCAAATCTTCTAAGCGGCGTAAAATCATTAGAGCTCAATGTATTTTTGGTATCTTTTTGCGATCTGGCCTCGGCTTCAAACTAGATGACCAGATTGCTAAGAAATTTTTTGGGTTCGTTGGTTGACCAACAGTCTAACATCTTTAAAAACCAATATCAAAATAGCCGTTCAAAAAACTATATTAGTCATACATGTTTTGGACATATTCAACAAAACATCAAACATTAGTTGAAATATATCAAAAAAACATAGTTTTTGCAATTTTATTATGATAGGAAATTTGCCTTTAAACGATGTTTTTTCTTTATTTATTTGGTTAGCTATTAATAGCAAAAGATTTCGGCAAATTTATACAAATTTAGAAAAATGTGTTATATTGTTATTCGTGCTACAAAATGCAGTCAATTTAACAAAAAAACAAGACATAATAATCTCTTTATTAACTTAATCATTTCTTTTACAAAAGTATCTCTATCATTAATTTGCTTACAAAATTGATGATTTTTTATTGGCCAAAAACCTTTGATCTCTGGCTGTAACACATTTAACTTAGAAAACCCAAAGAAATTTCTTAGAGTTCAAAGTTTAACAAAGTTGGTGATTAAGAAAAAGTTTAAACCTCAATTTGTAAATGTTTCATGGCAACTGTTGAGCAACCCAAAAAATAGCCACCATCACTTTCTTGACCAAAAAACCAATATTTGCGTTTTCTGAAGATAATATTCAGTCTATTGTTTTGATTGCATTTTTATTTCTATGGCCTAATGATGCACTCAAGAATTATGTGCAGTCAACTATAGCTTAAATTTTCAATCATTCACTGTCTATTTTTCTCTACAACAGAGCAAAAGTCTAGAAGTAGACTAAACAGTTCTTGCAAAACATGACCAACAGGTTTTTAGACTTATTCATAGCATCTGTTTTTTTCTAACTTTTACCCAATGGTTGCTTAGCAGCTTTGACTTGACCAACCCTATTGCCAGTCTGCCAGAGTTTTTGTTGTTTTTTGTGCATCCTTTTTGAGATGACACAGTCATTGTTCAGATCTTAAAGGTAAGTAAGTCTTCAACAGTAAGTTTTGCTGAAAGACTTAACTTTACAGTAAAATGGTGTCTTCTCAGAAAGCTGTTTCATACAATTTGCAGATATTAAAAGTGATGAGGAAGAAAAGTTTAGCAATTGTGACTTTTCTTGAGTACATTGCTGCCAAAGCTTAAATTTAAAAAACATTAGAAAAAAAAAACAATCAAGTTGCTACTTTAAAGATCTAAAAAAGTAAATTGCTGAAAATAAGGTTCAAACATGATATTCTTTTATCAACCTCGATTGATGAAGACAGCAGTAAGGTGGAACTTCTATCAGACGCTATACCTTAACCAAAGAACAAAGCCAGCTTAGAAATTTATGTATTAACGACTTTTAAATCGGATTGTTTTAAAACGTGTACAAATCTATCAAAGACTATAGCCGAAAAGAAGTCAGCTTAAAGAACTCAAAAGTGTTTACTTAAATTTTTATAAAAATTTGTTTTAGTTTAGTTTTTTATTATAAAGATCATAAATTTATCAAGTTTGTGGTTTTTGTGTAATTACTGTACTTTTTAATATTTTATTCAATATATTTTAATAAAAAAATCTGATTTAAAATCAGAAAACGTATTTTTTTCCCGAAGAAGGTTTTCCTCACTTTATGCTCAAATTCACACAGTTAACAAAATTGCAAAAATCTTGACTTCAAAAAAAATAATTTTCTTATTATTAGTATACTGGGTCAGCGCAACATACCAAAGATTACTTTAGCCACATCTATTAGAAGCTCTTTACATCAAAGTCGCAAACTCAGCTTTCTACATTTCAATCTTATAAGTCGCTCCAAAACCAAGTAACCAGGTAAAAACCAAGCTTTTACATTAGCGCTTTTTGTATGGAAAGCATATCCAAGATATGCAATATTAGCAATTTACTTGATATTCTACCATCAAAGAGAAAAATATAAGATTATGTGAAGAAATTAAAATAAATAGTAAAAAAAATCATAGAATGAGAAAAAAAAATAACTTAAGTTTAACCAAATTTTATAACTTTTTTTTCAGTTGTGCGTAAAAATATTATATTTTTAAAATATTAGCAGCCTAATTAAGAATTGGTCTTTTTTGTGAGGACTCCCTCTTGGTATCTAAGCTATTTACATTTATAATGCATTGTGGTATTGTATACCGTTACCACTTTATGTCTTCAATATTAAATGCAAATTGTGAAAAAGAATTAGAGTTGACCCAAATCCTTGCGGTTCCGGTGCATTGACCCTGTTAGTTTATCGATAAAACCTAGAAAAGTCCCTGAAGTTTTAAAAAAACCTTTCTCTGTGTATTGTTCCAGATTATCTTGTTGGGCAAAAAAACTAAAATCACGACTTTAAGATGATGTTTCGGTGGGTGACTGATTGTAAAATAATAAATGCTCGATTTGTTTGCGTGTATAAAGAAAATTAATTTGAATAATTGTGAAGTTTAGCGAAACTTTATCTTTTAAATTTTAATTTTCTCGTTAAAATTATTTTGATGTTTGCAAATGAATAAAATTTACAAACAAAATTATTTAACCATGGTAGCACGAGTAATAGCACAGCTTAAGTATTTTTTTTTTGAATTTCAAGGTAAGTCTTGTAAGCTTGAACGATTGTATTCATATTCAATAGTGTAAACAAACAAAAAATGTAAATAATATTCTTCCGGTGGTTGTGCGATTAGCATACATTTATTGGTTTAGCTTTAGGAGTTGTCCAGACAAAAGGCCCAGGTGGAGGTTATCAGTTGCCTGACGCTAAATAATTTATTTTTGTCACAATTCAGTGTTCAAATTTTGTGAAATATAAGAAAGAAAATAGCTATTTTAACAAAATTCGATTATTATTATAATATGGTTTAAAGTTTGAACTAAAAGCTCCGTTACATGTAGCGTTGATTTGGTTGTCTCAAGTGTAGAACTGTATGTGATAGTGATAACTTTCTAAGTCTTAATAATTTCTCAGAAAAATAGCTTAATGCTCAGTAAAGCTGTAACGGGATCTCATCATCCCATTTTACGGAAATTACAATGTCAACCACATGCTGCTCATCCATACCGCACTACAGTTACATACGGGCACTAGCGTTAAGGTCAATTTTTTACACCTAGATTATATATTTCTCTATGGAAAAAAAAATTAATGTAGAATTAAATCTATATTTATATGGTTTAACTACGATAAAACGCAGCGTTTAATAAAAATTAGGGGAAGAAAAAAAATTGTTGGTGTAGATAATCTTACGCTAATTTGCCGGAGGTTTCTTTGAGAGGGCACTTGATAGAAGTCTCGAAATTTTGAAGAAGTCCCGGAAGCACAATACCCATCCATTTTCACCACCACAACACTACATCGCCACTTAAATAACAATAACAAATAATAAAAGCGTGTTGCGTGATTTACGCTAGCATGCGATCGCGCCGGTGCTCCCAGAAACTCTGGTAGAGGACTAAGCTTTGGCTTACATCTCCAGTCTTCTTCCACCGGCAACGCTTAGCAATAATTACTTGTTACTGCGGATATAGCTGTTCAGAATTCAGATACAAAAATTGTAGCAAAATTTTGATACATTTGACAGATAAAAATAATTAAAAGGCGGTATTATGACAGTTCAACTAGTCCGACGTTTACATTTCTTATTTGGCCCCACAATAAACTTTTGCGGAATGTTGTTAGCACTATATCAACAACAAAACTCAACAAAGCAACAAGTTGTTACACTTAATTATAATTTATCATAAAAAAACTGTTTATTCAAACATACACAATAATGTAACTAAATGTGTGCTACAAGAAACAAAATTGAGACCATTATTTTCCTTTTTATTATAAACATTCATATTTAAACCTGTTTTTTTAACAAAAAAAAAAAACTTTTTTAGTAAATACATTAAAAAAACAGGCACATAGTATAATTTTAACAATTTCACTCCAATGTTCTCACTTGTTTTGACACGGTACAACCAAACTGATTTAATCAGTTTTACCTCTATAACATTACTTAAAATCTTAGCAAAAAACAGTTTTATTAAAATTGCTAAAAATATTAATTCAATAATTTGTTACAAAATAATATATTTTACATCTATTTGCATGCAGACAAATACGACAAAAGTAATCGAACTGCAAATGGTTATTTTTGTTTTTGATTAATTTCTGCTGAATACTATTAAAACAGTTGGTCACGATTAAGTGAAAACATCTACTTGTTATTTTGTTGCTAACAAAATATCTTTCAAAAATTAAGATTTTTTGCAATAATGTAGGAATGGATGGCAATGGATGTTTGGTTTGACAATGAGATTTGAAGAAACAATTTTGCGATAATTGTGCATAATAATAATTTAAACAATCAGAGTACAGAGTGTGCCACAATTACTACCTGTGAGACAAATAGAAAAAACGATTAAACTGATTTAATTGAAAATATGCATTTTATATTATATTTATTTATAGCTGAACATGATCTATCTATTAAAAATATGCAATAATTAATATTTATGGTAGGTCAGAGTGTAAATATTTTTTTAATTGCATCTAGGTCTATTTTTTGTTTCAGCTAATGCAAAATTCAATTCTTTATCTGCTGCTGTACCATGTTCCTATACCTAAATTGCAAGGTTTTCAAAGTATTATGCCTAATACCTACATACTTTGAAAAAAATAATCAAAGTAATATCTTCTTTACAAGCAAAAAGGCCATAAATAAAAATTTGGCTTTAAAATGTAATAAATATTTAATATAAAAAAACATAGTATAATGTTTTGTCTAAATAATGTACAAGTCTTGCTTTGTTTTTTCTGCAACTTAAGAAAAAAATTGTACCAAAAGTATCAATATTATAAAAATTATTTTTAAAAGATAGACTATTTTCAGCCATAATAAAATAAAAGAATCATTTATTTTTGCTATTTTTATTTGCCTAATAAATCATTGTTCTAACATAACAGATTTATATGGTATAAAACAAAAATTCTTTTTAAATTAAAAAAGTTATAAAAGCCTGATCTCATCAAACTCTACTGATCACAGATTTATAGCAAAACTGAGTTGAGGCTTTTGCTACTAAATCATTGCTTCTAGGCATCTATGTATTTTGTAGGTAAAATGTATTGTAAAAACGTTTGAGATATACCCTGCAATACATTTTTCTGCACTAATCTATCAAAAAGTTTGGTATATCTCAAACGTTCGTACTACAGCTATAATAGCAAACACTGTTTAAAATCACTCAAATTATTTTTACTGCTATTTCCACATTTATAACAAGAAGGAAAAACGTTTAAAAGTTGATTTGAAGCAAAAAAGTCGAGATTTACACCTTAAAACTAAAATTAAAAAAAAAATATTTGTCAAGATTTAGGAAGTTTGTACAACTTGTTTTAAACTGTTTTAATTTGTTGTTTTTTTTAAAGTATTTTTTTGGCGGAGCCTGTTAATATTAAAACAATTGAAATATTTGGAATAGTTTTTTATCTAGTAGTTGTCGAATCGGACGTTTACCCAAACGAAAATTTAATTACTTTTTTTTTGTTGTGTTGTGAGAACTATTTATTAGTATACACAAAACTGAAGCTGACAAATAAATAACAAATGTGTGTGTTAAAACAGGACAAATACAATAGAAAATACGTTAAGCTGCAGGAGTACCAAAATTATTTAAATTTTGATACTGTTATCAATGTTATCAATGGATTCAATCATTGTTGATCACGTTGTATTATATTTTTTTAAAAAAGAGGTATTGTTTTTATTAGAAAAAGAATTGTGAAAGATGCATTGTGTTAAGAATATGATAGATTAAAGATTTGTTGTTATTTTTCGTTTGATGAAAGGCATCAACCGTTTATTGCTCTGAAAGAAGTGTTTAAACAGTGTTATTGCCTCCTAAAAAAATATTGTTATCTTAGAATTAAACTGAAACTAAATAAAGATTTGCTTAAGAACAACTTTAGTAGGATTTAGAGCACTACAAAAAACCTGGTTACAATTTTTGTAGACGAAAAACTAGCTAATAGTGCTAATAATACAAAAAAGCAAGATAATATTATAATAATTAGCAAACTTGACACTAAAATATAAAAGTGTTAAATAAATACTTCATTCTAATAAAGATGTAAAGACTTAATCTAATTTGGCGTGTTGATGAGCTTTAGCATCTAGAGCAAAACCTTTTGCTTGCAAAGAGATTTTCTGTTGCTTACTAGAAGCGATGACCCAGGTGAGCTGATCAACATTACTTCCCGATTAACATGTGTAAAATATGTCAATTTGAGCACAATTTGCATTCCAGTGTTCATGATTATGGTAATAAGCATGTGTAGTTTGTGAAAAATAATAGCAGCATCCACATAAGCCGTGTTGATCATAATTAGTTGCAAAGCCACGTTAATAACATGCTGACGTTAGTGCAGCCAGCTATACTCCCAGATTTAAATCTAACTAAAAATGTATGGAGAATTTTATAATCCACATAAGCCGTGTTGATCATAATTAGTTGCAAAGCCACGGTAATAACATGCTGACGTTAGTATAGCCAGCAATACTGCCAGATTTAAATCTAATTAAAAATGTATGGAGAATTTTGATTTGAAAAATATTCTTCTTGACAACACTTGCCGCAAATTATCTTAACAAATAATCAATACATAGCTTAGTGCTATGTAGATACACCTACCGGAAGTTTTTTTAAAGATGAAATGCCAAGTTATTTCGGTTTTAATATTAAAAGTCACTAACAACAAGTGCCGATATGACAAAAAACTTTATCAAGCAATAAGCGAGACTTCTGGTTGGACAACTAAACTATTGCGTTAGCGTATTTTGTCTGAAACGCATATCTAAAGTATGCAATAAACCAGCTGTAATACTGTTGTGATTTTTGACATTGAAACATAAAAGCTTTATTTTATGACTACAATGTAGTAAAATGTTTTTAATACATGTTACTATCCATTAAATATAAAAAAAGACATATCACATTGTTAAACAATTGTTAGGTAAAAATGCTTTGTTTATGAAATAATAATTTTTGTTTTGAATGTTTTGATTAAAATAATATAGTTTTATACGTGACGATTTTCAATGCAGCTTTTTTGCAATGATCAAAGAAAATTAAGATATAATCTTAATTTTTGTCTCTTAAAACCCAAATATTCTTTTCTACAATGAAATTTATGTACAAATTGATTTTGATAGTGTTTTATTATCGCAATAATAAAATTCTCTATAATTTAATTTTTATGGCATTTTATATAGATTTCAAAGTTGGCATTTAAATTCTAATAATAACGGAATAAACCGGTATTGGCCTACTAATTTTAAGATCTATCTGAAGCTGTAGCATTAATTACTTAAATTTTTATAAAAAAAAATTAAATGACAATTAATTAAAATCAGTGTGCTTTTTGTGACATTTTAAACAGATAAAAAAATTAAACTTTACAACTATAGATTTTTTTATTTTATAAAAATTTAAAATAGACGGATGTTGCTTTTTAATAAATAAATTTGCAGTATTATTTTTTTAAATATTAATTTAATTACTAATTAAGTGCTTTTATTCTACGTTAAACCATTGATTTTTTAGGCTTTCAATAAAAGCTGTTAATTTTTTGAATATTTCTTTCACTTTTGGTTTTTGTTAATAAATAAACATTTGTGTAAAAGAAATACTTAAGAGGTTAAATATATTAAAATATCAAAGATACGAGCATACACTACTGTTATAGTCTGTTTTATACGCGGTTATTGAACAAAGAGATTAAGCTTTTCACCGAAGCGCTAACTTAGTATTTAATAAATTATCAAATAAATTATATATAACAACAAAGTCTAAGTTTTTTAACCTAAGCGTCTTAAAAGCTAAATTAATAATCAAAATTGATTAATATTATTTATTACTTGTCAAATGAGCGGGCATAAATACAAAAATAATAGGCAAGTGACAAAAAATATAATAAAAAAAATTATAAATTAATTTAAAATAAAGACATGCTTTTGGTACGAAACTTAAGTGTAGGAAAGTAAAGATCTTGTATTTAATTTTTTAAATAATATATCATCTAATAAGTGTATAATGTAAACGACATTTTACAAAAATATTTTTTGTTTATCTATATTATATTTTAATTATGTAATGTAAATTTAACACATAATAAGAAATAAAAATCATTTAGAAAAAGTCGCTGCAGGTACTTCCTAAAACCACCTTTTTTAATAGCTATAAAAAACTGCTGCAATAGAAAAGACTAATCTTTTATCTCCGATTACAAAGTCTGTATTTTTGTCAAGTTTTCTTAATAAAATAAAATTATTGACTACCCTAAACTTAATAATGCATATTTAAATGCAGCTAAGCCGATTATTTTTAAAAAATTATTTAAATGTAAAAAAAGCCGCAGAATCTAAAACAACAAATCTTACAACAGACAAAGGCCAATAGCCAATAGCAACCCCAAAAGAGTTATTATCTAATCATAAACTACTATATTCTTGCACATTTTAAAAAGAAGATCAGGGAATTGCAAAACATTTTGGATAATAGAATAAATCCTATTAAGGAAAGATAAAAGAATAGCTAAATAAAATAACGTTCTAATTTCCAAATCACTTAAATATACAGGTAAAGTAGCTTAACGTCATATAAAAAAATCAAAATAAATACTAAAGAAGTTTTTAAAAAAGTATAAAAAATTCTGCACTGAGAAGCTAACGAGAGAAAAGTTCTAAAAATAGAAACGTGTATATAAAGCAATACAAGGAAATGTAAAATGCAAGAAAGTGAAAAAAAAGTCGAGACAAAGTGCAAATATTTCTGCTTTCAAAACAGTTTTAAAAAATCTATTTAGAAAAAAGCTTCTCTAACAAATATAAATAAGTTTAATTTAAAATCTTTATACCAGCACAAAATTTATTGAATTTTTCTAAAAAAATAATTATTAATATTTTTAAGAAATTGCAAAAATATTATTAATTGTTAGTTCAGCCCTCCTTGTTCCGAAGGTACCGAAATTGAGCTATCTTAATTTATCATGGTCTTTGTAATGTAATGATAATGATAATGATAATATTATTTTTATGACAAAATGAAATTTGTTGTCCAATTTGTTTTAAAAACAATTTAAATTTGAAATTAAAAACAAAAACCACAAATTGTGTTTTAAGCCAAATAGAAAACATAAGTTTATTTTTTGAAAAATCAAGTTGCATTACAATCTCTTCACGCATCTGCAATCATATTATTTAAATTGTTAAATTTAACATTTAGAAACATTTGAACAATATGACATGAGCATAATAATGCTGTTTTCTGTGCGAAAAATTTATATCCAAATCTGAGATTTTAAGGTTTTTATTTAATGATATGGGTGCAAGCAACACTCATATTTAAAATAACCAAAATTAAAATTTTTTTGCTTTAAATTTTTAAATTTTAAAAATTTTTAAAGATCACTAAAAGCAGCAAATATTAAACCATTTTTGTCAATAATATTACAAAAATTTAAAACAATATTTATGCCATAGGTCTATTTAAATGTAATCTAATTTAATCTAATAATATATCTAAAAACTAATAGATTAATTATAAAAATAAGATTTTCTATAGGTAGAAAAAGTAGTTAGAACCTTTAGGGCAGCCAGCTCAAGAGATAACTTTAAAAAATTCTTCAAAACATAACCCTTTTAGGTAGCACTTAAAATTCACGTCACACACACAATGGCTCTGGATTTTTTTTTTAGTTATTATTATAGTTGTATATTAGAATTAAAGTTTGTTTAAATTTAATATAATTAAATTACAATTTTTTCATAAATGTTTTTAGATGTAATTTTGAATCGAATGACACGAGGACCAGACTACACTTGCATTTATTTTCAGAAATATTTTAAAGATTTTTTTCTAAAGTATTAATAAATAAATAAATAAATAAATATATATGTATATACATATATATATATATATATATATATATATATATATACATTTTTATGTTTCTAGCGTTATTCTCACTTATGTAATAATACTACTTAAGAATAACTTTAACACAGTGGTCAGCAATTAAAAGAAGGTAAAATAAATTATTAAGAGCTTTGACGCTACATTTACATCAAGAACGGTACTTATTAAAAACAGTATTTCAAAAGATGTGGGAAATTGTCTTCTAAATCGGTCTTATTAAGCTTTTTGCTTTCAAAGAAACATAGATCAAGATAAAAATAAAAACTTGTAAGTCCAACTGTACACAACAATAATTTAATTTGATTAACAAAAATGTAGAATAATTTATGTAAAACAAAAAAATGTCGGAAAGAATTTATGTAAACTAGTCTGAAAGCGAATTCAATTAAAATTAAATTGAGTTAGGTAGAGGCAATCTGAGACGAAGAACGAATTATACAAGATTTCAAAATCGAACAATACTTGGAGTCAGCGGCCAGTGAGCTTTTTGACTTTAGTGTCAAGAGACGACAAAGTAAAGGAAGTAAGTGCCTTAGAGCGGGTTCAATGGCACCAACTGCACGCCAAGCACCAGGTACTTTGTGAAGATAGCTATGCATTTGCAAGATACCATATTTAGCTATTACCTAAAATTTCTTCAGATATTGCACTAACCGGCATCAAATCTGGGACATCTATTATCTATTATAATAGTCATTCGCAGCAGGTAGATACCTAACTGTTTAAACGTGCACTTAGTTCAAACTAAAGTATGTTTCTCTATAATATAATATGCAAAGCATTATTCTGTTCAGGTCATCAGTATGGCAAATTGACTTATTTAAGAATTCAGCCTGCATTCCAATTTTTCATTAAAAACAAAACTTATTTATCAAATTATTTAGAAAAGCTCTTAAGTTTGTCGTGGCCTTCACAACTGAAAGTAATTATATTTTTTTTATATCGGTTGTCCTCATATTATCACATTTAACTACTACTTATATAAAATACCATTATATCTGGAACGACCAAAATTTTTTATAATGTGGTTTTGCTACAAAAAATAACACGGTTTATTACTTTTAAAATTGAAAACTGTAAAAACTAAAACGTATTTTTGTAAAAAAAGAAAATGCGTTTTTATTATAATTGAGGCCAGTTTTGATGATTTACTTGTAAAAGAATAATGGTGGAGGCGCCGGGAAAATTGTAAACATTAGGGTTAAAGTGCTTAAAAAAAACATTTCTGCTTCAGCGGCTTTAACAGTTTTGCTTAAATAAAAAAATACTTTTCATTTAAACAAATGATTTAAGTGCGTTTATTGATTTTTTTTCTTATTAGAATAACGTAAGACGTAAGGCAATTTTTTTTAATTTACAATTAGTTATCAAAACTCGACATAATCTTTATATATTTTATACATATTTTTTTAATAAATATAATGTGCTACAGAAAAAGTTTTTCAATACAATTTTATAGAGCCAACTATCCTAAAAACAAATTTGAAATTATACATGGAAAAATTGTACATTCTCTCATCTTTACTCATGTCTCGTTACTGAGTACATTTGAATCAGGTTTCAGGCCGAGTCATAGTATAATGACTATCTTAATCTACTTGAAATTTCGTGGTGAGTTAGTGTAGACTTTTCATAAGCATTTGACACTATAAACCATAGTGTACTCGTTTTAAAATTGCGCGGACGCATTTACATTTTTTGCTTTATAATTACAAAACCGAGTTCAAAAAAGAGAATACCCTAGGGCACACTGTTTGGTTTACTTTTTGTATCTTTGACATGTAAAAGTAGACTCGGTGTAGTATGCTCTTTAACTTTGCAGATCACTTCCTGCTTCAAAAACCGTTCAGGTTTAATAACTTGGCTCTAGTTAACATGCAATTAGTTTTGACTGAAATTTACTGTCTGTTGTTTTTAAAGTCATAATCTCAAATTAAACTTAAAAAAATGTGATGTTTTTCTTTGTAAAAAAACTGTTTATTTAAAGTATCTTATAGGTATTGTTGATGCAAGACATATAGGGCTGGCCTATATTCCGATTTTATAATACTTATCACCAACTCGTTCTATAATCGGCTACTGATATTAACCGAGTGAACCAGTGCAACAACATTGTCTAATACTGCTTACTTATATGGAATGTTCTATTACTGGTTCGGATAGGTAATTGAGCAATGCTGAAGAATAAAACTCGGAAAAGTTTCTTACCGATTGAGCTTACTATATATATTATATATACACTGATAACTAAAAGAGTTTCATTTGCCAAAAACTGAAAAATTTAAAACCAAGTTCTTGACGAAAATATTTGCTCAGAATGAACATAAATTCAATTAATTATTAAAGAAAACTTTACGTTATTGAACACATTATACCAAAACTTTCTTATCATAAATTTAAAACTTTGAAAAAATTATGTCAAATTTTAACAATATTATGCCGTTTTTAAAAAGGGATTTACGATTCGTCATTGAAAAATTGACATCTTTCAGAAAAAAACGTGTAAAAATGTTTGAAATAAATGTTTTCTGTGATATAAGAAGACAGCAAAGCTGGTGAAACATTCAAAAAATCGTAGCTTTTTAGTTTTTGAGGAAGAATTAAGGTCACATGTCTTGCAAAAGTTATTATATATAGCACCAAATTGACTAAGCTTGTTCAGTCTTTTTGAAATATAACAGTAGTTTGTAGCAATTGCTGTTTTATCACTTATATTTCAATTTTTTTCAACTTTTTTATGACAAGCTTTACATTATAAAACCATGTTGATATTAAGATTAAAACATTAAGCTTAAAAAAAGTAGATTTTGAGATTACAATTATTTTTGAAAAGAACCTTGAACGACATATTGATCTTTTATTTTTATATCTCTAATGTCATATTTTTAAACAAAGCAAGTGGTGATATATTTTTCTATTGTAAGAAAAACGTAAAAGATTTTGAAAATTTAGTAAATAGGTAAAAAAAAGGGTAAAGCTTGAGACTTAAAATGCTGTCTGGCTTAGAGGTAAACGAGTTTCTCCTTTTTTTGAGCGTCTAAGATTTACAAATTTACAAATGCATGAGATTGTTAATGTTGTATTCTATAATACAATTATCTACTTTAAATCAAAAGCTAAAATCTGGTAGTATATAATCACTTTTGAAAAATTGAGCAAAGTTTATGTATATATAGTATTTTTACTGTATACAGCATATACCAAAAGCTGTATATGCCTAAACTTATTTAGTTGGAATAAAAGTCTGTAGACTTATAGATGAGTTTTTATCAGTGAAATTTAACCGGCCAGATCTAATTCAGCTGTACCTTCACTATAATAGCAAAATTAATTGTTTTTTTCAAATAAATTTTTGTTCAAGCTAGTTCGCTCTTCTATCACAACCAGAAATTGAGAATCTTAATAAAATAGGAAATGTAACAAAATCTGCCAACTTAGAAATAAATAATGTTGAATCAAATAGTAACTTTCTTTACTTTCACATACGTCAAATTTCGTCTTTTATTTTCTTATATAATTTAATGGAATATGTTTTCATCCATTTCAATGTTTTTCATTTTTTTGCTTTTAATTATCTGTATAATTATTTTCTTTCGCAACTCGTATTGCAGGTTGCTAAAGATAAATTACTTTTTTGGACTTGTTGGCTTAACTTTGAAAACTATTGCTTGAAAAGTAATGATTTTTAGTTAAAAGAGTTATTTTTTGGTGCAGATACTATAATGAAGGCGTTTTTCATACTTTTGAGTAAAATATTTTAATAAATTATAAAAAACGTTTAATTAATCGCTTTGAAATTTTTGGCTCTATAAATTATTAACAGAGTTTTATCACTTAAAAGAGGACTTTTTTGACTTGAATGTTTAATTCATCTCCTGGTGAATGACTACGTGGTAGTCAAAAGAGCTCTTAAGATTAAATAAAAGACTTTTACCTTTTTAGCAAGTGGTAAAAGTGTGTTAATAATAAAAAACGTTGTTCATTAAAGTTTTTTTGTAGTAATTAAAATCCAATATTTTGACTCTATTTTGCAAAATACTTTAATTAGCTCAATTCAATTTTATGTAACTATACAAGTTTTGTTTAAGATAAACATTAATAAATTACAAAATAGAGTAATCAGTGGCAAGATAATAAATCTATTGAATAAAGCAATTAAAAAATTAATTAATTAGATTAAAAAGTTGCAAGCTGGGTAGTTTAGAATTGGAAACTTTAGATATTTGCTTAGCCTTTAAATAATAATCCGAGTTGCTGCAAATTCAAAGTGTTCAGAAAATTTTTTTTATACTAAAGGATATTAAAAATATGACTTGATATCTGGCTCTGAGGAGAAATATATATATTTTATTGCAACAGTGTTACTTATGGAGAATTTTTAAAAGAAGCAAAAAGGTATAGAGCTAAATTTGTTTATTTTTGTGACGAAAAGATAGATACTTCAAATATGCATAATTTTAAAAACACAATTTTATGGGTCTAATTGGACTAATGGATGCTTTGGTTTCAGAATCTGTCTTTTCGCTTTGTACATTTTAAGAGTATTTCTTCGAAGATAAAGCGTCGAATATCCTTTGAAATGTTTGGGATGATAGACCGGACCATAAACTACTGGAAGCTGGCTCTTGATTTGACCTTCCAAAGAAATCATCATAATAATCGTAATCCGTGGTAATAACGTTAAATTTTGCATAATAAACGGCTGCGAATGCCGAATAGATTAACAGGAGCGCTGTTAGAAGCTGGAAAAAAGGCAAAAAATAGTAAATGAGATTATAATTACCTCCATCATACAAGTATGTATTTATGAATAATTAGCGATTAAAATGATAGGAATGATGATAAAATCAAACAAAAGGTAAATTTGAATGATTCGAAAATCTTTTCAGTCATACTAATTATAAAATTTAATTAGCAACATTATTGATAAATGTGATGAAACAACTAAACTCTCTGCAATTATCTTCAAGACTTTTAAAAGTTAAATACTTTACTCTATTCTAGTCTATTTCTAGTCTATTTTCATATTTCTACATGATCAGATAGTACAACATAAGATGAGTAGATTGACTAACCTGAAACGCAGCCCAGAATTTGAAAGAACCCTCGTTGATAATAAAATCGTAATAACTTGCCCAAGGATCTTCTTTCACGGCTTTTTGCTCTTGCATGTCGTGATCGTGATCGTGATCATGATCGTGATCATCCATATTGGAATCCAACATACCTGAATCCATCATCATTCCTCTGCCTTGGCGAGCTTCAGCTTCGTCATAGTCCTCTAAACCTCGCTCATATCTAACAAAAACCTCGTTTAATACTACAAATGAAGAAAAAGTGAAAACAAAACTACCTCGATTTAGGGGACGTTTCGACATTTTTCTCTGTTGTAGCGATAGGGTAGTCTACTGTCATTCTACCAAACACCACATGAAATAGAAATACCGCACAGAAGAAACGAACACTTAAATAATTAATCATTGTTTGTTATCACAAATTCACCTCCGGCTAAGCTTTATCTTTCAGAGGAAATTTTTTTTTTCAAACTTTGTCTTGGTAAATCTTAAATCAGACTATCATTATTACAACGATACATCCTAAAAGTGTGGTAATTATAAATATTTAGCACGTCTATAGCTAACGGATTAGGTAATAATTGCAATCTCAAATAATACTGGAATTCTGTTAGTTATATATACACAGAATCATAAACTGGAGTAAAACCATAGCAGTTGTTAATTAGAATACGGTATTTAATAAAAAAATTATTTAAAACAAATGCTGGCCTAAATTATTCTATTTTGGGGTAAATTGTAATATAACCTATTTTTCGATCAAAAATTTGTAAAATAACCTATTTTTTACCATTTTAGTTTGCCTAGTTTTTATTTTAAGGGTGGATATAATATAATGACTATAGGGATGAATATAATATATTGCAAACTCTCTGACGCAAACTAATACTCTCCTATGCAAAGTAAACATTTACTTTTTTTAACGATCCTTCATTTAACGCTAATTGCAATTTTCAATTGCGTTTTTAAACTATCCATTGAATTTATATACATTAATAAAACAAAAAAATATATCTACAGTTTTTTATTAACGAAATAGGTAGGTTTACATTTACATGGCTACATAAGTGAATTTTCGTCTGCTTTTTTCAATTCCTTCAGTAACATTTTGATACAAATCATTTAAATCTAAAGATCTACCCTTATCTTTTTCTCTACCAAAATGCTCATGTTTTAGTTGAACTTTATGTCTAGCAATACTTTTTAGAATTAATACGGTTACATAAATAATAAAATACACACTAAAATAGAGTGGTATATACCACAATTTGCGTCCTAAGTAATAATAACTATAATGTCCTTTATTAACACGCTCGTCTTCAGGAGCTTCTGTTGTTGTAGTGACTTCTTTATACACATGATGATGATCAAAATCATATGAACCAAAATCATGGCCTTGATCATGACCTCCATTATAAACATAGTTTGGAAATTGACCCTCAAAATTCTGAGAAGGTGCTGGCGGAGGTGCCAAATCGTGTTCAGCCATATCGTGTCCTATGCTTTTCATGTCATTTCCACCCATTTGTGTATTAGGATCTTTCCATCCCGGTGGTGGATAATCCAAGATAGTTTCTTGATGATTGTGTGATGGTTCTTCGGAAGGGTTTTTTGGTGTATCCCAAGTGGGGGGATGATCTACCATATTATGATGATGGTTATGTTGATCATCCATCATATCACTGCTAGATGCTTCAGGTTCTTTCCAGCCCGGTGGCGGATGATCTAATATAGTTTCAGTATCTTTCTCATTTGAAGGAGGATAGAAAAGTGAGCTATCATCATTATTGTCATTATGGGGTGTTTTAATATTACTTGAAGGTGGTGCTAAAGGTGGACCTAAAGACGGGTAAGCAACAGCGCTTTCCAGCTTTTGTGGTGGATTATAGGAATATCCTTCGGGAGGTGAATTATTATTGCCGTTGTCAGAAGCTGGTACTAGATTTGGAGGATAAGCTATACCTGGCGTATCATTAGGAGGTCCTACAGGACCTGCGTTGGGCGGATTATATGAACTATATCCAGAAGCATACAAATCAGCAGAAGGTGGCGAATCTAAGGGCTGTTTAAAAATTGGAAAACTGTCAAATGTTGGACTTGGTGCAGGCGCTGATTTAGTTTTTTGATCAGATCTTTTTGGTTTTTGAGGAGCTGGAGCATAATCAAAATACGGACGTGGGTTAAAGCGTTCCTGAACTTCTCCAACTGCCGGATAGGTCTCAAATTTTTCTTCATTTTTATGAACTGGATATTGATAGACCACACTAGGTTTTTTTAAATTTTGACCTTTGACAATATTCACATCCGCTCTGTAAGACAAATTTTTATTTGTTGATTTTTTCTATAATGTTAGATGTTTACCTTTGTGTCCAAAGAGTTTGGCCGTTGTGACTTCTACCTTCTAATTTTGGTTGAGACGTTGTAGATCTAGCAGCACCCCAATGTGCCACTTTTGCATAGGTAGAAATAATTGCAGTATTATTTTGGGGAAGTGTTTTACAATAGATGATCAAAGCACTTCCAAGCAAGATAGTAAATTTTGCAAACATTGTGCACTTGAACTAGAGAACATTGACTAACCAAATACTGAAGAAGAACTAATGACACAGTCTATATTTCATCCCTGTTTCACAAACATCACTACGTATGTGTTAATTACAAATGTTAGTATTGTCACTACAGTTATTCAATTTTTAACGAATCTTGTCGTCCTATATATTTTTTCACCGTTGCTTGTCTGAGTGTCAACACTTACGCAATTTTATCACCTAAATACATTAATTATGCGTTATTAGTCTTGTCAATAGACAAAATAGTCTTACAATGGTTTCAATAGGTGATAATTGATAATAATATATCCAATCAAAAACATCTGCTAAATGTCTTTGAAATATTAGAAAAACTACATAATTTTTTAAATAAAAAAAAACACAAATTTATATAGTTTAAAGTTTATTTAAAAAAAATTGTATTAAATTTGTCTTCAATATTTATTATAGAGCAATTTTGCTCGATTACTTATATAGACATTTTACGTAGAGACGTTTAACCACAAAACACAAGATAAAACACATGTGACTTATAATAATAAGAACAATGTTTGAAACTCTCTTATAGAATTTTATATGCAAATATATATATATATATATATTTGGTTTTTCAAATCATGTACAAATATGTTATTATTAAACCGAAGTCTATAATTTTTAAAAACAAAAAAAAATAGTATTAAAACTTAAACTGACAAAAATAAATAATTAACAAGCAATCCGAAGTTGGAAAGTCGAAGAAGAAAAGTTTTTAAGGAAAAAACAGTTTATTTCAATTTCTGACAAAACTGCAAGTTTTATGGAAAAAGATTACATGGCAAAGTTGTAGGTAATAAAAAGATCTACAACTTTTGTCTTTTTTCACATAATCTCAAAATGTATGTGAAAAATTTAAATATTCAAGTTTTTGGTTTTTTATTATTATCTTTTACAATTACAAAATTTGAGTAAAATTAATTTTTTTTATGTATTAACACACCGTAGTTTTCTTGATTTAAAATATTTATTTTTTATCATATTTTGATTTAATATCAAAAAAGCACTCTAATTTTGAAACGAAAATTTTTGCGTCAAAATATCAGTTTTTTTATTAAAGTAGTTTGTCAAAATCTCTACTGTCTAATAATGTAGAAAAATATAATCAATAGACATCTACGTATATAATTTAAAAAAGACTGCATCTTTCTCAAAATATTGTAAATGTCTTATTGAATATTAACTTTATTAACTTATTTAGTTCACAATTATAGTGGTATATTTTAATTTGCTATTTTTTTGTTTATCAATGTAACATAAAATCTTACGTTTTTTGAGTAATTAAAGTGTAAAATTTATAAAAAAGCTCAAATTGCAAAAAAAATTTCAGGTTTTTATAGTTATTTTGCATTTTCTGAAAAAATATAATATAGTATTGTATATATTTTTTACATTGTTACAAATTTGTTTAACGAACAAAGAGCTTACCAACTTTTTAAAAAATGCTGTTTTGACATAAATTTTAAAACAAGATGAAAAAATAAATACTTTAAATCAAAAAAACTACACTGCTACATTTAGGACATGCAAAAGTAGGTTTCTATCAAATTTCGTAAAAAAGTTTCGTAATAAATTTCAAGATTATGTAAAAAAACTTTAAATACAAAAGTTGTAATTCTCTTTAGTACCTACAACTTAACTATCAATTTTTTTCTATAAGACATAGTTTTGCCAAAAATTGAGATAAACAGTTTTTTACCCTTGAAAACTCACTTTTTTTTTCAAATTAGTTTTTGTTATATATTTTTTTTCTGATAGGTTTTATTCTACTATAATTGTTTTCACTTTTTATCATTTTCAAATAATTGCTCTAGTCTATATGTTTCATAGACTTTTTCCAAAAATTAGCATAACTAAAATGTTTAAAAATTTTTTCAAAAATATAAAAAAAATGATAAAATATATATATTTTTTGGTCAGTATGTCAAGTTTTTGTGTAAGCAGAATAAAAATAAGCTTCTTAAAATTACAGCTCTAAATATCGAAAAATTTATATTTTGAGAAAACATTTTGAGAAATTTGTTTTTGTTTCCCGTGTAAATCAATAATTTGACATATAATAAAAATTCAAAATTTTACAGTTTTAAAGTTATCAGAATTGTCAAGCGAGTTTAAATTGAGGCTATTTTTTGAGAGAGGTTTTAACACATAATAAACTAATAAATTTATTTTATAAAATTTGTAAAAAAAAGAACTTTTTTGTCTTACAATACATACCAAATTTTGGAAAAAAAACAGTTTATAAATGTCTTAAAATAATTTTAATTTTGTTAAAACGAATTATAAAAAATATATATATATAAAAGCGTACTTGGGACATTGCTGCTGTTAGAAAAAGAAGTATATTTTTAAGTCAACTTGTAGGATATTAATTATTATTTAATTTGTTGTAATCAAAATAAATATAATTTCTGAGATTAATAACTACAACATTCGTTTAATTATAAATAAAAAGATTAGCTAGAAATACCTAAATTACGAAACTCACTTTTATCACTTATTTTGCATACCATTTCTGAAAAGTAAACAATAATTACTCTTTTATGTCTTTTTTTATTTTGTAATAAAAAACACTTTTTAAAAAATAAAACAATGTTTTTTTTAAACCGCAGTAACTTTTTTTTTGTATCTATACTTGTTTCTTTATTTGTTTTAACATTTTTGTAATATTTACATTTATTCTTTCAATCGTTCTTATTTCAAGTTTTACTGTTTTTTTTTCTACTTTTACTCTTATCTTATCTTCCTTTCTTTTTTCTTCTATGACTATGCGGGTTAGCGTTTTTTTATAAACCCTAATACTCATGCATAGTACTTTTTATTGCTTCAAATTTTTTAAAGTTTTTTATTTTTTACGTTGAATACTTGCACTTTACTTTAAATTAATTTTTTTTATTTTTATCAAATTTGTTAAAATATTTGAGACTGTTTTTAATAAATTTATAAAAATTAGGTTTTTTAATCAATATTCTTATGCGTAAAAAATATTATTAGAATCTCTATAAAAAGTTTTATTGTTTTGTTATTTATCAATTATAAATTTATTAATTATGTTATAGATCATATAAAAATCAGATTTATTTTGTTCTAATGGATTTAATAAAATTAGTAAAAAAAAATTTTTTGCTATATTTCATTGTAGACTACGGCAGATCGTTTGTCTGCGTACTTTGCAGATTTTTTAAGAGGTTGTAACAGACCATCAAATAAAAAATATGGGAACACTTTGGCTTTAAATTTCCCGCTGACAGATGGCCAGAACATGGCTGCCGAATCGCGGTACTTTATTTCGGACATAATAATGAAAAAGATCACAGAGAAAAAATATGAAAGAAAAGTCTGTGTTGCATTAGTAATATCAATTGAATTTATACACACGTTCGAATATTTACTATTTTGAATTACTACTGATTGTTTTTTTAGTTATAAAATTAGTAGCTGCTTCTTTAAGTTGGCAACAAATTTAAAGTTTGAAATTTAATTTTGTACAGATACATACAGCAAAACAAGCGACATCTATAAGAAGCTACCTTACATTAAAAATTTTAAAGCATATAGGTCACTCTAAATGACAAATACTAATTTTAATTTATATTGGCTAATATCATTCATTATCAAAATTAATAATTGAATAAATTTGCATTATTATTTATTATTTTACTTGTTTTTTGTAGAAATCTTGTTTCTCAAATTTTTGATGTAAGGTAGCTTCTAATAGGTGTCGCTCGTTCTATCGTATTACAAAGTAACCGGTAATATAAGCCCTGCAAATTTATTAAAATCTGAATTTGTTGCGAGTTGCTGAAGAGTTCTAATAAGAAAGAAAATTGTTCAAGTTTACAGATCTAGTTTGAATAAATTTGCATTGATCTAGCTTATCAGTTTCATTCTGCACATATTACCGATTTTTGACACAGCGCACTCATTTTTTTCTATTTTATATTAATTTTGATATTCTCTTATAATTAATAGGTAGGTGTTTTAATGATAGAATTTTTTAACAATTTTGAAAAAAACACGTAAAAAAATGAAAACAGTTTCTATCTTATTAATGTGATTATTTACAAATAAAATAAACTTTCACTTGTTTGGGTTTATCCGTTTTAGACATCAATTAATGACTACAAAATGATAAAATTGATTCAAAATAAGTACAAAAAATTAGAATAAATATAAATCAATTAAATGATTGTGTCAAAAAATAATATCTAAAATGGATCTATAGAAAAAAAAAATTTCAAATATTCAAAAATAGAACATAAAATGTATATACATTTTACCTGGTTACCGCTTAAAGCTTTAATTCAAAACTCAAAATTTTAATCAAAAACACTTGAAATAATTTTGAATTTTGATTCTTAAAACATATCTATAAACTGAAAATTGAAAAAAAACTCTAATAAACAAAAAACTAAAAATATCTGATCTCACAATTTTTGTGATTTTTTTTGTCTAAAAAAGTTTTATTTTAAAAAGTGATTTTGTTCTTAATGTTACATAAAAGAAGTTATTAAAAGAAATTACCAGACAAGCTTTTTTGCAAAGAACAAAAAAATGTTACAAAATTAGAAAAATTCTAATTTAGCGTAAAACGTCTCAAAACAATCTTATAAATAATTAAAAAAACACTTATTAGAGATTATTCTCTAAATGGCAGGACTCAGCTAGAACTTAAGGCACGCACAGTTCAATATTTCAGCTTTTAAAAGACCGGAACTGTTACAATAATAAGATTAAACATTATTAATGCTTATTTTTTCATATTTCAATATTTAATATTTCAATAAAAATATTTTTAAAATTCTGAACAACACAGTATAAAGAACAATTATTAAATTTAGTTTATTAGTTTACGTAGACCACGCTAGATGTCGCTTCAAAAAGTTTTGGTCGTCTATAGATTTATAGTGTTTAGCAATATTTATTAATAATGTTTCTATACTCATCAATACTCAACATATTCAGCGATAAAATTAACAGTTAAAAACATTTAAGTGGAGATACTTGCAAAATATTATTTAATTAAAAATAAGGTTTGTATTGCTTACGAAGGGGTGTATAATGAACAACCAAAATTTATAATTGGCTTCTCATTGGACAGAATAAAGCTTGTTTTGACTTTAAATCATGGCTTGCTGAGTGATGAATAAATTTATAATGTATTTAATCAGGCCAGTTTAAATTTTAATGAATTAAAAATTATTGATATTTTAATATTAACATTGCGGTGAAAATATTATTCAAACAAAGTAATTTTATAAATTAAAATTTGTTGTTGAAATTTAATAAGTTAATTAGAATTGTTTTAGAAAATGATATGTTTTGTATATCCCGCCTTTGTGTGAATGACGCATGCGCATGAAAACCACGTATGCGTGCAAAGAACTGGTGTAAATATGGCGTCACAGGAGGACGATAACAAACTCGAGACAAAATCAAATGTAAACAAAGATCAAGATAGAAACTTTATAAATGTGTATAAGGTGAAGAATTGAATTCTTGTGCTTTCTGCACATTAGTTTATTTCATTTTCGCATGATTATTGTGAAAGACAGTGTTTAGTTACATTTTGGCATGGCGGCCATGTTCCGTTGAGACTGTGTTTTTGTTGGAGTGCCTCGAGTTAAATGCCGTATTGTTCCTGATCGTTTATTTCTATAATTCCTTGTTCCTGTGTTTGTTACCAAGATGAGTTCTGAGATCAGCCAAGAAGTGAACTTCTCACCGTTCAAAGCACGCATCTTTTTATATTTTATTATTATTTCATATTTATTGTTGGAGTGATTTTGTGTGTCTTTACGGCCTCTACAGCACGAGTCCTTGTTGCTTTTGCACGCGTTGTTTATTTTTTACCAACCATCCTACAATTCCCTTCGCGATTCAACACAAAATCACTCTTATCGTTTTTTTTATTAGTGGAGTCTTTTAGAGTTAGAGTTGTTAGAGTTTTTTTATTCATCATTTTTGCTTAGTAGAATCCTCCCTATCTATACTTAACCACCATGGAAGAGGCATCTTTTATGGTAACTAAATTATTTTTACAGCAATTTGAACATATTTTGCGAAACAAATTTGAGACATTCCCGAAGAAAATTCAGTCTCTTATAGCAATATGGAAGAGTTTGGGTCAGTGCATAGAGCAAAATTGCGAGATTGGTTACATCATCCAAATTATGGATTGGGCAAAATTACACACATTAAATATTGTTCTCACAGCCACATGGAAAAAATTTAAAGGTACCTCTCACCCATCGACCCAACTTTCTTAATCTAATCTTCTTCGTTGCAGCCAATTACGAATTTAAACTTTTGGATGAAGTTGAAAAAACTCGATCGGAATTAATTAAAATCAGTGATGTGTTTTCCAAGAAGTTTCAAAAATTGGCTGATGTTATAAAAAATCCTTGGGACGATCCTATATTGGCGAATTTATTACATGATAGCAATGCGAAAATTGGCCCAGAGGGTAAACTAATTTAATACAATTTTTTAAATGGTTTTCAAATTGGTGCAAATTGTCACATCTTAACTTAGACTGGGTTTACAGAAAGTAAACTAACTTGCAAAATCAAGGTTTCTGATATGCTGTTATTTTAAATTCAACTAATTACGTATCTTAATTTTAAAATTAACTATTTAATTCTCTTATAAACCCACCCTCAGATGTTGAATTTTTAAAATATTTCACAAATTGCCTGCAAATGTATAGAATTACGAGCATGTTACCGTTTTACTTTACCGATAATTAGAAATTTAATTGCGCTTTGATAACTTTTGAGTTATTGCAATTTCCGATTAGACATTTCAGAGAGTTATATTTAAATTTTAAAATTGTGGAAAATAAGTGTTGCATTAAGCACAAGCTTTTATTCAATATTTTTGTTATAAGTTTATAATCTTTCTAACCAATTCTTTCATTTGATACACGCATCATAAGATTCCATAAAAATTAAATTTAGAGTAATGTTACTTTACTATACATGAATTGTTTTCCAAATTAAACGGGTATGCAAAATTTTAGCTCAATCGGTTGAGGATAACTGCTATAAAATTCAGTTTGGAAGAATCGACCTATACCAGTAAGACGAGTTGTAAAAATAATTTGTCATATCGAATTTAGACTGACGTCACTTGCCAACATGCAATATTAACAGGGGTAGCTGTTTTAATATTTAATTACCATGCTAATAAAGTAAGTTGAATAAAAACTTGTGATGAAGAATTAGCTTTATACCCGGCGTGTTTTTATGCTTTTCATGAAACCAATATGACATATCGTAAGACGTAGCTAGACTCGTAGGTTTAATAAACATCCTGCATAATGATTTTGACATACAAACCTTAATTTGTTGTTTATTTTACGAACCTCTTAGAGTTTATCGAACTTAGTTTCTAGGCTCAAACATTTAGTTTTTTTTTCCATTTCTACTCAATTTATGCTCAGTTTAAAATATGTTAAAATTAGGAAGAAACTAATTTGAAATCGCAAAATGCCGAAAGTAGAGCAATACTTTTTGTTTACAAATTGTGGTCATAATACATTATAATTTTTTTACATCGGCGTGGCTTAGAGGAAATTAATTCTAAATGGTATGTATCATCTGAAAAGATTGCTCAAACTTTGTTAAATTGAGTTGTTTGAATTTTTTTTGAATTATAAATTTTTTTTAACGATCTATTGGATTGAGGTCTGGTGGGTGGGCTGGCTACCGCATAATCAATAAATGACTAAGAATGATTTCAATATGTTGAAATTTAACTTTTACTTCTTCATTATTGGTGTAATATATTTGGAAAGGAATATCTGATGTTGTTTAATTGACAATCTTCTTTTGAATCTTTCAAATTTGGTCAAGAAGTTGATCTTATTGCTAACAGATTGATTTATATTCAGCGATAATTTATTTATGGACTATTGTAGTAACTAATGTATTTGTTCACAAAAAAAAAACTATTGCCTTAACCTATATTCTGTACGATATGCATATTGGTTAATTGATTTTTGAATGTAGAGTATTGATTAAAATTAATAAATTAAAGATGTATGCTCTTGCATATGCATTATGTGGACCCGTTCGATAAACTTTTCAATTTTAAAGTACGTTCTATTTATACGTCTTCAAGTATGCATAATTGTTATTTATAAATAATGAATGACTTTCAACATTCTACGTGTTATTATTTAGTTTTGATCAACAAGTTGTGGTCAAATTTGAATTTATAACAGTCATTGTTTTAGTTATATTTTTCCTTGTTTTTGTTATATTTTTCCTTGTTTTTGTTGACAGATGATTTCGAATTTAATATTTTTTTTATTATTATTTGATAATAAAACTTAATATTTGTGCTGAGCGACGGTCATATGACAGAAAATTCTGAAACTTTACTAACAAGGCGCGCATTTATATAGCGTAACCACATACTGTTGTGAAAAAAAACAGAATGGATGGGTTCTTCCAGTCTGATGGCTGTATTTTCTCATTTTGGCTACTGGTTGGCCACCAATACGGAGAGTGATATACCCGAGGTTTATAGTACGAAATTGGCGTTACTTCAACTTGGCTTGATGGAACTCTTACTAGAGGCCAAAGCCGACTATAGCGCTATACTTTACATAAGAAGTGATTTGGTGCAACGCAGTGACATTTGCATAAAGAAATATTTTTAAATATTCGATATCTGTTGTATATAAAATGCTCACTGACAATTTGTTTTATTGATTCTTTTTTGCAAATAATTTTAATTAATATTTACTAAATTTTAGAAATCGATTTTTTTTGTATTGAAACTGCATACTTGGTGTCTGTTCGGCTGAAGAAACTTTGTGAATCTCGATGTGAAGACTTGGCATTAAATTTAGTTACAGCATTTATGCGTTGTTACGAATTATCAGAAAAAGAAAAATTTAGTCTCAATGCTACGAAAACCCATATTTTGTTTTGTTTTGATGTACACATTGCTTTATTATATCGATATAAGCGAAACTCGGAAATTGTCGATATGGTGAGTCTTTAATCTTGAGACAAATTACAAAATTTATATTACTTAATAAATAAACTATTGAAATAATTTATATTTTCTATTTTTAGTTTAAGAAGCTTACGTTGGATGAGGGTTTGCAGTTGATTCGGCGTTTTACGAAAAAGCGTGTAAAGATTTCGAAAGTTTGGCGCCATTATCCAGAAATAACATTCTTGGCATCTCAAGTGTTCGTCACAGCTACCGTAACAAAGCCTTTTGCAGAAAGTGGTGTTATTCTGAGGGATTTATTAGACACGTGGATTGTATTTAGCGAAGAACATAGTTTGCTAGACAAGCTAGAAACTTCGATTAGGAAAATAATTCAAACAGCAACAGACTCGCAGCACATTTACATATGCTGTGATATCATTCACGATAAGGTAAGCCAAAAAGCAGGTTTTTTTCTTTTTGGTTTTTAATTATTTAAAATTAATAATAACTCTCGGCGTTCTCTAATTGACAATGAACAGCGAATGTTTAAATAGAAATTACAAAGACTATACCTAATATTGACTATAACTAGGTCAATGTATTCACAACTTTTTATTTTTTTTATATTTTGTCTGGTCTGGTTTTCTATTTTTACAATTTTTACCGTTTTACTTATTTAGATTGAAATTTTTTTGTTTTTAATTGTCTATCTTTACATTTAGTTAAAAATTGATAATAATGCATTTTTGTTTTTGTTGTAGCTTGGATCGAAACTAAAAACATTTACAGTAGAGTTGTATATTCGAGCTTTGACAACTGATATGAACAATTTAGAATCTGAGAAAAGTGAAGGAGGCGAGAAAGATAAACTTGAGCAAACAACAAAAAGATTGGCAAATGGTTTTCAAAATTTGGCCGATATTCTAAAAGATAATGTTCAAGTAAGTCGTGAGTGTGCCTTGACGGCTTTTAGTTTAGATCCAACTTTGGAGCGTTTGAGAACAATTGAAGAATATGCAAGATTGTCGGGAATAGATGTATTAGACACGGGACAAATTTGGGAATGCAAATTGCATCCTCCAGTTACATCAACAGATGAAATATGTTGGATTTGTAATGCATGTGGCAAGTGGATGTGTAAACCAAATCTTGATTTACATCTGTCAACCAATTTTGCTTTGAATGAGGCATTGAATTTTGAGACCTTGGGTATTTCTTCTCAATTATGTGATGATCTTGCTGTAGTTTTGAACGGGCCGAGATATCAATTGTTATGTTGGCTGCTTAGGTGGAAAGATTTGCATAGATTATGTGAAATGTACTTGAATGACATGGAACGTACGAAAAATCTTGTCACTGAACTTAAATTTGTTGAAATTGATTACTCGATGTTTGTTTCTGTGAAACGTGAACCTGTTGATGAACATTCTGGGATTGAAAAAGGATATGAACACTTTCTGTATTCGGATGAGAAATTGCCTGATAGTATTGAAATTGCTCCTGAACCGGAAGTACCCCAAATACAAACGAAGTCTGATCCCAACACTTTGAAAACTTTAAGAATGTTTAGACATAACATCAAAAGAAACAGACCTCAATACCTTCAAACCTTGACTGAAAGCAATAATTCTAATAGTTCTAACAGTAGTTTTGAAAGTCATAGGACGTATCAAGATTCGCTCAACATTCAACTTCACCTTAACAAGTTTCAAAATCATCCTTTTACTCATGCTGTATTCGGTCACAACCCATCTAGACCTAGTGATAATTTATTGAAAGGTGTTAATCATTTACCATATACGAGTGCACAAGAGGAACCGGTTGATTTTTCCTCAAGTTCTAATCGTTTATCACATGCATCAAAACTAAATTCTCCTTCGTCAAGTATTCGCGATTTTCGAATGAATTTTCAAAAACGGAAATTTACAGATAGTGCGCGAAAAAGCAACATCTTTGGCGAGCAATCTTTGCCAAATTTTGCAGCGTCGGGTGATAATTTCTTGCATAATATGATTACGTATGAATTTACAAAAGCAAACATGGATTCAAAGAAAAGTAGACATTTGGACAATATATATCTAAGTCAAAACATGGCAGGAAACATTAAACAGCCAGATCCAAGAGTTGAGCTTATCGATCTTAAGCTTCTTCAAAATGTTGTAAGCACCGATAAGTTGGAGCAGCTTATAGCAGGAACAAATTCATGTCAGTATTCATCTTCAATGGAAAAGTTACAGCCAAGTACAAGTAATTTTTTAAATGTTAAGGAATGGACATATGATTCTACTTCTACCAGTACATTGACTGAGCTAGCGAAAATAGCAAGTCTTAGAAGAAGAGAACAAATAAAACTGGAAAGTTTAGTGACTTCACCAATTACTAGACTTGATCAGCATGTACCTGTTAGCACTCATTTAATTAAACAAGTTACAAACCCTCTACATAGAAATTTTGATAAAAGTATTACGTATCCAGGAAAACATAGCACGCAAACTATAACCTCTACTCAAACATCACATGACACTCAAAGTATATCTCAAGATTATCATACCAAGCCCACTCAAAGTATATCTCAAGATTATCATACCAAGCCAGTATCAGATCATTGTGACTCTAATATTAAGAGCAGATTAAGACCATTTATTTTAAATAAAAATTCTTCTTTGAATAGAGAAACTATTCAAATGCCTTCAAATAGTCAAACAAGCACATCTTGTTCAAACTTTAAAGATACGACAAGCGAACAAAATTATATATTTGAAACCGATGCAGATAAAATATTACAAAAATCTTCAAACGAGAGACAAGGTATATCTCAACAAGATACAGATAAAGCAATTCAAAATCATAAAAGTATATTGAGAAGAAGGCTGGACGAAACTTTACAAACCGCTTTGAGTAGTAAAAGAAGTTTACTACGGTCCAATACAGAGATAGCGTTCACTGATAAACAAAACATAGATACTCCTACTCGACCGCCTCATTCAGAAAATTCAACAAACCCAGAGGCTAATATTCACTTTATTAATAATTTAAAAAATGAGTACGAAACATTAGCTCCAAGCAAGGGTTTTCCAAGTTTTGACAAAATTCCACCTCCGCCGCAATTGAAAGGTAGAAAACGTGAATTGAAAAAGCAAAAAGATACAGTAACGCAATCATCTGTTATTGGAAGAAAAAGTAATAAAATTAATTCCGAAAATAATCTGTCAGAAAGTTTTTTTGAAAACTGTTACAGTGGTACAAATAAAGATAAATTAGTTTCTAATAGTTTAAAAAAAGGTTATAGCAATAAAACAAAACACAAATTAGATAAGGAATTTAAATTCAATTCAACACTAAGCCCTGTTTTAAAAAATGAAATTTTTGACAAAAGCATGGGAAAAAATAGTCAAGCAAAATCGTCTATAAACAATAGAAGTAAAAATGAATTAAATGAAAAGTTGAAAACGAAACGTTTTAGAAAAGATAATGTTTCGGAAGATTTGACACCTAAAAAGAAAAAAATTGATGAAAATAATGATGAAAAGGCCTTAAGTCTTTCTCCTGAATTGCAACATGAGCTAAGCCAAAATAAAATAATTAAAACTTTACTTGAAAAAAGTTGTGATCTTAGTCAACAAAACACTCCAGTGGCTTCAGTTCAAAAAGAAAATTCGTCAAAAAACGCGAATTGTTGTCTGCCTGTCTCGAATATCGACAATATGAAAAAAAATGATGAAAAAGTTGTGATAAGAGCATCAATCATTAAGATGAATAATAATAATACTAAACCACCAAAAAATGTATTTCCGGCTGAGACACCCTGCTGTAAAACATCCGAAGTCGTTGGTAAGGCAGACAAGAATGATGATAAAGTAGAGCCATCTCGCAAGAGCTACTCAAAAGATAACAATGATAAATCTTTGGTGCTTAAAACGCTTTCTGAACAACACATTCCACTAATTGTAGAAAATGAGGCAGAAGAAACTAAAACAAGAAATTCTAATTCGTGTGTTGCGACATTGAAAAACGGTGAGAAATACAAAGTGAATCAGAATTTTGGTGAAAATACTAAAAAGAAAAAGAAAAAGAACGATGGGCCTATAGTTAAAACTCATAAAAGGAATTTGAAGTTAGATAACGATGAAAAGTGGATTGGTCAAAAGCAAATTAAAGTAATTTTGCACAGACTTTCGAACGAAGTAATTAACAGTTATATTCTACCGGAGAGTCATAAAAGTTACAAATCGAATTTGTTAGAACCACCACGAAAAAAACTCGGGCGGCCTCGCAGATACCGTATTGTAAATAATTCCCAACCAACATTGAACAATTCATCACAAAATCAGATCTCTAATGAATTAAATTTAGAACAGGATGTACGGATACTTAGAAGACATAGAAGTGACATAGCTAATGAACTCAGTTCTGGAATTGCTCAGAATAGTAGTGATATATTAGACAAGAAGACTGGTATAAATAAATCCTTTAAAAATAATAGTAATAAGAGAAATATAGATCTAGACAACCAAAAACGAGCAGCTAGTGATACTTTGAAGAAACCAAAAAAAGATTGTTGTGATAAAAATAAAAAAAACGATGACAAGTTGAATTCAAATATGAATCCACGTGTAATTCTTGAACGACTGCCATTAAATTCAAATAATTATATTAGATCTGTTTTATCAAATGTACCAGGTTTGAATGACTATGAAATGATTCGGCCAAGCAATGTAAATCATATCGTTAATGTTGTTCAAATATCTGGCGGGAGATCTACAACAACTGTTCCAGTTCAAAACACTCAAACTAGTACTCAAATTTCTCCGCATATACAAAGAATTGGACAGCCACGTTCTGATAAACCTGAACATAATACTAATTCAGAAGTTACAGCAACAACTACATCAACTTTAACAACTATTAAACCAAGTACCTCACAACCGTCTACTCTTATTAACATACTTTCTCAGCAAATGATTAGGCCTGGTCAAAGTAATTGTGTTCGTAATCGTTCGTCGCCTTTAATCAACATATTGTCACAACAAATCGTAAGACCTGCAACATCTCAGATCAATAAGGTTGTCACGAATTCTGTTGCAAGCTCCGAACTGTCTAATAATAGTTCTCCAAAAAACACCTCAACAATTGAGTCAAACAACCAAAATGAAACCAAACCGGCAACAACGACAGCGAAAACTGTTACGAATACTCCAGTTAGCGGTCAAGGCACTATTTTGCAATTTATTTGCAAGTCTACATTACCTAAATTTCAACAAGCATTTGGAAAATCCGTATACCAAAACAGTACAGAAACAACAGATGCTACAAGTACGTCAACAGAAACAACATCAGATGTAAATAAGAAAACTGTAACCAAGAATTCTTCTGTAAATATTCAGCCAATTCAAGGTGGGGTTATTTACACAAGACAAATGCCTGTTGGTCAAACAATCAATTTGATACCACCGGGGAGAGGTCAAGTTTTTAGAATTGCTGCCTCGAATTCTGATCAGATTTCACTTGTTAAAGATTCTGTGATTCATAGTAAAATGAGTGCTTTGTTAGCAGCAGCTTTGCAAGGTAAACAAAAAAGCTCAGAATCACAGTCAGACAGTGAGACAACTTCTGAAGAAACATCAAGTAATCGTGTAACTGTGAGTAGACCTACTTTAGTTCAAAATGCTCGAATTGTTAAACCCGTTTTGCAAATCCCGTCTAATGTTATACGCACAAGTCCACAATCAAATTTAAGTTCAACTACGTTGGAGCAATTACGGGAATTTGATATGGTGTATAAACAAATTAAAGAAAGAAGCAGTACTGGTACTCCATCAGAATCAAATACATCTGAAAGTAACGAAGCTTCACCTAGAATTAGCGTAGCCTATGTGAATCAAAGCGGACAGAAATACACACAGTTATCACCAGTTGTGGTGGTCAGCAGCAGCTATTGTAATTTGCAACCAGCTGCTTCTCCTGCATTAAGTGTGACTTCACAAGGTAGTTCAAGTCCTTGCGTAACACCGGCTCCAACCCCCTCTGCTCCGAAAGTGTCATCAAAAAGTTCTAAAGGCAAAACTGTTAAAAATACAACAACGCAAGCATCTAAAGCATCTCCAATTCCTAAACCTCAGCAAAAGCCACAGGAAGACGAACACACGACACAGCGGATTTTTGATATATTAGCTGAATATGCTGAACAATTAAGAAACTCCCCTGATTTAAACAATAAACCAGCTCCTCGACGACGCTCAAATCCGCCAACGAATCCAAGTCAAAACTCAAAACGCAAGAAAAGTTCTGGTTCAAAAAAAAGCGGTCTTACTCCTGTTGATATAGAAATTGAAGACCACAGAACAGTTGGTAGCGAAGATAGTTCTTCTGGAGTTGTTCAAATTTCAGTGCAGGACGAAGAACAACCATCACATGTTCCGACTGTTCTTGCTGAGGCAAATGATAACGCGGGAGGCCCAAGGCAACAGTTGATTTTGACCGATCCAGGTAATAATCAGACAAGGAATCTAATAATTACTGATTCCAGTGTAGGCGAAGCTTTAAAAATGTCAAATGCTGCAGTATTAGTACCCGGAAATTATATAATGCCGGTGTCGATGGTTAAGGGGGGGCAACAAATCGCGGTTGTTTCTGGAGGTAGTAAGATTTTAGCAACTGTTCCTGCTAGGTCAGGACCAAACATGTTATTGTTTCAAAGTTTTTTAAACCAAAATCGTAATAAATCAGGTGTTCCTACCGTCAAGTATTCTACCATTCAACCTATTTCTGGAATTTCTTCTCAGAATATAGCTGGTGTAAGTGGGCAACCACCAGTTATTTTACCTCCGACTTCGCATAATTTAACTGCTGTTGCTTTGGGTCAATCTCTAACATTGAAAAAGATTGATGAAGGCGATAGGGTGAATACAGAGTTGCTATTAACAATTTCTCAGCCTAGAGATAATGCTAATTCGTCGTCAGAATCTTCAACACATACTGAAGGCACTAATATAACCAGTAATAATGTAGCATCTATAGATTTAGAGGATAATATCATTCACTCTGATAACTCTTCAGAAAAAGTGTTTCATTCGTATCAAAAACCGATTGACGCTGCACCTATAGCTACACCAGTAATAGCTTCTTGTGTTAAAGAAGAACCGGTGGATGATCAAAATTCGAACACCAATTCGATAAGATTGGATATTGCACCTGACAATAAGAGTATGAGTTTAGTGAATTACATTACGAATTACTAACAAAAATGTTACAGGCGAATCAACGAAAACGTTGGAAAGGGTTCAGTCGGTGTTGGTAACAGCTTGCACTTCAAATGGACCTATGTTGTCCCATACTCCTCCTTGCTATCGTAAATCATCAGAATCAACAGGTACAAATATCGAACATTCTAGTAAGGAAGAATTTTTGCATAATGGGGAAAAGGTAATTCATGTAGACTTTTTCCACTAATTGACTTTGAACTTTTATGCATGTTTTTGCTAGACAGTGGAAAGCTTTAATTTACTAAAAACTTTTAAATAAGCATGTTAACAATTTATTTTAGATGCTTTGGATGTTTATATATATATATTAGCTATGAACAGTTTCAGGTTTTACTGTAGTAGACTAGGACCCCAAGCCGCCCTTGTGGAAGTGAAAGTCTCTTAGAGCCAACATTCAAAGGCGGCGATCTTTGCGTTCTGTGATTCTTCGGTCGAAGAATCCTCCCACTAATAATTGTTGTAGTTAATAAGCATGCATGTATTTGTTGTATTATTGTTGAATATATTTTTTGAATTCTTACAGAACTTTTAAGATCTTAATCTTTTTTTGAGATAAGTATAAAAATATATTAAACTGACATTACGCTTAGCTTTGAGCACTTTAAGGGTTAATTTGTCGGTTACATATATTATGATAAAAATATTTTAAATTTTATTTATTTTCAGCAAAATAATAACGAACAGAAACAGTTTCAAGGAAATGCTACTTATTTTCAAGGCAAGAACAAGAAAGTTAATAATCCTCAAAGGTTAGATAAAGAATTGCATCAATTATGTCTGCAACGTAAGCAGGCAGCGTTTGAGAGGGAATTGCGTTTGCAGAAATCTTTGTCAGAAGAATGTGAAGATTTGGGAGTTGATGAGCCGAGTACTAGTGATTTGTTTCCAGAAGCTGATATATTATTCGATTCCAATCAGTCACCATCTTTTGATCAGTCGTCACAAGATTTGGTAAAAAGGTCGCTTCCAATGGATATTAAAGAAGATAATAAATCATCAATGACGTTATTTAGCGATGATGATAATTCTGGATCGTTAAGGACCGACTTTCTGTTTGAGTCTGTAGAGTACCAGACAACGGGAACTGGGTTGGAGTATGATCAGAATCAGCAGATAACGAATGGACAAAGTAGTGCAAGTAATGAGTCAGGATCTAGTTGCGAAGATAATACACTTTTACAAAATTGTGCTTCAATGTCTGATGTAACATTGAATTCTCCCGTTTCACCTGATCCTTACCATGAAAATACACCCTCGTCATTAAATAAGTACAAATTTAAATACAGCAATCGTCGGAAAGGAGAGCGACATAAACAAACTTCTGAAACTTGGACAGCAGAAGTTTCCAGTTCGGAAGATACAACGGGTAGCACAGAATTAGGAAAAAGTTCCAGTCACAGTCCTGAGTCTTGTATTAACAAAGGTAGTCATAGTGTTAGTTGTGATGATGAACTCAGTGATGGTAGCTATAAAATAGTTAGAGTAGCTATATCAAAAAGTGATTTGTTAAAGGATGATGAAAGTTGTGAGGAATTACATTGTGACGACGATTTAGATTGTTCACCGAGTGGCAGAGGTGCTAGACGCAGTGTTAAAAAATTGTGTTGTTGTTGTAATGGCTCCCAAGAAGGGAGTGGGGGAGGGGGCGGGGGTGCTTCTCGTAAAAGACCATCATCTAGACCTCATACTCCGGCGCCGCACAAGAAGGCCTTCCTAAACAAGAAAAGATAGTGCACACATGTATAGCATGGTATTTAAGTTGAAATGAATTGTTAGTTGTTTTTGTTAACTAGTCGAGCTATCGAGTGGTTGCACTTTAGTACAAATTATGTGAGAGCCGGTGTTGTAGCGTCTGATGAACTATTGATTACTTGTATAGTAATTGCTACATTTGCAATGTTTTAGTACCTCTAACTGTAAATTTTCCTTGTATATGTAAAATGTTTAAATTACATGTGCAGTTTGTCGTTGTATATAAACATATAGGTCTATAAGACAGATGTTAAAACTTTACATCTGCCAAATAAGAATTACTGCTCTTTTATCCAAATCTGCAATAAGTTGACACATATTTGTGTAAACTTTTAACTGCAATTAGTATACATTCTTTTCTACTGAAACGTTTTTATTATGTGTTGTCTTGAATATTAATAGGAAATGTCAGATTTATTAGAAAAAATGTTTGCTTAAGCAGATAGGTATAGTACGGTGAATCTATTGTTTATTTTGTTTTATTTTATTTATTTTCGACACTACTATAGCTTGCTTAAGCAAATGAATTCGAACATTGTTTTTATTTTTGATTTGTTTATAATCATACTCAGTTGAATATATATATATATATATATAATATATCGTCTTCAAAATTCATATATTTATAAGAAGAGTTTGTATGTTTTTCATTACCATATTATTTTTCAATAAATGTTCTTATAAAATATTATTTTTGTTTTTTCCACAACTATTTTCAATTGTATTCATATTGCAGGTGCCAAATTTTAGCTCGGTATTACAATTTTATACCTTTGTAATGTTTATAAAAAAGGTTACTTGGTATACTCGTTTGTATAATATTATTGACAGACTTTCTCTTTCGCCTGTCAATGATATTTCAAAGATATGTTATGTATAGAACAATTATAAAAAATCAAACATTTTTAATAGCCAGATGCTTTTCATTCGATGTTACAACATTCCCTTCATTGACGCAGTACCAATGAGTTTCCAGCTATTTTATGTTTTGTTGAAATTTGTTGAAGGAATCTGTAAATATTATCGTTATTGTAGAAAAACAAAACACTTTCATAAATACGAAAATAAATAATTATTATATTAAAGCTCATATTTATTAACGACGATAAAAACTTGATCTAAGCATTTGAAGGAAAATATTTCCTTCCAAGATCCCTTCAACCTATATCGTAAAATAAATAGAGACCATTTTCTTCAAGCAAATGCTCATCTAAATTTTACTAACGCTTCATGCCACTTTTTTGAGCATTTTAAGACAATACGACTCATCTTAAGTTATTCGAAAGCCAGCCTTCGGTAGATACATCCAGTTTCCAGCATTAAATTAAACGTGTCCGAAAGACAACTTTGATTGAAAATTTTCTTATCAAGTTAAACTTATTTAAAACAAATTTTGGTGATGACTTACAACACATCGGTTTTTTTAATAAAGCTTCAAGGCTTGCGCACCTTTTCTGCAACTAAAAGTAAAAACAATATTTTCTTCTAATACATATCAACAATGCTTTTATAAACACTAACAAATAATATGTAAAAACGGAGAGTGCTTCCAAGCAAACATGAGCTTTGGAGAGGCGTGGCCTGAGAGCGATTTAACTTTCATGTACACACCGCATATTTGCAGACAATTAAACTGGTGGCATTATTATATCATAATAATTCAAAAAGCACATTAGCAAAATTATTAAACTGACATTAATGACAGCATAATGGTAAAATTGACAGTGATTAGCAAGTCAGCGCTATCTCTATAATTTCTTTAGTTATTTCTACTTTTTGCTGTGAGTCTGAGGTATTGGTAGAAAGATCACAAGAGATTTTTATTTTACATTTGGGGCTAAAAGTTTATGAATTTTGAATACAGTGGCTATTTAGGACAGTATATTATATTATCCATGGTTCTATTCTTTATTATCTTTAATCTATGGATATAATTACGTTCTGTCACAAACAAAAGCATAGAGTAGAATTGTCAATACAATGACAGGACACATAACCTCATAACCATAGCAACGTAAATATAAACACAAAACATATTTGTCATTTTAAAAGACCGAAGAAATTCGTTTAAGAATGTTTATTTATCTCAGCAAAAAAGTAAAAAGACTTCTCATATTCATTTTAGAATATATTTCATTCATTACATTTTAGATAGCGATTCCCAACAACACAAAAATTAATGCTATTGCTTGGAACAAAGAAGATGGATATATAGCAGTTGGTGGCGAAGATGGATTATTAAAAGTTTTAAAATTGGATGCTGGTGAGATAATATATCCTTTTTTAAGTATTGTTTTAAGTAAATTACAACCAGGTGGTGATAATGAGACTGGACCAAAATTTAGAGGTCTTGCGGCCTCCAGCAATTTGTCAATGAATCAAACTTTGGAAGGGCACACTGACAGCATCCAGGTTCTTGTCTGGAATGAGGCTCATAAAAAACTTACAACCAGTGACCAAAATGGAGTTATAATAGTTTGGATGATGTATAAAGTGAGTATTACAAATTTTTGCACTACAACCGGGATTCTATAAATGAATCATGCATCTAACAAGACGTGGACTTGGACTAACGCACGGTAGTTATTAAATTTTTGAAAAACTTTCTTAAATATACGGCTGAACATAAAATGACGTCACAATTTAAAAGAAAGGAATGAAAAAAAAAGTCTAACATGAATATTATGTTTTTCTTATTAGAATTATATTTTTTTGGGCAAACAGTTTTTTTGTATTTTCCTAAATTTGAATATACTTTGAAAATAAATATTTATATTTTACTAATTATTATTTTGTTGTGTTAGAAAATAAAGATGTTTTAAAAGATATTGCTTGACTCCTCTATTTCCATTTAAAGCATGGTATTCTCGTAAAGTTTGAGCTATAATTTTCCTACTTTATTAAATGGCCCACCTTGTATAATGTAGAGTATTTCTATTTATTATGCATTATTAAAAAATAATAAGGATACTAAAAAAAGTTTTTGCTATAATTTTTCTCTTTCATTCAATGGCCCACCTTGTTTAGGGTGGAGCATGTATTTCTTTTTATAATGTTTTAATAAAAAAGTATCAAAAACGCTTAAATAATAATGTTTTTAGGGAGCTTGGTACGAAGAGATGATTAATAACCGAAAAAAATCTACGGTAGTTGGAATGGCGTGGAGTGCCGATGGTTTAAAAATTTGCATTATATACGAAGATGGTGCCGTAATTGTAGGTTCGGTTGATGGTAATAGAATTTGGGGAAAGGAATTGAAGAATATTTACCTATCAGGCGTACAGTGGTCTCCAGATGGAAAATTATTGTTATTTAGTTTAAAAAATGGTCAACTTCATTTATACGACAATCAAGGCAATTTCACTGTAGGTATATTTATTTTTGGGAATACATGGCTTTGAATTCTCAGTTGTAGATGCAAGTAGAAATTTTTTGCAATCAAATAAGTTATGAAACAATTCCAGTGGTTGGGCTAGATTGGTATAATGGACAAAATGGCCACATGCATGCTTTATGTCCGAACTTAGCTATTTGTTATGAAAATGGGCGTGCTCAAATTATGCGAAATGAAAGCGATACTAGTAAAATAAATATTTCTTTTTTCCAGTTTTCCAATGTTCAATTTTAGATCCTGTTATTTTGGACACTGGTATGGTAGCTGTCAATTGTAGTTGGAATCACAATGGATCTTTGCTAGGTATTGCAGGCAGGCAGTACAATGAGGAGAAAGAAGTGAATTTAGTACAATTTTACAATCCTTTTGGAGAGGTTTTGTTGCGCATCTGTACACCGTGTTTCACCTAACAGTAGACGCCTGACGAAATACATTTGACAAGGTTTTCTTGCTTCAAAAACACTATTAATTGTAGTTTTAAACATTTCTAATTATAATTGAAGCACCGTTTATCAGTCAAAGAGCAATTAGATGTAATAAACGGCAATGAAAATTTTAGGAATGTCCAAAATACACAGACAAATGTATTTTGGACATTCAGTTTGCGTTCAGACTTTGACAGACTTGTACTCTTAGGTGAAACTGGGTTGGTTGACAAATTTTATTTTACTTATTTTAGCACTTGCGCACTTTGAAAGTACCGGGCAATTCGATATCTTGCTGCGTTTGGGAAGGCGGCTCATTACGAGTTGCCCTTGCTGTAGATTCATTTGTTTATTTTGCAAACATTCGTCCAGATTATAAATGGTGTTATTTTAAGAAAACTGTAGTTTTTACAAGTTGCCGACCACAACGACCTGGAATTTGTGTTTCATTTTGGGATGTCAGTAATAATCAGGTAATAACATCTATTCACAACTTAATTATAAAAGTGTTAAGAAAATTAAAAACGTTGGTTAAGTAAGAAAGACATAATGTCAAGCTTTTAATTTTATATTGTCACCCAACTTGGCACTGCAATTTCATTCAACCCTGAGTCTGTTGCGACCTGCTGATGAGTTCCAATAAGAACAAAACATGCACAAGTTTACAGATGTAGTTTGAATGCAAATGTTATAATTGAGAATTTTATTAAATAGCGCTTGACTTTGTACGTTTTACGCTTGAAGTCTTCAATTGTTCAAGCTTGACACTACTGAAGTTTATAACTTCTGTAAATCTGTTATGTTTTTAGTGTCATTCTGTTTATGTGCCAGTGTTACTTGCACTAAATGGGTACGGAGACCACTGCGTTTTGGTCACACGCTCTGAGTTGGATGAGGCTCCAGGGCATTATGGGCTGATTCTTTGCAATACTTTAGGCACTGCAGTAGATGGGAAATACATTGATATCGAGCCAATTGCTGTAGCTATGAATTCATCACATGTCATTGTAACATCAAAAAATAATTTTATTGCATGGCAATATAAAACACCAAAGGCTTCGTCAGTAACAGGTAAGGTTATTTAATTTTTATAATATTTTTAAACTAAAATAATGTAAAACGGCTGGAGAAAATTGAACATCTGTTATCCATCTGAATTTTGATTGTTCTTTATGTTTTTAATATCATGATCTGTTCACCAATGAATTATTAAATGCAGGTATGCGTGCCAAATGCAAAATGTATCATATCGACGATAGTCCAACTGGTGCAGTGGAAGTTATTCAAGACTTAGATAACTCAGACAAATTACCCGTCAGCACAAACCCTACTCTTGATCCAGCTTGCTGTATTGCGTGCACCGATAAGTGTTTAATAATTGGTCGAGAATCAGGACTGCTTCAAAACTATGCATTGCCTCATGTGGTTCTTACAAACCGATATAAAATATCTTCACGGCCACATAAAATAGCCATCAATTGCAATTCTACGTAAGAGTTTAGTGGTCCAGATGGAATAACGTTATATGGTCCTTCCTTTGTTGCAAAAGACTAGAGGACTACCTAAAACGCTAAATTTTCAGCTTTTACCATTTAGATAAATGGCACAGCTTGAGAGATTAGGTGTATTGTCAGGACATTATAAAGACAGAACTTTAAGTAGGGCCATATAACGTTTTTCACTTGGACTAGTATAATTATGTAGTAGTATACATATAAAGTCATAGCAAATTTATTCAAACTAAGATCCGTCGGCTCAGACGATTGAAATTTTTTATCAATTCCCCAGACTTTTCTTCGAATAAATTTGCAATGACAAATGGGTCTTATAGCAATCCAAGTGCCTATTGCTTCCGTGATATGATAGAAGTAGCAACATTATTGGAAGCTTATTACATCAAAGTTGAGATGATTCAAAATTGATATCTGTCATAAAAAGTGATTTTTAGCATCAAAATGTAGAAGTATGGTTTTTCGACCTTGATATAAGAAGCTTCTATTAGATATCGCTGTTGGTATAGATATATTAACATTACATTTTGTTTTTAAGGAGAGTATCGATAATTGACGTTGCTGGAGTTATGACGGTTATTGATATAGGCGAAGCCGCAGGACGTCCTTCGACGAATGCGGATAGCAACAAATTGGAAAGGAAGGATGTATGGGCTATGTGTTGGGCTTCTGATAATCCCCAACTACTCGCAATTATGGAAAAAACCCGAATGTATATTTTTAAGGGTGTATATCCTGAAGAACCAGTATCTTGCTCTGGCTACATTTGTAGTTTTAGTGTAAGTAGCTGACCGACTGAGCTAACCTTTTTTTTTAACAGAATGGTGTCTCGATTTCAATATCAATAAAAAAACTATTTTAATATTAAATTAACATTTTTATGATAAAGGACTCATAGAACATTGTGTATACATATTTCAATAACTGAATATAGAATAATATTTTTTAGGACTTGGAAATCCAAGCCATTCTTCTAGATGAAATAATGGAATCTCCGGAACGGCCTAACAATAAAGACCATCTAATTAAGCTTGAAGTTAAAAGTTTACGCGATACACGTCAGCTTTTGGAAAAAGTTGGAATTAATGAAGCTTCACTTTTCATTGATGAAAATCCTCATCCTCGTCTTTGGAGGTTGTTAGCTGAAGCTGCATTAAAGGAAGTCAATTTACCAATGGCTGAATCAGCGTTTGTCCGCGCTCGAGACTATTCTCGAGTTTGCTTTATAAAAAAGCTGAAAGATATCAATTCTGAAGCAATACGTAAAGCTAGAATTGCTACATATTTTAAAAATTTTGACGAAGCAGAGAAAATTTATATGGAGGCTGATCGGAGTGATTTGGCTTTGAATCTTCGACACATTCTTGGAGATTGGTTCAGAGTTATACAAATTTTGAAGAATGGAACTTCAGCACCAGATTATTTGCTGGAAACTGCCTATAATTGCACAGCAGATTATTTTGTTCATTCGAACAATTGGTAAGTTTTGTCTATCATCTATATTACATAAACGGTCTTGACATGACAAGAAATAAAGTGCAACTTTTTTTTCTTAATTGAACATAGTTGATTATTGTCTAGATATAAAATTTATCGTTTTGGTCCAAAATCGCTTAAATGAACATCTGTGCTACCATTCAGACAACTAGAGCTGTATAAGCCTCCTATATATAAGTAATTACGTTTATTTAAGCGATTTTGGATCAAAACGACAAATCATATCTATTCCAACTACTATAAATATTGTTATCTAAATGCTGGTTTGCGTTTATGACAGTGCAATAACAATTGTCTTTACCTGGAAGTTTTCTTCGCGTAATAAATATGGAAATAAATATATGAAAATCATTTACGAACAATAATACCCATAATAATAAATTTAATATATAATAAATAATAATGATAAATTTATATAATATTACATTTTTTTGAAGAACAATACGGTTCTGGGCAAGGGCCTATAATAGAATGGAGTCAGGATGTAGGCACGTTGAAACTCTAGTTGGAAGGTAAAAATGAACGATAAAAAACTATAATAGTCAACGAGCTGCCAACATTAAAAAACTAGAGCACTGTTAAATGCATGGAGCTAGTTAAATATTTAGTATTTACTTGACAATTTTTATATTTTCTTTTATTGTCTACTATTATTTGATTTATTTTATTTTAATAAAAACTCATTAAATTCGAGATTTGTGTTGACCAAATATGCATGTCAACAATAAATTACTTTCTAGATTTAGAAGAGATATAATTAATGTCTTCAGTTTGGAGTCTTTTATAGAAATTTACATAGAGCTATAGATATCTATGTGCTCTTAAAGATATGTTTTAAAGGTTGGCATTATAACTGTCGCAATTGCGTCAAATATCAATGTTTAATTTTTTTTACTTAAAAAATATGACTAATAAATCTTTGAATAAAAAAATACGTATTTATTTTAAGCTGCTAGTATCTTAAAAAGTAGTATAATGGTTGTTTACATTTAATTAGTTTTAAACAAAGCTGCAATTTTTTTATTGTTATTGAAGGAAACTTTGCAACATTTTGAATTGTTAAAGTATTTTAGATTTATCAGGTAAATATGATGGTAGTCATGTTCTGAGCATTTCACAGCGGAAAATTTAAAATCACCGTGTTCTTTCATTTGATGGTTTGTTACAATCTCCTAAAAATTCCGCAAAGTACGAACGCAAACACTCCGCCGTAGTATGAATCACAAATATACTATTTCACTGATTTCCACACCACCTTTGAGAGGTACAGTAAATGGTGCGTTTTTTTTATAGTGGTGTCCCCAGTAGGCCTAATCCACTGTTAAAATAGGAGAAAGCGCTAAATATTGCAGAATCAAACAAATGTTTGCTGCAATCTCAAATCCGTTTTCTCCCCTCAGAAAACGATGCCAGCCACCTAACAGAACTTAAAAATAAACGCTGTTTGCTTAGATCTCACATCCGTTTTCTCCCCTCAGAAAACGACACCAGTTATTTGTAATTTCAAAATCCGCCTGAGAATTCCGCATTTTATGCAAAGTTACAATAAATATATATTTGACAATGTCTATAACCAACATTACATCAATATACAATCAATTAAATAATTAGAATAAATTAAAACAAATTAGAAATTACAATATCTACATCTAGTTGTTTAAGACAATTTTAATACGTATAGTATTAAAATTAACAATGTTATTCTATTACAAAACATTACGTACACTTTCTTTATTGTTAAATACAAAACAACTATTGAGCTGTGCTGATTATGCGCAATATAAAACATGTAAATAGCGTGCGGTTTCATCGCATCAATATCAATCAATTAAAAAATTAGAAATTACAACAATTATATCTAGTTGTTCAAGACGCAAGTAAACAAATATTTAAAAAACTAGGATGCAAAAAAGTTTTTGTTTGGTTTTGAAGTCTTTTTAATAAACCCATAAATAGCAAAAAGCATCGCATATATACTGAAAGCTCGGACTATGAGAATTCTACACACTTTTATATCTCCCTTTATGACTTATAACGCACTGTGCCAGGTCCCGTATTACCATAAGCCAAGGTTGATAAAGTGTACCGCAAAATTCATACATTGTCTTTGACAAACAACATACATTTGACACTAATCATTATAAATATTTTTATTAAAAAGAAAAGAAAAAGTGAAGACAGTGAAATTGATTTGTTTTCTAAATATTTGTTTTTACAAAAAATTAAAAACTTAGATTAACGTGACGTCACAGATAATACATATATATCCAATTCTATTCTATTACAAAAAATTACTTACACTTTATTTATAATTAAATACAAGACAACGTATCGCTGTGCTGTCGTAATACTACAAAAAAAATTACTAAAAAACTACGAAGCAGTTGCTTTTTACGACAACAAAACTGATAACATACAGAATAAAAATGTTTTTATTTAAAAAATGTTAAATTAGTCATAAAATAATAGCAATGTACACTGATTTAAATAAAAAATGCAAAAACCCAATAGGACAAATAAGACAATTTCTTCCACAAAGCACGCTCAAACAATACCTACATAAAATTTAAATATAACTTTGCAACGTTGTTGTTATAATTAATTTTAATACAGCTTACTTCTATGATAATCTTTATTAAACGTACTATAGGTAATTTTTAAAAATATGACACATTGACAGTTGGCAGCTTTTAAAAGAAATAAAATTACGTTGGCTATCCAGACTGATGACTTCAAATAATTATAACACTTGAAAATTAAAATTTCAGCATTTAAAATTATTTTTCTAATAAATCAATTATTCGTTTAACCTTCTACTAAAGCAGCTTCAATGACCTACTTCAAAAATAATATTTTTTTTCAACTAATTTAATTTTTATTTAGAAAAAAAGTGATAAAAAACGTTAAAAAAGTTTTCTAAAGAAAGAAAATGTAAATTTTATCACTTTTCTAATTTAAAATAGCTGGAAAATTTCCAAAAAGTTAAATACGCTATTTTAATTTATTGCAAATATTGAATAGTTATGCTTATCCAAAAGGATAAAATGAATAAGTAATAGCAAAATTTGTTTGCACAGTACCTTATGTAGAAAACTAGAACCTCTTAGTTTTGAGACTGCTGGATCCTGGGACCTACCTGTAACAAGACATCAAGCGTTATTCAACATATTCTTACATAATAGAATAACAAGGAAAAGATGTTTTAATAAAAAAAATTAAATTTTAGCACTTTTCTAATTCTGGAAAATTACTGGAAAATTGCACAAAAAAGTCGAATAAATTATCATGATCTATGCACAATAATTGTTTCTACTAGTCAGGATATAGGTAATTAAAATCAACTCGGAAATTTGTTTGTACATTACCTTTTTGATTTTTTCCTGATGCCTTTTGGGATTCCTGGACCTCGAAGGAGACGCCAAACTTTACCGGATTTTTCTATTAATAAGAAAAAAAAAGGATGGCCAGCGCGAAACCGATTCGTTTTTTAAATATTTTTTTATAATGTAATAACGCGCTACGATCCGTGACAGACGGCACGAAGTCTTAAACTAAACTAAATTATAGAAAGCAATACTTCTGAAAACTACAAAAAAATATTACATAAGACTACCAAAAAAAAACTGATAACAAAGAATAAAACCTTTTGAAGGTTTTATTCTTTTATTGAAGAATTGGTTTTTTTCTTTTTGAACAAAGGAAAACTGATAAACAGATTATATAAGTAACTTGAATATATTTGCTATACAAATTCGAAAATACATTATTTCTTTTATTAATTTTTCCAAATAATTACAAAATAAAACCGTCATATTTTAAAAACTATAAGAAATATTAAAATAGAAATTTTTCTCATTGTTTTTTAACAATTTTTTCAAAAAGACACCGATTATAAAATAAAAACTGCAAAAATTCAAAAGAAATAACATGAAAAATTTCAAAAATTAAAATGGCTCATTTATGCTGAAATCAAACGCGTTTTAATAAGTGAATCAATATTAACTTTACTTCATAAAGTCTATCTGAGAAAAATTAAGATTTAAAGTACTTCAAAACTGATAAAATTGCAAAAAAGATATAATTCCCACAAAAAACACGTTATATCACAAAATAATGACTCATTTGAACGAAAAATAAAGTGAAACTTCTTCTTTTTGTTATTTTTTTTTTCTTTTAAAAATTAAGAATGATAAACTAAAGTCTATAAAATATTATAAAATCTTTTTTTTATTACAAATCTGTAAAAAGCTTTAAAAACTAATTAAATACTATAAATGAGAGAATTTTAACAAAAAGCAAAAATAATTGATATCTATTAGGGACTTTATTTTAAGAAAAATTTCCAAATTAATAATCTAAAGACTTTAATTATTTTTGTTAAAGTTTTTTATCTAGGGACTTTATATGATTATTTAAAACAAGCGACATCTTTTAGAATCTACTTTAGATAAAAAATTTGAGAAACAAGGTGTTTACATGTTTTAATGCATTACACTAAATGACTTGATAGATACAAATTGAGAATTTGCTTCAATCTTTTTGTTTTCCAAATAAATTAATGACTTTCAATCAATTATTATCGTATCGATTATATAATTATATTTCTGCTTAAATTCATATAATAAATTACGTTAATTTTATTCGTCTTCGGATAAATTATAATAGAAAGCCACAGATTTTGTCCCGGCGCCTCCAGGTCATTTTATAAGAAAAATATTGGTTACTAGGCCGCTAAAAACGTGGTTAGGTAAAAAACTATACAAAACAAAAAATAGTGTAACCATGCCAATAATTTAGGCTAAGTAAGTTTATATTAAAACTATTATTATTCTATGTGACTCTATTCTATCATAGCTCCATGGTTTTGGGTAAGATCGTTCGTATCTTTGTTTATGCCAAGTCAAATTTTATTTATAATTCCCCAATACTCCCGATTGTACACACGATCATTATTTTAGGGCGACAGCCGTTGAATATTATGAATTGGCTGGCAATAAAGCGGAAATGATTGATTGCTATTACCACCTCGAAAATTACAAAAAACTCGAATCTTTCATTCATACTTTACCGGAAGGAGATCCACTTTTAGAAAAAATTGGAGACATGTTTGCGGCAAATGCTGTTATAACGGAGGCAGTGGAGGCGTACACTAGAGTAAATTTCAGAACATAAAGTGTTCCTGAGGAGTTTTTTGTCATACACATCAAATATTTTAGCTTAGCAGTGGGAATATAATTACTTTGTAAAAATGTGAAAACTATTTTTAAGATTCACACCTATTATTAATTTTTGCAAAATAACGCGCAAGGCTTGTCGAATGTTTTCGATATTTGTTGTAAGTCGGATCTCTCATTCCGGGCATCAAGCTAGAATACTTGACTTGTGTCTTCCAGTAAACTCTTCTCATAGACAGTCGATAGTGAACCAAAAAAAATTTTAGTTCGGCAACATTAATACTGCGATGGATCTATGTATTTTGCATAATCGTTGGGACACAGCAATTGACTTAGCAAAAAAATTCAATATCACAAAAGTTTCTGATTTGTTTATAAAATACACCACTCACTTAGAAGAGCAGGGTTCCTTGTTAACGGCAATTGATGTGAATATGCAAGCCAAATTTTATCTACATGCTGCAGAACACGTTTTTAAGGTAAAGCGTTTCATTTTTGAGACGTAAAATATAAAAATTTCAATCACTTCTAGTTGGCTGATCAAGAAACCAAAAAATCGAATAAAAATCTTTTGAAGATCAAAAAGCAGTTTGTTTATGCTGCGCGGCTTCTACAATTGCACAAGAAAAATCCAAACCCAGGTAAGAGCCTAGTTTTATAAAATATTGCTGTTTGTAAAACAAAATTTTTTTGAAACGTTTTGTTGAACGGCTGGACCGATTTTGACAGAACTTGCCATAGCGAAATATAGGTGCTACTATTTTGCAACTCCGACCGGTGATCCAGCGTAAACTCATCCACGGAATCTTAGTTGTGACAAGTACACTTTTTTCCATGACTTTCTCGTTTCCTTCACTTTGATCTTTGTAGTAGTCATCACGACTGCAAAGGGACATGGGGCGGGGTCCAGCTTAGTGTGCGCGGTAGTTTGCAGCAGTCTACTTCTAGCATTTAGATTAAATATTTTGTCAATTTTAACATATTTTTTAGCGGAATGGAGTTCAGATCCGATTATGTTTGAGAATGCGTGGAAAGGTGCAGAAGCCTACCATTATTATATGCTTGCGCAAGAACAGCTCTACAGTGGTAAACTTCACGATGCATTATGTACTGCTAACAAGTTGGAAGATTATATAGATTATATTAGTCCAATTGAAATTTATTCTCTACTCGCCTTAACAGCATGTCTAGACCGTTCATTTGGAATTTGTTCAAAAGCATTAATCAAACTAAAGAATTTACCAGAAGTATATTTATTTACTATTACTACAGTATTATTGTACAGATTTTTTTACAGTTGAGTGTATCCAGCAAGAGTCAGTATACTAAATTAGCTTGGGAAATATTCACGAAAAATGAGCCCAAAGACTTGAGGCAAAATAAAGTAAAATGCTCGAACTGCCAACAATTTATTGCAGATTGGTAAGTATATATATACTGGAGCTCAAAAGTATTGCAACACCCCACAGGTGTGGTTTAGAAACCCAGTAATATATCTCAAGCAAAAAATCAGCCATTTTGTTTAGACACACAACACAAAATTACTATAAAGATTTATAATTTTTGATGTTGAATCACTTTTGAGCTCTAGTATAGTATTTTTAGATGTTAATTTAAAATTTCAGGAGATGTCGATGTCCTAAATGCAAGATACATTTTCCAACTTGTGTCGCTTCTGGAAAACCTATAATTGAAAAGACTACTCAGACTTGGCTGTGCCCAAATTGTCACCATCTTGCATTTGAATCCCAAATGACTTTTCAAAATGCTTGTTTGCTTTGTCATGCTAGCAAACAATAAACGTTGTACCTTTTTTTCCCTCTACTTGACTATTGCCAGGACAGCTTAAAAAATACACTCCATTTATTATTATTCAATATCTTACATAAAGTTCAAATGTTGACCTCGCCGGTGGAATATTTACAGATTTTACAGAATTCATATAAAATACAAGTTCGATCAAATTATGCAAACGACACTGTGCCATTATTTAAAAAAAAAATTTGTTAAAAAGTTTGTAATACAAAATTGTAAGTTATTAAAGATTAAAGTTAAATTACCAAATTGAACTAGTAATTACATTATCAAATTTCTAAAAAAATATTGCTCCAAAAATACAAGCGAATTTGCAATAAAGGGCCATAACGGATTGTTAAACATTACTATAGCTGTCACCGAGAGTAAGTTTGTACATTCAACACTGTTTGTACAGATATAATATGATATGTTTTGCGATTGACTCTGTATAAAAATAAAGCTATATGGGAAAATGGAAGATACCTGCTTTTGAGAACGAGAGAGAAAAAGAAAAACATCTACAACGACTATATGGAATAGGAAAGTTTAACCCCCTTATTGAAACGAGAAAACGCAAAACAACGAAAAAATGAATATTAAAGCAATGTAAATGAAGATAACTGGGTTGATAACAGTGTAAAAAATCTATTTCACGAATATTACAAACCAACACGACTCTTGCGGGCTTTAAGGAAAATAGAATCAATATTTTTGAAAACATCGGAAGCTGATTTGGAAGCATCAATACGATTGTGGATACCGCGAATTTGATAATAATCCACTAAAGGTCTAGTTTGCGTATGATACGCCTGTAAGCGTTTTTGCAAAACCTGAGCGTTATCATCGGAACGTCGAACCAAGGGTTCTCCGGTGATGTCATCGGTCATGTGTTTTTTTGGTGGATGAAACTCTTCATGGTAAGAACGACCACTTGGTACATGGAATAAACGCCCAGTGATACGACGGACCAATAAACTATCATCTATCCCAAATTCAACGACAGCATCGAGGTTTGTGTTGCGTTTTTCTAGTAACTCATCCAACTGAAAAAAAAAACAAAAAAACACTTTACAAACAGAACTCTATTAATTAGGCAGCCTTTGACATAATATCAGTTAGATACAAAATTGCTGCGTACAGGCTGCCCTATACAGGGTTAGTAGCTATGCTTGCGAGCAGGTAGTTACTATTTCTAATTCATATGTATATCCAATAATACAAATTCATATTTTTATATCAAAAGTGAAAAAAAAAGATTAAATATATTGACTGTAATACTTATTTACACCTTATAGTTTAACCTTGAATAATTATCTAATCGAAGTATGTTTAAAGTGGTTTAAAAATAATCAAATGTCTTATTCTTATTACATAATTCTCTGATAGTACAAATGCAAAATGATAGCAAATTTAAAAAAACTCAAAAAATCTCTTGCTTTCTATCAAAATTTAAACATAAAGGTACCTTTTCAGCCTGGACTACGTTGCGGGGGAATCCATCCAATAAGAAACCATTCCGACATTCAGGCTTATCTAAGTTCCGATCAATCATGTTGACCACCAGGTCATCACTGACGAGTTTGCCTTCGTCCATAACTTTTTTTAATTTTGCCCCTAAGACAGACCCAGATTGGATCTCGCTCCTGAGCATATCGCCGGTGGCCAAGTGGCAGACACAATATTTTTCTTTTAATTTCGGTGCCTGCATATAAGAATATAATAAACTAACTAGACACATTACACAGAATTAACCTGAGTACCCTTGCCAGAGCCAGGAGGGCCCAGCAAAATAGCGTTAATACCTGAAGAGACGTCTTCTTTTAATTGAGGAACTGCAACTGGTGGTACCATTTTAAAGGAATTATATTAAAAAACTAAACTTATTTGAACAATTATTTTTAAAAATAAGGTGAATAGGGTTATTCAACTGATACTACTTTTAAATTGACCTTGTTCGACTTGATGTTTCGCTTAAATAAAATAAGTAATAAGTAATAACCCGGAAAATTACTACACAATGACAGAATTGTCAAAGTAATCTGTACAATTTTGACAGAAGTACAAGTCAGCGAATTTTAGATTGTAACAGGTCTACCAACATAATATAAATTGGCTCCAAATGTCACCAAACACACACAGATTAATTTGACATAATAAATGATCGAGAAAAATCGGCAAAGTGGCTGACACCTGATAGCTTCATGGACACCCAACACAAAGCTTTGCAAGCTTTAATAAAAAAACAAATTATGCGTAATAAAATAAATTGTAGGTTATGTTATAGCGACTAACTTTTTAATTGGCATCTGTCAACAATGTTGCCAGTGTCAAAGTTAGGTACAGTTGTACCATTTTAAAATGAAATGTAGAATTGCCAACTCAAACAATGTTGTTTGATCACGCTGTAATAAACAAGCACAAAATTTATGTAGGTCCAAAATTTTGTAAAAAGAACATTTAAATTTGATTTTTGTAGGTATCGTTTTTAATTTAGAAAATATGCTCAACATTTTTTCAGTACAAAAAGCTTGTCTTTGGTCTATTCTGTAGACAATGGAAGTTTTTTTTCTTCTACGTGCCTCACTGCGCCAGCAAGCCTCTTGGATAGTCACTGTATTTTCCCAATTTGTTGTGGAAGCACCTTGGATTCCTCTGTATACCGAAACTACAGTATTTTTCAAGATAACAAGATAAAATTTAAGACTATAAATAAAATATCCAAATACCAAAAATTTGTTTATTAAAATTATTAAGAAAGCACTCAAACAAAGCCTATCATTCAAGTGTAAACATTATTCAATATATAACTTTGGAAATTACATACACAAAAAAACAGAAAACATCAGTATCAAAACTATACAGGATTAAATAATTAGTCTTATAATTCTTTACAGCTCGTCTTTTTCATCGAGATCAACATCAGACAAGTCAATGTCTTCTTCTTGTGGAAGTTCTCCGTCTTTTCCGTCCCAAGGTTCAACTTTTACAATTTTTGGAAGTTCTTGACCTTTAACAGGTGATGTATTGCCGCGGCCATATGATAAGTCTCTAAGGAATTCATTAATTCCATCTCTTGAAAATGATCCTCGAAGAATAGAGTATTTCATTTTCTTAGCATTTATCACAGCCATGGCTGGATAGCCAAAACCTCCAATGTCCAAAGAACTTTCCAAGTCCAGTTGTGTTCCAGCTTCAGACCAAATCCATCTATAAAAAACATCACCTTTAATACAACTTATACTTCTATGTCCAAGAAATATTTATTTATAAAAATTGCCTAAAATTAACACAATCAAATTTCAAATAATCGACTAATGCTTTTAGTTCGATAAGGTGAGCTCTTTTATTACATATAGTAAAAAAATAAATTTGAGTAGACGTTTCATATAACTTACCCCCACATTTTCTTCTTATATTTTTCACCTAATTCTTTTAGAATACTAATATAATTGTTTCTGCATTCACTCTGGCAGTCTAAAATATGAGGAAGTAGTGCAACTACACATAAAGGCTTTTGATCACAAGCTTCATTGAATGTCGCTTTATCAATAACTTGTACAACTTCTGGAGCTGGTATATTTTCAGCTAATTTTTCTAAAGCCCACGCAACAATATCATTTGCTGTGCGTCCTCCATCAAAGTCAGATACAGAGTCAGAAGTTTTTTTTCCAGGAGCAAAGAATTTAATAGTAGGGTATCCTTGAACTCCGTACTTAGAAGCTTGAACTTGATGCACCGTAGCATCTAAGGCCCCAAGTTTAACCTTTCCTTTAAGCTCAGTTGCTGCCTTAGCCCATTGAGGAGCAAGATTCTTGCAATGTCCACACCAAGGTGCAAAAAATTCCACCAACCACATCTCCTCAGATTGAAGAACATTTTTATCAAAGTTGCTATCAGTCAACTCAACAACATCCTTATCATCAGCATCATCACTAGAAGAAGAAGAGGAACCTCCTCCACCGAGACTTGCTTTAACTTTCGATTTAGCTGCTTGTAGGGCAGCGTCAACTAGACCTTGGGCTGTACGAGCACCATTGTAGTCCTCCGGCTTGTTTTTGTTTGCTCCAAATATCTTAATTGTAGGGAAACCACGTACACCGTAACGTCCTCCAATCTCTTTATGATCATCAGCATTTACAGCCCCCACTTTAACGACACCCTAAAAATATTTGAAAATTGTCAATTAAATGAACTGTTTATTTAATAATAATTTTTTTCAATAAACTAAAATTTATTTCCAATTGCGACAACTCTATAGTTTTAATCAGTTACTTCAGTAATAGCTATATTCTATGTTGCCTCTGACGGTATTCCATTGTGGCAACTGAAGTATTCAAGCACGGTGTGACGAGCGAGATGGTGTAACGCTAATTTGAGTGAGGAAAAAATCGCGCAGTCGCATACATCCAAATACGTGGCAAAAAAGCAATGGGTTTACCCGCGACTATAGATGTTTCACATCAAAAAGTTGATAATAATGAAAACTCTTAACTTTTTACAGAAACGCACACGCACAAGCTTGCACCTAACCTCAAATTTATCTGTCGCGTCAACAAAAACAGCGTTGCCGTTTATTATTTTGTAGGAAATTGCGATGTTAGCAAACATTTAAAAAGAAAACATTAGGTATTCAACAAAGAAATATAATATTCTGTATTAGAATACCTTTCATATTTGCATGGCATGATTGTTACTAATGTGTTCCTGACGTTATCTAGGTATCCTGTCAAAATATCAAATATGATAAAAAAATATATATACGGTCGAATTGAAAAACCTCCTCCCTTTTTGAAGTCGGTTAAAACGGCTTCGTAGGAAGAGGGTGGAAACTTGCAAAAAAAAAAGATTACGTGGTAATTAATTTATCCTCAACTTGGACAGTTGATAAAAATGACACAATTGACAGAATTTGGTGATGGTATTTGAAACAAATGATAAGCGTTTTTAGCTCATAGCTCGTTTGATACTATTAATTAATGTTAAAATATGAAATTCTTTGCAGACAACAAACACTTTACATAAAAGATGAAAAATTTAACGTTTTAAAAACACCAAATTTACGTACTTTTAATGCAGCCGCTGCTTTGATATATTCGGGAACCAACTGCTGACAGTGCCCACACCAAGGAGCAAAAAACTCCACAATCCATATTTCATCCCCCTTAATTACTAGCTTGTCAAAATTAGAAGGAGTTAATTCAACAACACTCGAACTTGAAGGGTATAAGCCCCAGGTGGTTGAAATCACCGCTGTGAAAACTGCAAAATTTGTTTACAAATACATAACCTAGAAATTAATAAACTCAATTTACTTACTGAAAAGTTTTAACATTTTATATTTTCTGACTAGTTTATAGCTCTCGTTGGCTTTCTAACACAAGACTTATAATTATAATGAAATTATTTTAAAACTTGCAGCCGGTCTTACATCAAAATCCGCCAACATCAAATTCGTGGTTACTTCTGATTGGATAATTTCTCTAGTGCTAAATGACTATGCGCAAAGCTAATACGCCCGCTAAATTCAAATTGTTAAAGTTTCCATTACAAAAAAAACTGTTATAGAAGAAATGCAACTATAACTATAGCAGCATTTTATGTCAACTATTTTGTGAAGAATTTAAAATAACCTGCTCAATAAATATAAAATAAATATTTTAAAATTAAAGAAACATTTCAAATTGTTAGAGTGACTTAATGATTAAATAGTATATTGTTATACGAGTTGTACAAGACATATGTTATATGTTTGTAGCACGTATGGGTTCAAATGAATAAGTACCACAAACATGTCTTGTAAAACGAGTGTAACATGCTATTTTTTCTATTTCGCTTTAATTAATATGTATAATTAATGAAAAATCTATCTAGTCAGCTTTTTCTCAGGTTGGTATGACTGATATGACTATTAATAATAATTGTTATAAGAAATGTCAATGTCATTGGCATCACAACTAGTAACAATAGCAACCCACGACAAAGTCCTTAAAAACTATTGCACAAAATTCAAATTTGTCTAACTACTTATTTTAGAAACAGTGTCACAAAATCGTAATTGTGAACGTGAAATAAGAAAAATTATTTTTTTACGTTGGTATCATGATTTAATTCTTCAGTTAGAAACATTGTTGCCATGACACACGCAATGTGAGACATAACATAAAAAAATGTATTTACTTTCTATGTGACAAAGCTGAATAAAATCCACCTGCCTAAAATTTACCAATATATAATGTAACCTGTTTGCTTGCGCAAAGAGGCTACATTATTGATTTGACTCTTGCCTGGGTGGGATTCGAACCTAGGACCTTTGCAGGACAAGACTCTAACGTTCTATGGTTGACTATCTGATCCATCGAGCTCTTTTTCATTTATAGTCACTCGGTACCTATATGAATATATAAATATTGATATAATTATGTAGTTAATTCACTAATATTTCATAACGTTATGTTTTTTTTAATAGAAAAAAAATTTTTGTAAATTTTTTTGACTAATAAAAAAGTAAGTATGTAATTTATTTACTAAAAAATTTAAACTTGTCATTTTATGTTGAAAACAATAATTTGAGATTTGAGATTTAGATTTAGGTATCTTAAAGTGCTTGTTTCTTTTCAAAATATATCAAATTCTAAATCGCCTGTTGCTTTTTTAATTACGTTTACATCTAAAAAAGATAATTTGTTGTATAGTGTATTTTTCATAACTGAATTTAATTGAAGGAGATCAATTATTTAAATTTGACACACAATTAAGTCAAAAAAACTTTATCAAAAAAATGGCTAATATCAATAAATATAATGATAAAATAGTAAATAAAATTATGAATAAATAAAAGTTTGAAGCAAATATCAAAAATTGCACAATTTTTCAATCAAATAAATTAGAATTGGAATTGATTTCAACCGACAAATATGACATTGTATTTAAAAATTTAGAGCTTAGAGCGGTTTATCAGTCAGAATAAAAATTAAAAAATTCGTTAGGAGGTCCAAAAGACAAAACACCGTTTTTAGAAAAGTCTAGAATTTATCGGATAGAGTGTAATAACTGTGACAAATGTTATATAGGGCCAACGCGTAGCTCAGTTCAAAGTAGAAATAAAGAGCATCTAACTCATTTAAAATACGGCAGATTAGACAAATCGAGTATAGCAAAGTACGCCTTTAATAGCAATCATCAAATTAGTGTTAACTGTTCAAAATTAGTCAGGCAAATAAACAACTATAGATATCTAGACGCCGCTGAACTCATTAAAATTTATAAAAATAAGGCAAATGTTTTTAACAAAGATAACAGTCCTCTTCTCAGCTTTTTAGACGGTCTATTAGAAAATACTAACAAAACAAAAAATACCTTCAAAATTCCCTAAGCCAGCTAAATTTAAGCAAATAATAATTCAGTTTTATTTATACCCCGATGATGACCACTTGGTAGTCGAAAAAGTTCTCGAGATCGATTAAACAAACTTTTTGGCAAGTGGCAAAACTGTATAAATATTATAAAACCATGATAAGTTGAAACCTCTATAAAATAAATATTTCTCAAATAAAGCACTTTCAAAGATATTTAATATCAAAAATATATAAAAAAAATATTTAATATTAAAAGAATATCTATTTGTTTATATTTTTTATAAAGTATAATCTAGTGACATAGATAATTATTAGTGTTATAGACTAGTGACTTGTTAGCTATTATTGCACTAAATCAGTTTTCTTCAGAGTAAATTGAATAAATGTTAGTAAAGTAAATAATTAGTTGGTTTTGTTGCTAAAAACCTTCGCAAAATTAGTATTATTTTTTAATTATTAGAGATTGTCAACATTTTTCTATCATCTACTACCTATTAGACTTGGCCGGCACCGACTTCAAATAGATAAAATATAATAATTATATTAATTTTTTTTATCCCATTTGAGAGCGTATTTGTGGTTTTAAAGCCGGTTTATTTTTATTTATTTCAAAAGCTAAATGATATGTATAATACATTCGTTGTATTTTATTGTAACTATAAACTATCAATGATAAGCCGAATTCAATCAGAATTCAATTAAATTACGTCACTTGTTGAAGTTTTGGTCTCCACCTTTAACTATTGTACATTTGCCTAGTTTTATTTATATTAAATTATACTACAAAATTTAAACTAATTTATACAATGTTTGACCTACAATCTTTAAAAGTGTAGAAATAATTAATCTAATATTAATTGTTAGTTTAATTGAAATACAATTAACTCGGGTTTTGAATAATTTTGTTTTAATGTTCTTGTGTTGCATTTAACGTGAAATAAATTGCAAAAAATTGTTGAAATTTATCAAGTATTGTAATTTAATCCGCAGAGATAATGCCAAATAGGGATATTGTTTTTTTGGTAATGTAAAAGAGTGTAGTTTAGAATATTGAGCATATGTATTTTTTATTGAATCTAATCATTTAATAATTTTAATGCAAGTGATCAAATGACCCCATCTCTAGTGGTGAAAAATAAAAAACTACTTGGGTAAGTCATTTAATTACTTAAAATTAGCACACACAAGTAACTCGATTTGCAAACAAAGTAATTTTGTGATTAGACCGTAATGATTTTTATATCCAGCAAAATTGCTGTGCTGTCGGGAAAGGAAGGGTTGAACATAATAATAAGGAGGAGATAAGGAAAACATAATAACTTACAAATTTTTAAAAGTGGCAAGATTGACTCACTCAACGCTAAAATACATTCTTAAAAGAAATGGATGCTTTTCAAAACCAAAAAAATGTTTTTAAAAACCTAAAGCATTTGATTTTTCCTAAGAATATTTATTGAATTTTGTAAGTATAATGATTTTTACATGAATTACAAAATTCTAATGTTCAGTAAGATTCAAATTGTAAACTCACACTGGAACCGTTTATCTGACAAATAAATTCAAACTTTTTTGTAAACTACTCAATTTAAAAAGAAAAAGTTTTTAAGTTGATTTTGTTTATTTTTTTGAAAGCTTTTTATTATTGTTATTATATACAAAAAAATAAATATTATAAAAATCATTGTCTAAAACTTAAAATACAACAATCAAATAACAATTTTTGTAGCCGTATACAAAGGTTTTCACTAAATATAATTTTTGCTTAAGATTGAAGTACTTTTATCATTAACAAAATTTAAAACTGTTATTGAGAAAAGTTAATTAAAGTTAAAAACTACGCTAGATAATTATCTAATTACACATATCTACGTAATATTGTAATTTATATTACATATAAAAACACAAACGCAGAAAAAGCAAAAAAAAACAGAAGTCAAGGTATAAAAAGCAGAAGTCGTTGCGAGTAGTAAAAAAATATTAAGATCACCAAAAAAAGCAAAAATCGAGAAAAAAATAAATATAAAGACAGAGTATAAGTTAGTTGTAAAAAAACTACACACCTACATTAATCGAGAAGAGCTGTTGAGACAAGAGAACAGAAAAGTTAATAAAGAAACAGAAGAGATAAAAAATGAGTTTAAAAAGAAAGAGAATAAATAAGAGCAAGAAAAAAAAATGTTAGAGAGGATCGATAATTTGGAATAATAAACTGATATAGCACAAAAGAAAAATAGAAATTATAATATAGTAATAACTGATATTGACGTAGCAAGAAATAAAAAGAAATTAAAAAACAGATAAAAGAAGTAGTAAAAACGGAAATAAAAAAGCGGCACATAATAGGTAAGGGAAAAGTGTTCCAAAACTTAGAAGCAAAAATAAAAGCTAAGAAAAACTGAGAAAAAACATCTATATAGATAAAGATTTAACAAAGAGGAAGAGAGATGTTTAGCAAAAGTTGAAAGAAAAGAGAGGGCAACGAACAATAATGCGAAGGTTGGATATGGAAAGATATTCATAAAAAAAAATACACAAATAGAATGAAAAATACCTACTACTGCAAGTTTAAGCAAAATAGAGAGGAAAAACAATAAAGTAAACACAGGCACATGTACAACAAAGACTAACGAAATAAAAACAAAACAAAAATACAAGAAATGCAAAGAAACAAGACAACTGTAAAAGAAGAACATAATTTCTTTCAAATTTTTAAATTTTTATTTTAAATCTTCTATAAAATCTACATTTATTATTTTCAAAACAATTACTGACATAAAAAATAATGTAATCTAGATAGCCTGACTATAGACTGACAAACCGCCACACGAACATTAATCAATTTTTTTTGATATCTGATTTTTTGATTTTTCATCTCGGCTTTGCCAAAGTTAATTGAAAAAACATTGTAGCTTCCATGGTCACTCGAAATATTGAGAAATGTTTTTTAATTTAATCAGAGATAATGCATTATTTTTATTTAAATTATTTTAATGTCATGTTTAATATTAGAATAGCATTTTTTTAATCATTAATTCGTTAGACGTGTTTTTATCAGAAAATTTAGCAAAAGTGATTTTTAATTGCAGATAAGTGTCCTTTTAGATATACAAACGCAGTTTTGAAGTCTAATAAGCTTCTTTTAATAACAATTAATTTTGTCTCAATAATTTTTTGGTTTTTGAGCAGATATAAACTCTAATTAACTTTTTTTAATAACAAATTTAGATTTTGTGGAAAAAAATGCTTTGATTTTGAGCAATATATGTTTCTTAGCAATCCTTGCATACTGCTAGAAGAAATTATTATATAATCGTACTTTAGGTTTTAAACCATCTAAAATTTTGTATAAATAATAACTTCTTTCGTAATTTTAATTACAAAAAAGTGTTTTATCTGCATAGAACTTAAGCGGACACGCTGTATATATATTTTCATGTTTGTTTACGCATAACTTTTTGCTTAAATACCGATTCAGATAATTAATTTCTTGTTTGAAAAGCGATGTTTTCAGATTAGTTCTATAAAAATTTGCTGATAATCAGATAAAAATCTTTGAAGGGACAAGCGCAAATGTACTCAAGGGTGCAACAAATTACTCAGCTTTTAATTTCCATCAGAAGAGATGGTCGGGCACATATAATAATAATAATAATAAATGATTTATTCTCTAAACTACAAAAGATAATAAACAAAAGAAAAAAAATATAAATATATATATAAAATAAAGTCGTGTTTGTTACAACACTTATAACTCGAGAACGGCTGGACCGATTGCCATGGTTTTTGATTTGTTGAATTTCTTTCCGTCCCGAATAGCAGAATACATCTTAAAAACAATAAAAACTTGAATACTTAATCATTTCAATAGATGCTGATTTATTTATTACATGTCAAACATTTGTTGTCCAATCCTGTCAAATAGTGTAACAACTATTTTTGTTTTTTTGGAGCTTATGGCCTGGTTGCTGAGACCTTTAAGCCACAACTTTATTTTTTTCTGAAGACATCATGTGTGCGTTCAGAAATTTATTTTTTGTAAAATGTCTACAAAGTTCAGGTACTATTATATTTGTTTGTTTTAGACATTAATTCCCGAAAATAATACCTAAGATTTATTCTACAGTAAAAACATAAAATCATCGGAAAGGAAAGAACGGAATTTAGGGAATAAAAAATCAGTTGGTAAAGGTTATAAGATTAAGGAAAAAAAATCTACAGGTTATCAAAAGTGTAAATGTTTTTTTATAGGTTGTCTATGATTTTTCTTGATAAGCTATTCATACGTAGTGGTTATATACTCTTTGAGCTATTGTCTATGTCTCGAAAGTTCAGGCACTGTTATTATATTTGGTGGTTTTATGCGAGTGCACATTTTAATAACAATGCCGCGTCCTAGAAGATCTAATCTTTCCCAACGAAGCCGTAATGCAATTAGGCAACAGAATATCGCGAGTCAATTATCTGCGAGAAATTGCACGGGTCGATACTTAAAGGAAAATTTAAAGATGAGAAAGTTCTTATTCCAAGGATTCCGATGATCCCAACGGATATGCCCTTTGAGTCTAAACGAATTCAATTCCCGATTCGTCTTGCCTTCGCCATGACGATCAACACATCACAGGGCCAATCCTTGACTATTTGTGGCCTCAATTTAGAAATTGCATGTTTTTCTCATGGTCAATTGTACGTGGCATGCTCACGTGTCGGCAAACCATCCGCTTTATTTGTTCTTGCGTCTAACCAAAAAACAAAGAATGTCGTTTACCACAAAGTGCTTGAATGAAAATCCTATTAATGAATTAATCAGAGTTTTATTTTTTTTTCCCAATCTGCACAACATAGTTTTCAATCATTTTTTTCTGACATGAGTTTGAAGTACTTAATTATTATTTTTTATTTTTATTCTCATTCTGTATGTATGTTTTCATCATCATTCATCATAATAAAATATTTTTTTGTTTCTATCTATATAAATATATTGTTTTGTATCATTGTTTTACGTTCATCAAAGCCTAAATTAGTTCAGCTAAAAAGTAACACGACATTCATTGACTGTTAGGCGGTACGAAGTTCGCCGGGTCAGCTAGTATTATATATAAATATAAATAAAAGAAAAAAAAAAGATACATTAGTTTATAGATATAAATAAAAAATACAGAGGATACATAATAGTTAAACAATCTTATAGATGCCTTTGTAGCTAGAGAATATGTTCTAGTTCAAATGATTATTTCATAATAATCCTTGATCTGCCACTAGCACCTCAAATAAATAAATTGATAATTAATAAAAATTGATTTGGTTTTAAAAAATTTTAATTTGTCATTCATTATTTTTAATCCAAATTTTTATAGCTTTTCTTCAATTTTTGATCAGTATTATGGTATTGGCGGTCAAATGTATCTAATCCAATATATCGCTGATTGAACAACCAAGTTATCACGTTAGCGTTTTTTTTCTCTAACACATACCAATGATATGCAATGTAATCTATCTTCTTTAGTTACTACCAACAAGTAAAATAATAAAGATCAAGGCGAATTCATTCACACTAGATCTGTAAATACTATTTTTACCATATTACGAACGTAATAGGCACTTAGGTATGTCATTAAAAACCTCACTTAAATTTCTCACTCAAAATTTATCTAACTTGCTAAAGAGTTCCAATAAGAACAAAACAGGTTTAACTTTACAAATCGAGTTTCAAATAATTTGCATTGATCTTATTATTAACAACGTGAGTTCTTGGTTGTCCAATCAGCGATATTTGTTTTAACCAAATTTATATTTACCAAAATTGCATATAGTATCACCTATTACATATTTAATGCATATAAGGCACTCTAACTATCAGTTAGACTAAAAAGTTAGAGTGAGTTGGATGCATTAAAACATGTAGCAACTTTGTTTTTCAAACTTTAGATGTAAGGTACCTTCTAATAGATGTCGCTCGTTCGACCATATTACGGACGTAAAAGGCACTGGGGCCAAATTTGTCACTGCAAATTTACACAAATATGAATCTGTTGCGACTTGCTGTAGAGTTCCTATATGAACAAAGCATGTCCAAGCTTACGCATCGAGTTTGAATGAATTTTTTTACAAAACAGTCAACTTTTTCCTAAACAAATTTTTGATGTCACTATGTTATGAAATTAGAAATTACTACATGATCAGAAAGAGAAAATTTAAAAAATAATAATAGTACCTCAAAAATGTACCTACCTACCTATGACTGAAAAGAACAATTTAGCAATTTCAAAATTATCCAAAAGTGCAGTAATTTCTATGATAAATAGAGATTGTTTTCTAGTAATTTTTTAATTTACCAAGATATAGGTGAGCATTATGTTTTACTTTTTGAACACGTATGTAAAAAAAATCAAATAACATTGCTGACTTGACAATGTTATCGTTGCACACGTCTATATTGAGCTCTGGTTTTACCTAATTGGTAACAACTATTTTATTTTTATCTAAAACTTGACAGATCTAGTAAAAATGTGCCAAAAAATCATTTGTTTGGTTTTTGAGCATTTAAAAGTCTAATAGAGATACTTTTTTAATGTAGATTTAATTATTGTGTTAGATAGATTAAACGATTGCAGTTAAGTCAATTTAGTGTCACTTTGGCTGTTCTAATGAAGTGTTTCTTTAGATTTTGGTATTTTCAAATGTGAAGATTTTTTTGAAAGATTCAGATTGAAAACAACAAAAATATTTCAGTTAATATTCTGAGAAAGTTAATTCTTCCATTAAGTACCGAAAATTAGTTAAATCTTTAATAAAGAAAATCCACTGTATTCTGTAGTGATAAGAGCGTACAAAAAGTAAAAACTCTCTGAACGGCTATCAATTGAACTTTAACATCTGAGGTCGTGGTTTCAACGTTATTTTTTTATAATATTGTCGATTAGACGTATTAAAAAGGTCTTTTCTGCATGTATGTTAGTCACTAAGTGTCTTTGCTACGACATGGTGTATTCGCTTTAATTATACAATTCAGCTCGTTAAGTTCATTGGTGGCCAGCTTTGTGAATGGTTGTGTTCTGTGATTATAAAAAAATAGCCGGATTTTAACTATGCGACTTGAATCTGTGTCAATTAGAAGTACGTCTTTTATCAGATAACTATTAAGATAAGTGATAATTAAACCATTGTTTAGTGAGTTGTAAGCAGCCAAGAAATGTGTATCGATATTAAGATAATTTGTTTTAATTGATAAATTGGTTTTAATTGTTGTCTTCTCTTCATTTCTTTGACCATGTAACTATTACAGAGTGAGTTTTCAAATATAAATTCAAAATAATCTATATTTTACTGAAATTATTTAATGAGTTTTCAATGTGATTTTAAATATGTATCTATTAAAATGACAGTGTTGTAGTAAAGTAAACATGCTTGATAAAATAAATTGTGATAAATATTTTATTCTATTTCAGTTTGGAATCTATCATGAAAACGGTCATCTTTCTGTGTTTCTTCATTTTCTCCTGTTACGCAGACACATGTAAAAAAGAAGCTCGCTGCAAAATAAGCAGAATTCATGGAATGAAAAGTGCTGATTGTTACAACAAAAACATAAGAGATTTTCCCCAGTGTTTATCCAGTAACATTGAGGTAATTATTCTAATTTTAAGCAAATCATAAATTAAAACAAATATAACGCATTGTTTCTAGATTGTTGACTTATCAGTAAATAGAATACGAAAACTAGGCAAAAATGACTTAAACAGATACTCTGATTTGCAAATATTGTACTTACAAGACAATTTTATCTCTTCTATTGATGATGATGCTTTTGCTGAACAAAAAGATCTTCACACTTTGGATTTGTCGCTTAATGCGATTTCAAAAATTCCACCGATGATCGTTCAGCTACCTTCTTTAAAATCTTTGTATTTGGGACAAAATGGGAACATTAATATTGTTGAAGTTATTGAACAAACCGAGAATATTACAAAATCATTAATACATTTAGATATCAGCTACACAATGACTGATGAACCTCATGAACTGCCTGACTTAGGAATCCTTCCATTCTTCACAAAATACAATATTTCAGGAAACAAATTATTTTCAATTAATACTAAGCATTTTGCGGGTCTTTGCAGTCTAAAATCAATTGATACCACAAACGTAAACATAGAGTATCAAACTCCTTGTGATTGCTGGACTACTAATAAATGGCTACAAAGCCGAAAAATCCAATTTAAACATCTAGAATGCAGTATTAGCGAAAAAGGTGAGTGATCTTAACAAGAAATTGATAACACTTTTCAAACAATCATTGCCACCTTACATTCTTATCCCCATCAACTACCTGTTGCATCGAAAATACTCAGATAAAACCCACCTTATCATACCATGAACTTTTCCACAATATTGTTTATTTGTTTTAATTTTTAGATTGTTTGGGAGATGTCCCTTCCGAAGATTTGAATCTTTATAAAGACTGCGAACAAGAAATTGCTGATGTATTGCAAAAATCTAAACTCCTAAAAATTTTTATTCCAATTGTTGTTCTTCTTGGTTTATTAGTAATTGGAATCACCTACTACGTGTATAAACGCCAAAAAAGACCAAGAAAAGTAATAGATAAAATAAAAGCGGAAAGCTTGTACAAAAACGAAATGCTAAAAACGTGATAACTTTGTGATTATTTTGAAAAAACGTGTTTGCACTAGATTGTTGTAAATAAATATTATTATATTGTAGTTTATATTTATAAATAAATTTTATATAAAAAGTCTTACATTTAAAAAAAACAGAAAATAAACATTTAGTCACATATAACCGTTATAATATAATAAACAGTAATTAGCCAACAACAAATTAAAAACTTAAAAAACTGAGTTTTTTTAAACTAATTATGTCAAACAAATTTTTTAAAATATTACACGCCATAAAATGAGAAGGCGTAATCAATAATTTGAATTATAGTATTTATAATAATAACAATTGATAACTGAAAAAAAAGTGGAATAATTTAATAACACTTATCGATAGAAGTTATAATAACAAGCAACCAACTTATAAAGCAAAAAACTCAAAACATAGAAAATTGACTTTTATTTATTTAATTCTTAATTTATTTCTATAATTATTTAAAACAAATTTTACACGTTATAACAATAAGGAGGCATAATCAATATATATTTGCAATAAGTACGTTTTTTAAATTGTAGTGTTTATAAAACTAATTCAGTAATAGCAATTGAAAACTGAGTAAATTATTGCATTTTTAAGGTGCAATATTATTTATTTTTTTTTTAATTTTTATACAGTTTGAGAGACGTTTTTTCCGATGATTTGAATCTTTATAAAGATTGCTAATATATATATTAGGAAAAATCTAAATTCTGCATTCTAATTGTTCTTCTTCTTGGTTTATTGGTTATTGGAATCACCTACTATGTGTACAAACGCAAAAAAAAGTTATTGACAAAATGACAATAAATTTTCAAGAAGGCAGCATGGGTCAATGTATAATGCCATTTCTGGCTGAGTTATTTAAGCAACATTTTGAAAACAATGCAAAAGACAGTTTTCAATATTTTCCTAGAATGTGGATTAGACGACGTCTTTGAAGTTTTTAATAATTCTTAAAGTTTAACAAATTTTGTGTCGAATTTAAATAATTTTTTTTTATTTTCATTAAATAACTTCACTTATGAATAGGAAATTAATAACAAAATATATTTTTTAGATGTAAACGCAAATAAAAAAACTACAGGCAATTTAGAAATTACTTAGAAAAAAACAAGCACTTAGGATACAAACCTATTGCCTCAAATCATTGTTTTCAACATAAAATAGCAAGTTAAAGTTTTTTTTTCGTAAATATATTTGTTTGCCTTTTCTTTAAGCCAAAAAAAGCATTAATAAAAAAAAAACTTGTTTTAAAAAAGTTGCTAATATTAAGGGATATAATAAAAAAATTGAAAATAAAATTATAAATAAACAAAAATTTATAACAAATAATATAAAAAATTGCACAACTTTTCAAAAAAATAAACAAAAATTAAAGTTTATTTCATTACCCTTTAAACCTAAGATAATTAACAGACTTGATATTGTGCTTAAATATTTAGGATTTAGAGTTATACAAGGAGCTATAATACGGCAGATTAGTCAAATCAAATATAGCAAAGCACGTCTTTAATAGCAATTATTAAATTAGTATCAACAGTTTAAAATTAGTCAACTAAATTAGAAACTTAGACATCTAGATGCCGCTGAACCATTGAAATTCATAAAAATAAAACAAATGCTCTTCACAGTTAACGGTTCTCTTTTCAGCTCCTTAGTAGGGTTATCAGAAAATGTCCAAAAAAATTCCATAAAGTAGGTAAATTTGAGCAATTAATAATTCTGTTTTACTAATCTTCTGATGATGACCACTTGGTGGTCGAAAGAGCTCTCAAGATTTATTAATCAATTTTTTTTACAAGTGGTAAAACTGTGTGAGTACTTTATTGTGCCAAAGATTTTTTTTAAATCAATTTCTATACTGTAGTTTAGTACTTTGTTCTCTTCTGATTTTCAGATTTTTTGAATAATTATAGACTTTTTAAACACCCGTTATGTGGTTTTTATTCATTTGTAGTATTTGTAATCAGTTAAATTTATGCTTTGCTTCATTTTCGAGTTAACCCTTGTTTAATGATTTTGGGCTCAACATTCGATACATTGAATACTAATGTGACAACGCGTTTGTAAAATTCAATCAACCTTTTTAAAAGGTTTTTGGTGAAAATTATTTATCCTCATTTTTAAAAATCACACGGTATGCTAAGTAATCGGCTTTGACAAGCTAAGTATTGTTAAAAAGTTTATTTTACATCTTTTTTTTAGAATTAAATTATTACTTTTAGTTCAAAAATTGCAGTATAAGATAGATTTTTGCTATATTTTCAACTTATTTTGATTTACTTTATAAGAAGAAATACCATTGCTATCGTGATATAACTTAACAGTTGTGAGCACATAATAACGACTAGCTAAGCTTTGATATGCAGCGTGGCTAACAATAACTGTTTGAGTTGGCAATCCTACATTTTATTTTAAAATCGTACACATGCAATCACTTCTTCTTGTTGACGGGTGACACTTTTGACACTGACAACATCATTGACAGATGCCAATTAAAAAGTTAGTTACTGTGACATAACCTACAATTTTTTTATAAGTGCTATGTCAAATATTTATCAAACAAGCGTTACAATCCGGTTACAGTGTTGCAACTAGACAAATAAAAAAAAGTTAATAAGTGTTGCTAACTCAAACAGTTATTGTTCACCACGCTGTAGAGCTTAAAGTTTTCAGAGTTTTATGACGAGAGGTTCTACATAATATTTTTAATTATTTTTTTCTTATAAGAACACTTCATCTAGAAACTAAACGTAATTCAGAAATTCGGAAACACATCAAGATTTTAAATGTATCTCAATTACCATTATATAAACGAAAGTTTGGTCATCCACCTTCCGGGTGCTCAACTTATTTATTTGATAAAAAGATTCTTCCGGCAAAAAGTATAAATTGCTTTTAAAAATTTAATTGTTAAATTTTTTTGATTGAAACAACGGCAGCACAATATATTAAACGTACAAAATAATACCAAAAACAATCTTTGAAACAGTCCTTAAATACAAAATAAAAATCAAATATTCGTTTTTGTCAACTTTAGGATTATTTTGGTATAATGTGTACTATCATTAATGCAATAAAATTATTTCAATAAAGTATATTTTTTAAATAGTTTAAATTTGGTTACACCTATCTTTATTTATTCATTACGTTTATAGGTAAATTATGAAAACGACACGATTTTGTTGTTTCATCCACGGCATTTTACTAATTAATTTATTAATGTATTAGTTAAATTGTAACTATGTAAACCAAGATTTTTTTTGGTATATAATAAAATCCATTGCTCAATGCTCTACTTTTTTAGTTTTATTAAACAAATAAAAGAAAAATTTACAGGTTAATCTTCAAATTTACATTAAGCTAAACGTTAAAAGCGGAGATGTTTAAAATTGTCCATGTTTAAAATTAGATATTGTGTTGGTAGCGCCTCTAGCGGTTTTACGCAAACCTTTTGAAAGTAGAGACTATTTTTCAGTGCAGTTTTACGTGTAGTGCCTTTTTCTTTGTACTCTACTCCTTGTTCTATGCTATCAAATTCTGTGGCTGTCAGATTCTATGGCTGTCAGCATGTGCTGTCAGCTGTCACGTCAGCTACATTTTAATGGTAGATTGTTAACCTCCCTCTACAAGAAATTGGTTTTAATGAGTTCTATTCGAGGGGCGATTTTTGTATCATGTTTTAAATTAGTTGCTGAAGGTAGGAAATTAAGGTTAATTTAAAATTGTGAATTGTCATTTTTTAGTTTTTGAGAAATGGCTTGTTTTTGGAACTCCCAAAACGACACGAGTGTTGAAATCCCAACATACGAAGAGAAGAACAATATAATTTATTACAAAATTACCGTGACTGTGGGGGAGGTAGTTTGGCATGTCCTTCACAGATATAGTGAATTTTACGAATTGCACAATCAATTAGTTACGAACCATGGAGTCTCTAAAGACATACTACCGTCTAAGAAAGTCATAAGAAACAAAACTCAAGCTTTTGTAGAAGGTCGTCGCCAGGGTCTGGAACAATATTGTAGACGAATTTTGAGTTACCTCAAACGCACTATGCCTCGTATTTTTGTCGAATTTTTTAATTTTCATGTCTACGACATCTTTTTCCTCACCCAAAGTTTGGCTCTCAGGTTTTTTGAGGCTGACTTTTTGCTGACTTCCAATATTAAATATAATCTCACACCGCTGGAGGTAAGCAACATACAGATTTCTTTTGGCGCTTACGCCACTTTGGGATTTCACATTGGAAATTGCACTGTTACGATAGCATTTTCACAAGGTTTGTGATAAGTTTAGTCATAAGCCAGCTCTAAAGAACTTACGTTTCAAAAGAGCAAAAAATATAATAATAAAATAAATATGTAGTAAACAATTTCTGTTCTTATAAAAAGCGCCTATGTCATTGATTGGATCTTGGACTGGTACCATGACGTAAAGGTGCCCAAAGTATGTGTAGATGAAACGTATCTAAAGGGTCTTTGTTTATCTTATATCGACCACATTGCTCATCATAATTTGTTTACTGACTAATTTGGTCACGTATCGGGCTCAGATATTGACTCACTCGTCCAGTTCAACAGCGCAGTCGAATACTGGTCACGTATATTCAACGTTCCATTGCTTGTTTAGATAGGTAATTAAGCGGAAAAACAACCGCTTCGGGGTGGTCTTGTACCGATTGAGTTAACTCAACTTTTCTATATTACAAACTGATACTTTAATTTTATTTATTTTTAGTTACATGCTTTGAGCGAATGCTTAAAAAAACCATTTCCACCGATTGAGAACACAGATAGTCGCTACGATTTTACGCATGTTTTGGATGTAAACTCTCGATTACAAACTTTGACTGTTTATGGGGAGGACTGTCCGTACCTGAACAGCAACATTGTTCCAAATAAATTAAATTTTGATTTGGCTTCGATGAAAGTACATTGTATAATGTATTTATTGGTTTGAATCTGTTTGTATGATAAATTTTAGGAATTAAAGCATTTGGTGCTTGATCGAGTTAGCTTGGACAGAATTACTTCATTGGGCAATTTGAGATCAACTGTAATAAAACTTTCAGTTCATTATACAAATATGAGTAGTATTAGTCAAATTCTACAGTGTGATGTCTTGCATAGATGCAATTTGGATTCTAGTCAAGTAAGATAAAAAAGCATATTATAATTAATTTTAAATTAATTTTGTTTTAGATATGGACCAAGATAACAATTTTAAATCTTTCAAATAATTGCCTGATTGAAATCGATAAAACTATATGTTTAGTGCCTAATCTGAAAACTTTAATATTAGATTCCAATAAAATTTCATCGTTATCTGGACTTTCTGAATTGTCACATTTAACTCATTTAAGCTTAAGAAATAACCTCATTTCTATATGTTCTCAATTACACACTAAAATTGGTAATATTTTAAGTATAGATTTGTCCCAAAACAGTATTTCTTCTTTGAAAGGCTTTACCAAATTGTATTCGTTAGTTACATTAGATTTAAGCTGTAATAAAATCACTGATATTGAAGAGACTGCTCACATAGGAGATTTACCATGCTTGGAAAATCTGGTTTTAACTGGGAGTTCTTTGGCTACAACAATAGATTTTAGAATCAAAGTTTTAGAACATTTCAAGGATCGGGCGAAAGATATTTGCTTAGATAATGAAAGACCAACACAAAATGAACTTGATAAAGTATCAGTTATAAGAGCGTTGCGCATAGTTAAGGAAGGAAAGCTGCCAGACTTAACTAATGCTTTATTTTAGTTTATCTGACTCTTGTCAATACTGTTGGGATTTTACAATATATAGATTTTATAATATATTTTACTTACAATTAATAAACAAATTTAAACTTGAATTGTGGTTTATTTTGATAAAATTAATTCTGAAAACATTATAAGCTACAAATCGCGTAGTAACTATTCCAAAACTATCTTTGGTTTAACAAAAACACCTAAATTTTCGTAATGAAAGATCAAAAGTTGGAAAACAATTTTTAATAATTATATTTTACTGTTTTGAAATCAAACTTTTGAACAACTTTAGTCAATTAACAAAAAGTAATTATTGTAATAAACTTAAATGATCATCTGGTGTATAAAATGTACTAGGATGTTAGTAACTTTCAAGTTTGCCAGCCTGATTTTTTAGTGCAAAAATTCAATTTGAAAAAAACTTTCCTCAACTTTTTCTTAAATTCTAAAACAAAAATAATACTTTATGTAATGAATTAAGTAATAGTTTGAATATTTTTCCACCAATATCCGCAAATAATAGCGATTTTTCTTTGCTGAAAACAAAAACAAGTCTTGCGCAATTCGGCTGTTCCTTATGCACTTTTTTTTCGTTCTAAATTTCTATAATTAGATTAAATTAGTGAAAAATTTGTAAAACTATGTCAACGGTTGAGAAATTGAAAAGCTGATCGACTCGGCTAATTTTCCTCTACTCTTCTATAAGACCTGTTTAATAGAAACTTATTTTTTTTTTCAAATAGTTTTCTAAATTTTTCTGTTTTATTATGAAGAAACACCTCATCCGGCGCCACAGAATGGCAAAATGAGAAGAAAATTAATATGACGACTAAGCTATAGCGGGTGTTTCTTTAAATTTGGCGTTGAAGATTGCCATGAATGCTTAACTTTAAATTGTGGACGTACTTTTACCATCAAATCAAAGTGACAGTTATTAATTAGACATTTGAACATAATGTAACCTCACATTTAATTTAATGTATCGATAGTTTAACACGTTAATGAGATTAAATTAACAGCCCTTGAAAGCACTTGTAATATTATAACAAGCGAAAAATTGAACTTTAATGAGGAAATAAGGTTTATAACAAATAATCAAATTGTCGTCTATCAACTTCAAGGCATTTGCGAAGTCTGAACCATTGCGTTACTGACATTCGCCAACATGTGAAGGTTAGTATTAGTTTTATCAATTTTGGCAACTATTGTCAAAGAAAATCGAGCTTTTTAAATAGGGCCACAAAAAAAGTCATATCGAGTGAGATTGTAAGATCTTGAAGGGTAAGTTATGGCTGTATTTCGGCTGATAACTCGACGATTATAAAATTTTTGTATCATATTTGAGGTCTCGTGGTTGCTGAAAGTACTCGTCCACAATTTTATTGTCATAAAACTGTGTCGCAAAAACTCCTTTCGGTATCTTGCAGCAGTCAATGCTTTATTAAAAAAATTAGCTCAATAATTTTGCATCTTGAAATACAGATTTGAATGAATTTGCACCTTTACGTTTAGGCTTATATCTACACTCAAGCCCTTATCACTTTCCCTATGTAGATCAATTTCCTTACGTATCAGTGCAAATTCATTCAAATTTGAATCAGCTGCAAGTTGCCGATAAGCTCCGATAAGAGCAAAACATGTCTAAGTTTACAGATATGATTTGAATGTATATGGTCAATAGAAACAAAAAAAAAATATTAAATATTAAAATAAAAATTTAATTGAATTTAGTAGTCTAAAAGTCTGATTTAGTTGTAACTTGCTGAAAATAGTTTACTATGTGTATGAAAAATATTTTTAAAAATTTTTATTTGCACAAAAAATGAATTATTAGCTGATAAGAGAGGTATCATATAAATGTTGGGCGTATTAGCAACACCTATTAAATTTTTTAGTTTCAGAGTTTTTTTAAGAACACTTTAATAACATTTTTTTAAATTTACGAGAAAGTGGATCACACCCAATTGAGTTGTTATAATCTTTATATTACCTAAAACGATTATTACCTGACCTGACCTGACCTGACCGGAGCAGATCTGACCTGACTTGACGTGACCTGATCTGATGTATAAAACACTAGAGCTGTCCAGTTTTTTATAACAATTAACGAATTTTTTATTTATATTACTTCAATGTTAATTTAGACCCATCAGATCTTTAGACATGTTGCTGTTGCAAAGACTTATTCATTTAAAATACACCGAAAAAAAAACCGAGCTGCCACAAAAAATTGGTAATTATTGATAGCATTTTTTGAACAAAAACAACATTTATTATTCTTCAATAAATTGAAACACTCGCTGCCATTTTCCACTCAAAATATTAAATTTAAATGAACAATGGAACAGGAAATATTAATGAAATTTTGACAGCTCGTTATCAGAAATTTGTAGCGAATAAAAAGCGTTGTTTGGATTGGATTTTAAAGGCTTAACATTAAAAATTAATATTATTTCACTGACAGATTTATCATTAGCGATTTTAATTTTTGACGGTAAACCTATATCTGCTATATGCAAATATACATTTTGCACAAGTTCGGAGATTTATTTTTATTATTTATTTTGAAACCAAATTGAACTAGATTCTAAACACATGCAAATAGAACAATTATCAAGTATCAGGTATTTAGGTTTGGTTTGAATAGCAATTAGAGCAGGCTTTGCTGATACTTAACAAAGGTAACATCAACTGGTCTGCTGTGGTCAAATTGTTTGAGATCTTTATTACAATGTACGTATATACATACATAAACCAATTAATAATTAAGGGCAAATTGCTTTCAGAAATTCAGCAATAGTTGTTATAATCACTTTCTATCAACATATACTATTCGAATTCTAGAAACATTTTCATTAACTATAAAAATCAAAATCTGCTTAGTTTTTGTCTTGAAACATTTTAGAAGATATTTAGTTGCAAAATAAAGAAAGTACAAACAGCGGGTTAAATAGATGTGTGCCAAAAATAAAAGAACTGAATTCGGCAAAAAATTTGATCTAAGGTTCTAGATTAATTGCCGTTTTCTATAAATAGAGCAAGTTGCGTTGCAAATAATTAGTAAAATAATTATGACCGCTCGAGAAAAAATTTAATTATAGAATTAAAGAGGTTTTACACATGCAGAAGGTCCTACCAAGTTGAGTGAGTGCCTTACAGCGTCTTCTCTTAATTTTTTTTGAAAATTTTATTATTTTTTGACGTAGGTATTAGCTCTATTGTTGAGAATGATACCACAACTCTTATTGTGTTTATTTTAAGATAATCTAGTTGCAAAATTTTTCTAATTATCAAGTTCAAAAGTTTGTTCATCAATAGTGTTGAAAACGACTTGCAAACACCTGAAATATTGTGTTTTTGATTTATTTTTTTGTGTAAAAGCTCAAAATAATCCAATTTTTTCGCATAAGTCATTTTTCTCTGAGACATTTTGTTGATTACTTTTACTGATTCTAAACTCTGAATCGTTGGTGTTTTGGCGATAAAAGCGGCTTCAATAGAAAATTCAGTCAACTGTTTTTCAGCGAGAGCCAACTGATGGCTCCGAGGATTAAAAATGTTCTGAGCATATTGGAACCAAACCCTAAATTAATTAGAGATTGTTGTTCCATCTCAGATTTTTTCACTTTTTACGCTTCCAGTTTTTTTTTCGTTCTAATCGGTTATTGCCTTTTCATATTGAACGCAAAAAACAATTTTTGAATATTACTCAAAAAAGTAAATCAAATATATTGTACCTATAAACAAGTAGACTGCAAAAAAATATTATTTTGCGCAAAAAAAGCATTTATTGTTACTATAAATAACAAAAACAAAATCAGTGATATAAACAAATAAACAGTTTAATAAAATAGTCCCAGCATACAAATAATAAGAATTTATGTACAACTTGACTTCATAATACAGACTTTTGTAGCCCACGTGATCAAAAATGTAGCCTAATTGGCAACATAAAAATGAAACATCAAGATCCTAATGTCTTAATTATCTTAAATTGTTGATAGTTTAATGTCAAATTTTAATACTGCCAATACTGTTTGATAAACAAAAATTCTACTCAAAATTTTGTAGCTAATTGGGTAACAAACTTTTACAAACTTCCGGTATATAACATTTCTAGATTAATCACTTATTCAACAAAAGAATGCAAAGCAAAGAAATGAAATAGCAAAATCTCGATATTTTGCCAATTACGATGTCAAATAACATTTCGAATTTCAATACTGCTCTATAAACAAAAATTCTGCTCAAAATTTTGTACCTGATCACGGCGGTAACAAACATTTACAAACACCCTGTATATTACTTTTTTATATTAATCACTTACACTCAGCAGAACAAGTTAACCGTGCAAAATTGAGAATAAACATAATATCAGCAGAGTGCCTTCTGTTATTGGTTTTTCAATGAAACTATCTCACCGCTATTTTATTGAGCTGGGGCTCAAAACACGAGTCTTCTACGTCTCAGGGACTCCCAGGCACGTGTTTCACGTGTCTAGTGGATAATTCGGCAGTGCGTAAAATTTCTTATATTGCCGGATGTCGTTGAGAGATCTGTCATCTATAGCAATATTATAAGTTAGTATGATATGCGTAATTTCTACAGATATGAAAAAAATATGTAAAAGCAATTAAGTATATAAATAATAGTACTAACTAATTAACCAAAACAACACAAGCTTGAAATAAGCGAAATTAAAAAGAAAGAAAACTAATGAAGCAAGTGATAAATTAAAATGAGAGAAAAATGCTGGAAAGAGGAGAAAAACAAACTAGAGTTAAAATATATCAATAAAAAGATAAGAAAAAAAATTTACAATAAAATAAATATGACTATGTTAAATCTAAGAAAATGCTTAAGCTTTGTCATATTTTTTTACTAAAATAATATTTTCTGTCGCTATAAAAAATTCTTGGAAAACTGTGCCACATATTTTTTTATGAAACACTGTTGAGACTGCAGGTAAGCTTAAGTCTGTATTATGAACTCTTGGTCAGTAATAAACAAAATATTGTTGATTACACTCAAAAATAGTTTGTTTTTTTTTATAGTAATCATAGTCATCTCACACTAGTTGATGAAAAGTTACAAAAAAATATAATGCAATATCTCTAAATTTCGTCTTTTTTTTTTTGAATGGATGAAGTGAAGAGAAAAGCAGCAGAATTATTAAATATTTGATAGCAGCTCTAAAAAGTTTAAAATTAACGTACATTTTAATTGCAAAATTTTTAATTTAAAATTTACAGCGGCAGCTGTGGTCACAAAAATTGCAATACTTTCTTTTATTACGTCAGCACAAAGTTTTTAATGAATATAGTACTCTCTTGACTCTTCATGTGTATTTATTGGTAGTAATATAACAAGCCATCGTTTTCTATAAAAGGAGTTTTTGAATTTTACAAAAAAAATTTTGTTATGAAAAATTGAAATTGGAAATTTATATTCGATACGGGCCCGAGAGGCTCGAGGACAAATTTTTCAACAAGTAGAATTGTGTGAAATAAAAATGTTTCGAGTTAAAATTCATATTTAATCGATAAAAAAAACCTATGGCCGACTTATTTTTTAAAAAAGCATTTCTAAATAACAATTATGTAATTGTTCACTTATTAAGTGTAGAATTGACAGAATATATCTATCTTAAAACGTCATTTGACAGAAAGTAATTTAAAAATTTTAGAAGATTAAAAAAACGTCTTTGAGTTGTTTTTGTATCGCACAAACAATTAAAGATCATGCAATTTCAATATTGAAATCAATTTAATAAAATACATCTGACAGTTATCTGACATGCGAACAAGAAATTTTATCTCTTCAATCACAGGAAAACAAGAAGCTTTATCGCCAAATGACAAAAAGTTTTATTGCAAACGACTCTCCCGATTGGATGATTTTAGAGGATGCTATTGCTGGAAATTTAATTTTGACGTGTTAAAAAAAGATAGTCGTTAAACACTAGTGTTTAAGAGCTCGGTACATAATGCGCAATTTTTTTAAATACTTAATCTATAATTACTCGCGCCTGTGTAAAAAATCCACCAAATCCTGTTGGGATAAATAGGAATTTTTTCCTTTCTTATCAAGTCACGCAACCTACGCCCCCTAAGTTTTTTACCTACATGTTGCTTGTTGCTTCAGTATCATTTTGATTGTTGATAAAATCAGTATCATTTTGATTGTTGATAAAACAAATGAGGTAATCAACAGGTTCTGTTGTGGTGTTTTGTTGTGCTTTTGTTAAGCAAGTATACATGTCAAGATTTAGTTTTTTTTAATAAAATTAAAGATAAAAATTCTGATAAATTGACGGAAGATGGGTTGATAGCTATTCTATATGATTCAGATTCTGAAGAAAACGTAAGAGATGTAGCAGATTTTTTAGAAGAAGAATGTATAGAGAATGATAATTTACTGAAAGAAAGAGGAAAAATTGTATAAGAAGTAGACAAAATACGAATTTAGAAGACGCCGAGTTTGGAAAAAACAAAACATATAAAATGCAAAATTAAAAGCAAATTTAGTAGAACCATTCAGTAAAAATATTTTCTAGAGCAAAACAATCCGCCACAGCATAACTGATGAGATCAGCGCTTTTATGAAGATATTTGATGACAACATGATCACACATTTTGTTTATTGTATAAACTTGCAATTGTTTGAGAGAACAAGACGCTAAGATTGTCACAAAAGTGGAAGTGATTTGCTGCTTTCATTTGGCTCTAATAAACCAAACCACACTATTTTTTTTGAAATTCTGGACAAAAGACGACTCAGGTTTGGAAATATACCAAGCTTGCATGAGTTGCTATTTTTTTTGTTAGTTATAAAACTTGATGACAAAGCATCAAGGGAAAATAGAACGAAAACTGGCAGTTCGGTTTCTTATTGACAATTTTGTAAGCAATTCCAAAAAGAACTATTTTGTGGGTTTATTTGTAACAGTAGACGCTGTAATTTTGTTCAGTTTTTATTTAACAAACCTGGAAAACAAGAATTCAAAGCGTTCATGCACTGTGACTCTATAACGTTTATATTAATATTATATAATTAATTACAGAGTTCAAAGGAGTAACAAGAATTTCATTTGTAGCAATTGCTATTAGAGTTAATTTCTAGCGAAACAACTTTTATAAAACAGAAGCAGCTAACAAAATTGTGGCTAAATAAGAATGAAATAGCTGGTTTATCCAGTTTTGACATTCAACAGGAAGCAACTATGAGTCTTATGTGACAAAAAAAGTGATCTGTTATTTTGATTTATACTATGCACGATGATGATCTACATACCAATAAACTGGAAGTAATAATAGATTACATAGAGTGGAAAAAATGTGTAGCACGTATTTGGTTAATAGAAAAACGCAGCGATGGCTTCTAGCTTTGTTTTTTTAGTTGTTGAATGAAGTAGGAAATAATAGCCAAAAGTCTTATACAACTGCACTTTGCACTCATATCAAATCTCACAAATGCAGAATACTGTTTTAAAAGCTCTTTCGCTAACTTTATTGAAACGGCATTTAGCAGAACAAGCTAGAATCAAAACAATTGGAGAGTCACAATCTTTTGTTTTTGGAAAAGCAGAAACATATCGATTATATGCAATAACTGTCATCAATTAGTATATGACTTCATTACTTAATTACCACAAGTCACTAATGTATAGAAGACATATATTTTTATAATTGCTTATTTCAAGCAATTGAAATATTTCTAGTTTTTTATTACGCAATTTTTTTTTTAATCATATGCATTATTTTTTATATATGTATTTTGATTACTTTTATTAAATATTTTGATAATAAACTTATTTGTTTATCAGTTAACTTGTTTTTTTAATATTTAAAACAAAAATGACAAATGTGAACAAAAAAAGAAAAAAGATGCGAGTACCGAAAGGTTAACGATATAACTTAGGAAAAAATAAAATATTGTAACAAAATAAAATTATCAGGTTAAAAGTTTGCTGACAAAGCTTATCGTGACATCTACTACAAGAAACTTTTTACATAAAAATCGAAGAAGCCAGGTTTCTACATGTCGATGCTAAAGGTCGCTCTTGATCTTTATTATGCCTTGTTTTCACATAATTTTAAAATTTATATATAAACAGTTATATAGATTTTTACATTCAATTTAAAAATAATAAAACATTTTTAACTAGATGAGACATTTAGAATATGTAATGAAATGTAAAAACTATCTAATACTGAAAGGTTACTCAGTGCTTAAATTAACAAGAAACAATTTCAACAAGCAGTTTTACTGTAATATTCGAAAATTAAACGTTGTGGCATTAAATATAAATTTATCGAAATTGTAGATCTGTGGACATAATTTGTTCTTATTGGAAGTCTTACTAAACCGCAACACAGATTTTTATCTAATGTCCACTGGGTTTTATGTTTGCCGAATTGCTTATTACTTTTGTAACTGCAAATTTATTCAAAAGAATATGTCGCGACTTGCTGACAAGCTCCAATAAAAGCGACTCATGTTCAAGTTTGCAGATCTAGTTTTAATAAGTTTGTTTTGACATTATTTCATTATTTATCGGTAGAAACTTAAGAATACTGCATCTAAGATATGAAAGACACTAAAATGTGATAACTTGGTTGTCTGATCAGCGATATTATAAAACACATTATTATTATCATTACTATTATTATTATTATTATGTTCAACTCTCCCTTTTCCGGAGGCACAGCAATTTTGCTAGATTCAAAAATTATTACGGTCTTTGACAAGTAATGATAATGACAATATTATTTATCAAATAATATAAAAATGGTTGAAAACAAGCTTTTAATTTTCAATAAGTTTGAAATCCAATTTAAGAATTGAAACAAAGACAACAAATTATGTTTTAAACTAAATAGACTATACAAGTTTGTTTTTTGAAAATTAAAGCTGAATTACTATCTCCCCACGCATATGCGATCATATTATTTGAATTAATAGATTTAACATATAAAAACATTCGAACAATGTAACATGAACATAATAATGCTGCTTTCTGTATTTTCGCGAAGATTTTTAAATCAAAATCTAAAATTTTGATATTGGTACACCGCCCATATTTGAAATATCTAAAGGTAAAATTTTTACCATTTTTAAATTCCAAAGATCTCTAATGGCCACCGAAAGCAGTGAATATTTAGCCATTTTCGTTTAAAAAATATCAATAATATTACACGAGTTTGGCACAGCCAACTACATTTATTACAGCCAAATTTGAATAAACTATTTTTGCAATCGCGTCATGTCTTTTTTTATATTGTTTAGCTAAATAAACGAATTAAAACACATTCTACAAACGCCATTCACTAATTGGTCCTTAATTATGAACTTACGATAATTTTTAGTGTTTAACTAAATTAACACTAAAAACTAGCTTTTGTTTTTGCTATTCAAGATAGAGTAATTACTCTATCTTGAATAGCAAAAACAAAAGCTTTAGTCTCTGGAAAAAATTGTTCTTTTTTGATCTATAAAAATGACAGCTTTTTATCGATCCCATCTAACTCAATTTCTTTAAAAAATCTACTGTGTAATGTCTTTTGATTAATTTTCAACAACAAATTATTATCTTGTTTATCTAATTTATTTGTGATAATTTTACTTTTTAAAATTAATGTTATCAGGCCTGTATTTGTGTGTTTACAATAAATTTTACTAATTTATTATCCGTTTTATAATTATGAAAGTAATTTTGCATCTTAGAAATTTGGCTATTTAAAAATACTGACATGTTCAAAATTCCTCTGTCTTCGTTTTCCCTAGTAATTAAAAAATGTTCAAATGAAGATTTTAAATTAATATTAATAATATCTGTTAATATCTGATTGAGAAACAGCATAAGAATTTATTGCTTGTATCAAATTTTTACTGTTTAATTGCGTTTTTAAAAGTAATAAAACTCTGTTAAAAAACATTTTGTTGATACTATTTTTAATTTCTCTATGAGATATTTTTGAATTTTGATAAATTTTGTTAATAATGTCATTGTTCTTAGTTGTATAAGATAAAATTTGATTTTTATCTTTATTTGTGCCATTTGCTAACACCAAAATCCATACCAATACTATTTGAAAACAACTCAGTAATTTTTATTAAATTGAATAATTGATTTTTACTGTTTGCATATATGCTTATGTATTTGCAAGCATATAATAGTTAAAAACTTAATATGGTTTGTCATCAGCTTATAACCACAGCTTGAATTATTAAGGAGATTTGACAATGGATTAATTGCTCAACAAAACCATAGAGAACTTAATGGATCTCCTTGAAATATTCCGCGTTTAATTCGTAATAATGCAGTTTTTATTGACTCGTTTCCAATTGAAAGATAAAAAGAACCTTGCTAAAATTGCATTATATATTTTAATAGTTAAACTAAATTTAAATTGATCTTATACAACTGTAAAATTTTTATTAACCAACAATGAGGATTATTATTATTATTATTATTATTTTGTCTCAAAATTATTTATATTAAAATCGATATAATAAGTGCTATATATAATTAATAATATATTATAGAAGTAGATAGCATCAAAATGTAAAAACCCAGTTTTTTGAATTCCAATTAGGCGTCAATATCATGTTAAAGTAAACGTGTGATGTGCTGTTTCTTATTAAGGAATAATAAGCCCATATTTTTTTGATATTAACGTTAACCAGCATCCATAACTGGGTATGTTGAGACATTTTCTTTGCAATGGTTTTACCTCTTGATTATGGACACTCGATGTATTTTCAACAGGATTGTTGTCCAGCGCATTTTGCTCCTATTGTTCGTAATCGCCTAAATCCCAATTTAGAGATATGTAATTAGATTGGCAGAGATGGTCTAGTTTTGTAGCCGCCAAGAACCCCTGATTTACCAATTTTAGATTTTTATTTGTGAAAACATTTAAAACAAATTGTTTACAAGGAAGACTTACCTAATAATGTCCAAGTATTAAAAATTGGACAAGACCTTATCAATTGAATAAATTCGTAGAAGTTATGAAGAGTTAGAATTGAACTATGTGCTGAAAGGTGGTGGGTTAATCGAATAGTAGAATTTGGTTTGAATTAAGCAACAATTTGTAATTATTTAGTTAAAAATAAAAAATCTTTGGCTATTTTTTCTATATTTTTTTTTATTTTAAGATCACAGCTTAATAATATTAAAGTTTTGATAGCAGATTTATCTATTTTGAATTAAGCAAATAATGTATTCCTTTGTCATGTTTTGTAAAATTAAAAATAAAGTTTTTTTTTACTGTAGACCTAAAAAAAAATAAATTTTTGATTTAATGAAATCACGTATGTATTTACTAGTGTCTAAGAAAAATTAACACTAAAAAATATAGTAGTTATGTTGTCGTTCGTACAGCATTTTTTAATATAGAAAATAATTATAGTAAAATTCGTTTAGGATTTGTATTAATTTAGAGCACAATTTCATATAGATGATTAAAAGCAGATAACTACATATTAAATGCACTAAAAAAGCACCACGCGTAGGTCTTGATTAACTTTTCCGCGCCTTAGGGGTTTTTCGAAAATTTTATGTAATATAATTTTTGCTTTTTAGGATGCTTTTATCTTTTAAAATGACTGGAAACGTCAAACTTTCTGAACTTGCAGTAAAGTTGAAATATTTCACATTTTTGTAATAGACGTCAAGCTGTGCCATGTGCAAACGATGTAACATTGTCTACAGCAAATCATTAGACATACAACGTGACAGTTAGGTCCACAATGTGAAAAAAAAAATTGCACAAATCACGAAAAACACAATTCAATTATGTTGCTGCTATGTCCAAAAAGTTAGCCAAATTGTGTGATTTCTGTTTTAACCCAGGAAAATGTAGTTGAATAGATAGGAATTATTTTCAAGTGGATGATAATATGATCGTTTTTGGTAGTTTCACAAGATTTCGGAGGCATTTTCATGTAATGGGGTGTATCGATAGGTGAGACGACCTGTGGCGCTTGCGTAAATCAATGTGCGCCGTCCGGTATCTCCAACACCCGGACGGCGTCATCCACAAAACCGACGCTGCCGTCAGTGTCGAAAAGCATCGTCGCGACGGCTCACACGGTTCCAATTTCTCTCCGAGATCGAGTCTTTCAATACAGGTAAGGCAATAATTAACTATTTACCGTACATTTAACCAAACTTGAAATATTTTTTTTTCTTGTTCTTCTATCAATATTAACAATTAATTTAAGCGCCAAATTTCTTTTACAACTTTTCGCGCCTAAGAGAAATAGTTGTTTCTAATAATTATCGTCAAACTTGTTACATGCAACAGCGAAAATATTTTGTTTATTTAGGGATTTGCAAATAGCAGTTTAAACAATTTATGTAGATACAGTATATATTAACAAAATAAACATTATTTAAAAATAGATAATATACTTACACTTATTTATTTGTGTAAAATTTTAATTGAAAAAAAAAATCTTTATAGCTTTTTCCACCACCTATGCGATTTGAGCAAAAGAAAAGTTTTTATTGGTGTTATGGATCAACAAACACACAAATTATCCTGATAAAGCCAACCGAGATGTTTTCCCGCAGAGACAACGGTCTCAACGCCCGTATTTAGGCGTTTTCAAACTTTTTTTTGATTATTCATCGAAAATTATGAACAAACACGCATCAATATATATAATTTGACTTTTAATTTTGGATTTTTGTCTAATTTGTATGCTTCGCAAATAATCAAATTAAAATAATATCAAAAATTTGAGTTTTAAGTATCTACTTCGTTTTCGATCTAAGTTTCTTATCTCAATAAAATAGGGTTTTTGGGATTAAACAACAAATTATTTAATCATTTATTTCGCTTAAAAAATTTGAATATTTGTTGACTTTTTCTTTATAATATTTTTCTTCAAACAATTTATTAGATTTTTAGTTAGTTACCTATAAATTTGTAGTTGATAAAAATAAATTGTTTTTTTTTTTGAAAATGTAAAATTGAAATTTAAAATTCTGTATTAATATTTGCTAAAAATAATATTCTAGTTAATCAATTGCTCTATTTGGCATATTTTTTTAATTTCAATCAATTTAAGTTCCCGAGGTTGTAAAATTTTGCATTTTGCAAATACCTACAATAGCCTGCTTGTTCCCAATATTCGTGTATTAAAAACTCCAATCTGCAAATAAAATAAAAAGTTTGAAATATGAGTATTTGATGTGTAATTGAAGTGGTTTAGAATCTAAAAAAATTTAATTTAAAACGTTAAAGCAATAACTCTGATTCGCTTTAAATTAACAAACAGTTTTATCAAAAAAGTTCATTTATTGATTCGATATTAGAGCCAACATATTTTTATTCAAGCATCATACTGAACAATTTTATGAAATCAATTAATACGATTAGCACATTAACAAGGTCGCCACCTGCGCTTTAAAAATCTATATTTTTAAAACGCTGCCGGTTAGTCTAAAGAAAAAACTTTTGACATTATACTTTTTGATTTATTTTGAGTACAGAAAATTTAAGAACAAAACTAAACTAAAAAAATTATTGTCTCCATTAGTAATTAGACAAAAACTAAAACGTTAGATTTCCAAACTTTTGCGGCGCACTTACAGATTTTATATTTTGGCAAGGCGCCTTTAGTCGAAAAATGTGCACAATGGCACTAAAAATTTATTACTATAATCTTGTTTATTTTTTTTTCAGTAATATATTTCTAAATATTATAAATTTTAATATATACAGATTATTATTTCTAGTGTTTAACAATAAATAAACTATAACTAAAAGATTTATTAATTCAAAATAAACATGTCAATAAATTTTAAATATTCAGAGTGATTCATGCACTCGGTCACATTAAACGTATTAAATATTAACAAAGCGTAATGAAAGCAGCTACTTATTACATGAAGCAAACTTTAATGTAATCCAATTAGCTCTTGACCTTGTAAAAAAATCACGAAAACTATTTGTGTGACTAATTTTTTCCATTGTTAGGTCATAAATAATTATAAGACCTGAATTACCTGACCTGACCTAATTTTTCTCAAAATTATTTATTAAGTGTATACTTGGGCTAGGATTTAATGCTAGATTTTATGTCAAAGTCATGAATAATATTGAACAGAATCAAAAAGACGAATACAAATAGTTCAAATTTAAAAACAAACCATTACGTTTTTAAATTCTGAAGGCGTACCTGAGTCGTCTATATCAAAATACACTTTGTAACTCAAAAATTATTTGAATTTAATTGTTTATAGCCATATGTCTTTTCGTCAAATTTTAAAACGGTGGGCTTTTTAAAGAAATAAACACAATTTTTTCACCACTTTCCAATTATAAGATTTATTAAAAATAATTCAACGTTAGTTTAGGAAATGTAAACGTAAGGCCAGATAAGGAATCAAAAATGATTTTTAAGCGTTTTGTAAGTAATATATAAAAATACTTAAAAAAAAATCAACAAATTATAAGTGCATAACAACAGCACTATTTTACTATTTACTATTCTTTGTCATTTCTATAACTTTTTTTTGTAATAAAATGCAAAAAAATGTTTTTTTACAAAATAGTTAAAAAAAGTTATTATAATTTATACTCAGCTTCTTAGTTATATCTATAATTTATCTATGCCTATATGATCTAATACTATCTATAATTTTACTTGCTGTATTAATAGAGAATGAGAAACTGGTATACATTTAATATAAATTAAAAACACCGTTCTCTGATTTCTTTAATATTTTTTATACTGGTTGCTCTAAGTAATATCACTTAAGTCTCTTATTTTGAACTTTTTAAAAATATTGATATTTTTATTTTCAATACACAAAAACATGATTGACTGTTGTTATCCATTGCCTGTTGTTATCCATACTGGTGTTATACATTATTTATTAGTTCTGTAATTGACTTTAAGATATAATTTTAAAATATAATAAAATTCTAGACAATATTTAATTTTTCTTTTCAAAATTTAACAAAACAAAATATTAGTACGATAAAACGATGTAGTTTTTTATTTGGTTTTTCATAAAATGATATTAGTGACTTTTTTGAATAAAGTATGACTGACGCCTGATGCAGTTCGAAAAGTAACATTTCCTACACTTTGTTTGCAGCACGACTGAAAGAAGTGCTGCATTAGCTCATGCGAGAAATTTCTTTCCGAAAAAGTTAGATACATTATTTTTTGCAATGAATATCTCTAATTTTTTATAAATGAATAACTTTAATTTTGTAATAATAAATGATTTAGTTTTTTACTTATTTCTCGGTTGCTAGCGCTGCCTCTGCCGAATATCGCTTTTTTGGATTTAAAATAGTCTCATTGTTTGGTTGCGATAGTTTTATTGAAATAAAAAAACATACTTTCAAACATTTTCTCCTAGTTTCGGCAGCAAAGTTAACAACACCGCGGTGGGGAAAATCGTTTTTCCATGCGTTGTAAACGATCGGTAAATACCGATCTTGAAGCGATGAGTGCAAAAATCATATTTACACCATCTGTAAGTAAAGAAGATACTTTTTTTTGATAATTGTAGTATTTTGTCGGTTTGAGTCAAGCGATTTTATTTTAGTTTTTTTAATTTAATTTTGATGCGATTAGTGACTTATTAAAGAATTAGTTTGATGGCATTATTTGTGGTGTAAGTAATTTGCCGCTAAGAAGATTTTCTTTGACAGCTCCTCTTCTACGCTCACAAAGAATTTATGGAATAATTCGTCTAACATACTCTTAAAACACAATTTTCATGGATTTACTCAATTTTTTATTTTATTTATTTGCTAGATGCCTAGAATTAGTATTGTTTATACTAGCCTACGCCATGTCTATTTTATCATTTTTAATTGTCATTTGTTCTGATTAATTTTTAGGTGCATCTTCTAAAATCAAAACATTTTTGATTAATAATAATTTTATGGTTTTTTGTAACTTATTTGCTTTAGCTAATTATATTTACTAAATTCTTTGATCTCTGTTCTTTTCTTTTAATAGCTTTTGTTTAAGTTGTATCTTCTTAAAGTGTTGGACCGTTCATGGTGAAAAAATATTTTCACTAATTTTCGTTTTACTATTGGATGATGAATATTATGTTCTTTTACTATTAGACGAGGTAATCTCAGTAAAAAATATAGTAGCAATTGCCGCTTTGTGATGAAATTGTTTTGGTTGTGCAGGCCGTTGATAAACAAGATTGAATCGTGTCAATCGATCTTGTAGAGAAATAAATATATGATCAAGGCAGCTACGACTGTTCATTCCCCTGTGTGCGTGCAAAAGTGTTAATTAAAGATGTAAAATTGTGTTTACTTAAAATATACTTTTGAATTATTTTCAGCCTTGATGTTACTGTTAAAATCGACTAATAATTTTTATATATTTGTATTAAATTAACATCCAGTTTAGCATTACTAACGATCTTAACTGAGATTAATGAATAATATATTTCGAACATTATTTAAACATACCTAAAGCTCTCTAAACCGTATTAGAACAAACTGTATAGACTCGATGAGTTTCAGTGAAAACTATAAGAATGTTATTCAATCGTAATAGAAAATTTCAATTCATTAAAGATGCAATTAATGCTATATTATTTATTAAAAACGTTATTAATTTTATAGTTTCCAACTTTATATTGTTTATTTTTGATAGTAAGCAATGTAATTTTATTCATTTTGAAACTTAAATTCTATATTGTATTGTTGTTTTTTTTTCATTTTCTCTTTCTAAAATATTTCTCATTATTTGTTGATTTTCATAAACTTTTTTTATTAAGTTTTAAAACTCTTATCATGTTTGATCTCTCTGCATTTCTTTTACTTTTTTTTTATTCTGTCTGTTTTTTTTTTAATTATTTTATTTTGAATCTCATACTATTTTTATTTGTAAGCTGTTCTGCTGCTGTATCAAACTTTCTCATTTTTTTTATCATGTTTTGTACTGTCGCTCTCTTTTTCCCATACGTCTTACACATTTTTTGGTTTTTCTATAGTCATTATTTATTTTCTTTTTTATTATTTTTGCATTTGAACTTTGCTATAAACTCTTTTCTATAGCTTTTCTCTTGGTGATTCTACGCTTATTTTTTAAATTGTACGGTTATTCTTCGTTTATTTTTTTTGCAAAAGTTATTCTAAAACTTTGAAGCGTTAATGTATTCAGGTTTTAAAATATCATGAGCAAAGAGATAGAATTTTTAAACTTTTTTTTAAACTACTTATACTAACTGAAATTCATATTTTATAAAACAGATTTTTTAACAGATATTTTATTAAAATAAAGTAAGTCATATTTTATCAATCTTTTTTTTATAACGTTGTTGTTGCAACAAGGTGCAACGTATCAAAAAAAATCTGTTTAATGTTTTTGAAACGACCTGTCTTAACCAATGCCATGCAAAATCTTGTCCAAAAGCAGACAAGGTTTTGTAATAATTTCTGATAAATATTTTTCAATAAAATTTATTATTCTAGCAACAGCTCGCTTTTAGGTTTTTTGGCACAACTGTCAAATTGAGCACAGCATTTACCATTGATTTTTAAGGTTTTTATTAAAAAAATAAAATTATAAATAAAAAAATAAAATTTTAGATTCTGAAACATTTCTGACGTCAAATATACACTTGTAATTAAAGTGAAACTTTTACAATCAAAATAAAAATTTACATTTTTGAAATGTTAGTTTATCAACCTAAAGCACAGATGAATTATACCAGATCGCTCACTTAGAAAAGAAAGCTTAAAAAAGAGAGAGATAAAATATTAACCAGGTTAAAGGTCCAGCTGACGCATGCCCAGTAGAAGTTTATTTAACTGTAAGCAAAGATACACTCGGAACGCTTCGAGATGATTGTATGCAGTGTCTAAATTCACGATTTGGTCCGATGTCTGTCCGATCCAGTTTTATTTGTCTCGTGGTTTTATCTACCAATTATAAAACGGCCCACCCTTAATATCTTTCTTGCTGTTGAAAATATAAAAAAGCGAAAAGGCACGTCAATGTACCATTTTAAAACGTGACTATTTGGAAACCTCTAGACAAAAAACGAAAAAATCTATTTTAATGCATTTGTAATTATGTGAATAAAGTAGGATATTTCTTAAAAACCAAACGATTACCTCCTAATTATGCTTAATTAGTAGAATTAATGTTTATTACACAAGTTTTCTTCAGAAAACCTATGATGTGTCAAGTAGCTCTAGGACGACACTTTTTGGCAACAGCGCATTTTCTGTAGTAATTCTGACAAAAAACGGCGCGCGGCAACACTGCTATTAACCAGTTTAAAGGGACGAGAGACGCCAAGGTCATAGAAACGATGCGCAAAAGATCAAAGATTTCGAGGCAAGTGAGCAATCTGGTATAACTAATCTGTGCCTAAAGATTGTTTGCTATCTTGAGTTTTTGGATCGGGTTTTTGCTGTCTTTTGCCAAGTGTGTTTGCAAGTAGCACGTTAGATTTTTCTTCTGTGAAAACAAATGAAAATATAATTTCATATGCTTCTGAGACCCAGATTTGCATTAGGGTACACTAAATTCTCTTATCTCTATGCTAAAAATCATCTAGGAAGCTTTCACAAACCTGAAGATTTTGATACTTTCAAGTCCACACTTGTTGCAAATTTTCTGTAATCTTCCTCTGTTCCATGCTAAGATATAGAACGATAAAGTTAGAAGCTTTATAGCCCAAGTGTTGAAAAATACACACTAAAAATGGTTTTGTTTATTCAGAATAGTGCTTAAAATCACCATTAAAATCGTAGCGTTTATGACAAACAGTTAATAATAATATTCAAAACAACCAATAAAAAAAAATAACTATAATGAATAGTTACTATTTTTTTTAAAAATCTAAATTTAAAGATTTAAAAAAATCTAGAAAAAATTTTGATTTTTGGACTGCAGCATTCACGTTAAAAGAGCAAAAAGCAATCTAAACGGACAAGCGGAAATGAAAATGTTTAAACCGTCTGAAAATTTAAGGAATGTTCAAAATACGCGTTTTTTAAATTAATACTCAGAATGCTACCATTCAATAGGTAATTAATTTGTCAGTCAGGCTTGTGTGTTAGAAAACGTTAAGCAAGTGTTTTTACTGTTTGGCGTTTGTTTGAAATATTTGTCTGCAGATCTACGTTTTTCTTATTGTTTTGTATTGTCATATTTTTTGGCTATAGTTTTTAAAAGCTTCAAGTTTTTTAAAATTTTTATGCCGTCTACATTTTCATTTGTACTTCTTTTGATGGTTTAGCAGCTTCTTGTTCCTCGAATGATTGCATTTGTGATTGTGTTTTATCTAATGATTCGATAATCTCTTTGACGTGAATTAACTTCTGTGACTAATCGTGCAGCTATTGCCGTTTTTGTGTTGGACGCCACACTCTATAAGATTTAGCTTTTGTTTGTAGAGATAGAGTGTTTTTAAGGAAACAGAGAAACACGAGGAGTAGCATTTTGGCATTATTTTAAAGACAATATTTTATTTCTGTTAAAAGTAATTTATTTTGCAATTTTACGCTTGACTAATTTGTCTTTTTACTGTTGAAAACTCGTAGCGAAACAGCTTTCCAAAGACCTTTTAAAGTATCTTTGAGCCCGGTATCAATTTTTTCATTAGACAAGAACACTTTTCTTATCAAATTTGTTCTAAGTTTGAAAAAAGTTCAAAACGGCTGATTTTTAAATCAGATACATTTTTAGATTTACTTTTTTTCAGCCTATAATGATGAGTTGAAATTGCTGCATGAAAGGATACATTTTATGACTCATTATGAAAGAATTGACGCACTAGTAAACACTTTAGACACAAATTTTTAGTGTACGATTTATAGTTGAAAAAGAGATAATCCGTGTTTATTGGTCTATCGATAGCCTGACGGCAATAACACGAAATAACAAAATCGAAACTTTTCAGCAGGAGCCAAAAACCTTTGCAATTCCTGCTTATTTGATATCTGAATTTGACTTTTATATTATTGGGACAAAGAGGCAAAAATGTTATGTCTATTATTGTATATTTGCATTTGCACGTTGTGCAGAATACAACTTGGGTTGTAATGTTGAATAAAACGCAATAAACTATGAATTATTGGAAAATGTTTATATGTGCGTCTTGCAAAAATACAAACAACTTATATTGAAAACCAACTTTACATAAGATAGGGTATATCATCATAGAATGAATGAACGTTTTTCGCTGAAATAGTTTGAAATTTCTGGAATTTTTGAGCTTCTTGCTTATTTATGTTCAGCTTTGTAAGGAAAAGTTTTATGTTTTCATGCTTCTTGGGTTCTTTGCAGTAGGCCAAGTAAGTGAATTTATTATTCCATGAAATAAACAGTAAATGTTTTTTAAAACCATCACGGAAGAGTCGTGTATATAACGTCCGGGTATCAAACTCTTGTAACTCTTTACATCTTTCCTCACAACAAAAAAAAAACAAAAAAAATTGTCCTGTTATATATCTCTGAGTTAGTGAACAAGTTATGTCAAGTCAATGTATACATGGTAACTTTTACAAAGTGTTTGACAGCATTGACTATCTGCATTTTTCTGAGAATTTCTTGGATGCTTAACTAACTTAGCTGTCTTCTTATCTAACTGATAGATCACTACAAGTTTTATCTCAAATGCCTCAATTTTGTTTTGGGCGACCACAAGGGGCTAATTCAAGTCTTTTACAGACAATTTTTTCATATTTGCAGATATGTCATTAAGTGAATTTTGAAATTTTTTCATGCTAATAAACCTGAATGTTGCCTGGTTACGCATACAAAGTGAATTTTTGGTTGTTTTTTTTGTTAATTTTTTTAATAAATTACAAGAAATTTATATCTGGCGTATTTACTATTTTTTAAAATTTTTATTAAAAATTATAATTAGGCACATATAAACTTTCTATTGATTTTTTAGATTTTTTTTATAATAACCTAGACAACTTGGAAATTTTATAAATTAAAAAACACTTAACAGAACAATTTATACCCGGCGCACCCACCATTTTTGAACATTTTTATTAAAAAATTATATTGATTTTCTGGACTTTTTTCATAATAACTTAGAAATTATTGGGATTTTATTGGTAAATAGACTTATTAAGAAGAAGAATATAAAAGTTATCGTCTCTCATTTAGTTGTCATATTAGATAAAAACTTATGTTTTATTGCATATTCTTACGCTCCTTGAAAGTCTAAAAACTGATGTAGGAAACGATATATTTTTTAAAAGTTAGTAGATAATAAGATACTTGTGTTCTACCATGATTGTTTTAGCAAAAACAATTTAATTTTCAGTTTAAAATTAAATATTTTTGGTCTAGAAAACGGCGGCTGTTGTCAAATTTTAACAAATGTTTTGTGTTGTTTTTAATTTTAAGCAGATTTTTTTTTATTTAAATTTTTATCATCGGTCAATAGCAGCTTATTTACCAAATTAGATATATAGATGTGAATAAAATTTTACTATTTTTTTAACACTTTTTTATTAGTTGGTATTATTTGTAAGATTTTAATTGAGTAGGTTATAATAAACGCTGATACTGGCATTCTTGCGAGAAAAATAAAACTTTTATTCTTATTTCTTTTCTGAAGTTGATTATAAGATTGTCAAAAAGCTTTTGAGAGATCAATAAAACACTTTTGGATGTAGTAAAACTCTGTTGATGATGAATATTATTGTTTGACGACTTGCTATCACAGCTATTAAAACAATAATATTGAGCTATTTTCAATGTTGTAGTTCAAATTTACTGTAAGTGGAATTATATTATTGTCTCTTCAATATATAGTGAAATAACAGCTTTCCGCTGCTGTCTCGCGCACTGTTCTAGCTTTATATTCGGCATACACCTAATTGTGCTGGTATTTGTGCAGAACTATTACAAAGTCAATATCAAGTATTGGATTTCAATATCCAATTACCAAATCGGCGAATTAGAATTTAGTTGAGCTGAATTTCTAAGCGATGAAATAATACTTCGACACCTGTTTTATGCCAGCAGCTACCGTCACTTTAAATTAATTTGCTGTCGAAGTAACACCTAACATCATTGAGATTTTACACATTTCATTAGCGAAGTCTAAAGATGTGTTTATACAGAAGAATAAGCATGATTTTGATAGGTTTGTGAGCTTTTCTACAGATTTCCACTAAAGTCATGTCAATCCACAAAACTTGACATTGAATAAAAGATTCAGCTGTCGACTATTTTTAAATTCTTCAAAGTGTGATTTTTTTGGCAAGACAATTTATATTGCAAACAAATTAAATAATTTTATTTAAAATACAAAAGCTGTCAGTTTGTTTTACCATATTGTCTTTCTTATTTATTTTCCCAAAAGTATCCATTTAGGACCAAATAGACAGCATCGTATACACTCAATGCAAAAACAACACTTTTTAATTACTGAAAATTTTGAAAACAATGATATGCGTTTATTTTTTTAAAAGTTCTATAATTAAATTTCAGCGATTTTTGAGTCACATGGTGTATTTTGATGTTGCTAAGATTACTCTGATTTTAAACTTCAGCAATTTTTTCACATACAAATTGTGCAGACTGTTCTAATAATTGCTTATGATTCAAAGGAAATGAAAGTTAGTGACACACATTTAAAAAAGTATTTTTTTTTGTAATATTTGGCTTTTTGGGGTCAAATAATCTGCTATCAGAAAACGAATTAAAGTATAAGTTTTGCATAATGTAATATGTACCTATATTTGTTATGTTAAAATTTATTAAAAATGAAATTATTTAATTTAATTTTTTAATATAATTCTACAAATCACCAGTCATTTTTAAGCATATTATTTTACGTATTAGTGTTTTCTTCTTAAAAATCAAAGGCTAGCAGTTTTTATAAAAAAAAAATGTATTCTATTAAATTAAATCCTAACTTATGTTTTGTTTTGGGACTTTTTTTTGTCTAAGAATAACTGCCAATAATACCAATCACATCATTTAGACGTCAAATTTTTACCTCTTGTTAGAAACACGCCTATGACTAACCATAGATTGTTGACAACAATGCTGTTGACGACTCACATTGCAGCTTATCTAATACGATTTGAATATGTTCCATCAAATTGGTTTATAATTGTGTAACTCTGTAAGGCATTAAGCATTTTTCCCTTGACTTTATTTTATTATCATACTAGCTGACCCGGCAAACTTTGTACCGCCTAACAGTCACTGAATGTTGTGTTACTTTTTAGCTGAACTAATTTAGGCTTTGATGAACGTAAAACAATGATACAAAATAATATATTTATATAGATAGAAACAAAAAAGTATTTTATTATGATGAATGATGATGAAAACATACATACAGAATGAGAATTAAAATAAAAAATAATAATTAAGTACTTCAAATTCATGTCAGAAAAAAATGATTGAAAACTATGTTGTGCAGATAGGAAAAAAAATAAAACTTGGATTAATTCATTAATAGGATTTTCATTCAAGCACTTTGTGGTAAACGACATTCTTTGTTTTTTGGTCAGGCACAAGAACAAATAAAGCGGATAGTTTGCCGACACGTGAGCATGCCACGTACAATTGACCATGAGAAAAACATGCATTTTCTAGATTGAGGTCACAAATAGTCAAGGATGGCCCTGTGATTTGTTGATCGTCATGGCGAAGGCAAGACGAATCGGGAATTGAATTCGTTTAAACTCAAAGGGCATATCTGTTGGGATCATCGGAATCCTTGGAATAAGAACTTCCTCATCTTTAAATTCTCCTTTAAGTATCGACGCGTGCAATTTCTCGCAGATAATTGACTCGCGATATTCCGTTGCCTAATTGCATTACGGCTTCGCTGGGAAAGATTAGATCTTCTAGGACGCGGCATTGTTATTAAAATGTGCACTCGCATAAAACCACCAAATATAATAACAGTGCCTGAACTTTCGAGACATAGGCAATAGCTAAAGAGTATATAACCACTACGTATGAATAGCTTATCAAGAAAAATCATAGACAACCTATAAAAAGACATTTACACTTTTGTTAACCTGTAGATTTTTTTTCCTTAATCTTATAACCTTTACCAACTGATTTTTTATTCCCTAAATTCCGTTCCTTCCTTTCCGATGATTTTATGTTTATACTGTAGAATAAATCTTAGGTATTATTTTCGGGAATTAAAAACAAATATAACAGTACTTGAACTTTGTAGACATTTTACAAAAAATAAATTTCTGAACGCACACATGATGTCTTCAGAAAAAAATAAAGTTGTGGCTTAAAGGTCTCAGCAACCAGACCATAAGCTCCAAAAAAAAATAGTTGTTACTCTATTTGACAGGATTGGACAACAAATGTTTGACATGTAATAAACAAATCAGCATCTATTGAAATGATTAAGTATCCATTACACATATCGAGTTTTCATTGTTTTTAAGATGTATTCTGCTATTCGGGACGGAAACAAATCCAACAAATCAAAAACCATGGCTATCGGTTCAGCCGTTCTCGAGTTATAAGTGTTGTAACAAACACGACTTTCTTTTATATATATATAGATTTTGATTATAATACGGAACAATTCTGAATCTTGTTATTTTGTTTAAATAACTAATACCATAGGGATTATTAAGTACTGTTTATTAATCCATCTAGAGACCTAATCCAACATCTATTTATTATGCGATTATTTGAAATCTTTGTCCTAGCTTTATTTTGAGTATTAAACATTTAAGTGAGAATGTGTGCCAGCTAACTTAAAATTGTTATAGTAAAAATGATTAGAAAAGCTAATAAAATGATTTTCAAATCGATTTTTTTTTAATATGAGGTTTGCTTGTTGTTTTTTTTTTGATTGTCTCATAGTAGCTTACGCTTTCTACACATTGTTTTATAAGTAACCGAAACCAAAGTAACCCAAGTTAAATGTATCATCTAATCTCAACTAGGGTACCAAATACCGTGTGATCCACAATTATTTACATAAATGAAAACGGTGGGAAACCATATCAAAGTCTTAGCTTGATTCAGTGTTGCTAATTTGACATAACAAAAGTCATGAAACTAATGTCAAACTGAACGCGTTGAATCAAGCTAAAAGGCTGATTTTCAATAACTTCTACTTATCTAAATTATTGTGGATCACAGGTATAACTACATAATCACCCACTACAGTGTTGGAAGATTAAAATATTATATAAAGAAAAGCTTGCAAAACTCCACTTCTATTAAGATTTTGTTGAAGATTGACAGTTAGATTGACAGTTGGATTGACGATTTCTGACAATTCCATTGATTATAAAGTCACCGGTAGAATGTTAAAACAATGTAAACTTTAGCTTATGCTTATATTTGATACATATTGTCAAAGACAAGATATTTGAACATTCATAAACGTAACCTCATTGCCAGCAATAATTGTGGCACAATTTGAGATTAACAAAAATTTTCAGATCTAGATTAAAATAATTCTAAACAAGTGTTCAATCAGAACTTCAACAGTTTTTTTTAGATAAACCAAGCAGCAGTTTAGTCTTGAAAGTACAGTGATAATTATTAGATTATTTGTTTTTTATAAGATGAAATGAAAAATATAATGTATAATTTAATTCAAAGTTTTTAATATATCTTTAAATAAACTATATATAGATAATCGTAATCTTTCGCGTTCTGTTTTTACTTTAAAATTACAAAAAAAATTGTTTCGTCTTGTTTGTATAAAATAATTTACAAAATTTTGACATGAACATTATTATGATATTGTTCAAGTCAAAAAATAATTTTAAACAAATTTTGTTGATACTACAAAACTAATATATTTGCTTAGGTCTATAAACATATAAAGGAACACCTGGTTTTGTCAGCACCTGAAGCAGCTTTCTCTCTATCAATTCTTTTATAAATTTATTTTTTTTTGTTTTTTTATTATTATCTATTATTGTTAACCTTTGTTGAAAAACAATTTGTTTTTTTAAGGCTAGTGATTGAACTTAAGAGTTTTTTTTTTAAGGTCAAATTTTTGTGGTGCTCTTGCTCTTACAGAACTTGGAGTACTATATTTGATGTGTGACAAAATCTAATTAAGCAACAAATCTAGCTTTAGTCAATGATTTTTCAGAAACACTGCACTAATCAGCGCCTGCATATTACGTTTTTACTAAAAATATAATAGAACTAATAACCTCAAAGCACGCATGAATTAATTGTGATCCATTTTCAACCGTTTGAATTTTTTGTGCTAAGCTCTTAAATTTATTTTTGGATACAGATGAAAAAGTAAGCGTCATAATTTGTCAAAGCAAATAAAATAAAACACAAAAACGTTTGACTCCTGTTATCAAAGAGTTCGTTGCATCCTTTGATGTTCGCTTGAAATTATCGATCTTATCTGAAATAATTGAAGAGTGTTTCAATGAATGTTAAAAATTATTTATCTATTAGGAAATTTGCTTGCTACCAATCTTCTTAGTGGCAAAATTCTTCTTTCCAATTTTATTGCAACATCCATCATGCACCCCGCGTTGTAATCCGATCTGTCAACCATTTCACAAGTTTGTAGTAGCTTTAGCAAGACTATAAGAATTATTAGTCTTCCAATATTGATTTTATATTGTTATTTATAATCTTAATAGTACACACGGGTTTTGTTATGTAATACCTAATATGCTTTTAGAATTTCTACTGGGATTAATTTCTTAATTACACGCTACAAGACATTATGCGCGCAATATTAATCAGCCGGAAAGCCAAAGCTTTGTTCCTAAAACTTTTATAACGCCTTAATATCTTTCATATTTTCTGAAAATTATTACAATCTTAAAACATTTATCGTGCCAACATAAATTTTGTTTTCGTTTTTGAATTTTGCTACATTTTAACTGTCTATTGCATTTGAAACCTTTCTAATGCGTGTTTTTCTTTCTAAATTAATAATCAAGTAATTAATTAACTGATTCAATATGTTATGCTTTAGAATATGTATCTAATCTTATACATTTACAGATAAATTATTTTTTTTCGTTTCTGTAACAATCAGTACGTTTATAGTAAATCCTAGGCTAATCTGTTGAGCTGATAAATAGTGATTAACGGCAATTCGGCTTCCTTCTCTGTTTTTAATTATATCACGACTATCAAATCATTACTATGTAATTATTTAAGAAAATCTCTGATGGCGCAACACTGTTATGTAGCCGAGTTCCAGTTAGTAGTATTACCGTCTGCTGCACTACTACTCATTTTGGATAATTTAATTTTATAGACCTCTGACGTTTTGATTGTAAACACTAAGATTTTAGGATTAAATGAGCGCAGATAAATGATGTATCTGCAGTTGCTCGTTTTCTTTATAGTTAGAATCTTCTTCATTGTTGCACGGTCTAAAAAACAGTTCCAAAAGCCAAATCTTTGTACCACCATTAAGCCAGAAATATTCTTTGTAAAGTTATTTCTTGTGTTGAAAGTTTATTTTTTTAAAACCGGATATACATCTACAACATTTAAATGTTTAACTACATATATCAGAATTATTTGTTATAAACATTGTGATAATTTGCCCTTTAACATCTTTTTTGACTTTATATATTTTTGGGACCAGACAAATAATTTTTTTTTTGAAAAAACTTGATAATGCTGTGTAAAATTTGGTTTGTTTTTTGATGTGAAACATCTATGTACCGCGTATGTATGTAATAATTTGGCGACATTTGTAATATGGTTTGCCACACGGAGGTTGGATAGGGTTCTTTTGTAACAATACTTCAGTTATCATCTACCAATTGTGACACCAATACCGTCAGAAGCAACATAAAATAAAATCTCTAAGTTGAGTTGTTGCAATTGGAAATAAATTTTTAAATTTTTAATTTTTGTGTTTAATAAAAATAAATTATTATTAAATAAGCTTGTTATCATTTTCTAAGAAAAAATTGCATATAAATATTTCTGAATAGTCATGTTTAGTTCCTGACGTAATCTGTTCTTTTATGCACATTACTTGCACAATATAATTTTGATGTTTTACATCTGCAAGGCGTGTCGTGACAGCTCACATTTTTTTTTCAATCTTACATTTCAAAGAGCGTCATAGATACTAAATGTTTGTTTATTTATATAAATTTGTATTCTTAATAATAACAAAGTTACTACTAATGTTGTTTATAGTTTTTGCTAATACTAAACTTAATACTAAATTACGTACCGTGACGGAACAGTATTGCATTTCTGTCGAGAAATTAAGAAGTTGACCGAGACGCAAAGCGTCGACGTAAACTTTATTTTGAGACAGAAATGCAATATTATATTCCGTCAATGTTTGTATACTGTTTTGTCTACAATCACTTATAATATTCCTTTTTAATCTATATATATAAAAGAAAGCCGTGTTTGTTACAACACTTATAACTCGAGAACGGCTGGACCGATTGCCATGGTTTTTGATTTGTTGGATTTGTTTCCGTCCCGAATAGCAGAATACATCTTAAAAACAATGAAAACTCGATATGTGGAATGAATACTTAATCATTTCAATAGATGCTGATTTGTTTATTACATGTCAAACATTTGTTGTCCAGTCCTGTCAAATAGTGTAACAACTATTTTTTTTTTTTTGAAGCTTATGGCCTAGTTGCTGACACCTTTAAGCCACAACTTTATTTTTTTCTGAAGACATCATGTGTGCGTTCAGAAATTTATTTTTTGTAAAATGTCTACAAAGTTCAGGTACTGTTATATTTGTTTTTAATTCCCGAAAATAATACCTAAGATTTATTCTACAGTAAAAACATAAAATCATCGGAAAGGAATGGAATTTAGGAAATAAAAAATCAGTTAGTAAAGGTTATAAGATTAAGGGGAAAAAATCTACAGGTTAAAAAAAGTGTAAATGTCTTTTTATAGGTTGTCTATGATTTTTCTTGATAAGCTATTCATACGTAGTGGTTATATACTCTTTGAGCTATTGTCTATATCTCGAAAGTTCAGGCACTGTTATTATATTTGGTGGTTTTATGCGAGTGCACATTTTAATAACAATGCCGCGTCCTAGAAGATCTAATCTTTCCCAGCGAAGCCGTAATGCAATTAGGCAACGGAATATCGCGAGTCAATTATCTGCAAGAAATTGCACGCGTCGATACTTAAAGGAAAATTTAAAGATGAAGAAGTTTTTTATTCCAAGGATTCCGATGATCCCAACGGTTATGCCCTTTGAGTTTAAACGAATTCAATTCCCGATTCGTCTTGCCTTCGCCATGACGATCAACAAATCACAGGGTCAATCCTTGACTATTTGTGGCCTCAATCTAAAAAATACATGTTTTTCTCATGGTCAATTGTACGTGGCATGCTCACGTGTCGGCAAACCATCCGCTTTATTTGTTCTTGCGCCTGACCAAAAAAGAATGTCGTTTACCACAAAGTGCTTGAATGAAAATCCTATTAATGAATTAATCCGAGTTTTATTTTTTTCCCTATCTGCACAACATAGTTTCCAATCATTTTTTTCTGACATGAGTTTGAAGTACTTAATTATTATTTTTTATTTTTTTTTATTTGTATTCTCATTCTGTATGTATGTTTTCATCATCATTCATTATAATAAAATACTTTTTTGTTTCTATCTATATAAATATATTATTTTGTATCATTGTTTTACGTTCATCAAAGCCTAAATTAGTTCAGTTAAAAAGTAACACAACATTCAGTGACTGTTAGGCGGTACGAAGTTTGCCGGGTCAGCTAGTTCAATATAATTGTTTCTTACCTAACCTTTTATAGGTTAGTTATTATTTGATTACAATACAGATTGGGAGTAAACAATGTTTTAAGTGATGTAAATGTTTATTTATAAGTTTACTTACAAAAGCTCTGAGAATGTGAAAAGAAAAAATGTTAAGTTTAATCACATTAAAGAGTTTTTCTGGATTGTATTCGCAAATTAGCGTGTTAAACTCAATAATTAAGGAATAGATTTTGCGTAGCAAAATAATATCATAACATAGGTATAGTAGTTTAAATGACACCATCAGTTTTACCATCTGTAATTATCTTTTAATATAATAGATTAAATACATCAAATAACTGAAAAACTTACATAAATTAAGTTTGATCTCATAATTCTATTAGAAAACTCACACAATATCTTTTTCAATTTTTATCTAAAGTTAATCACTGTGCAAAATGTATAAAAAATCAGTCACATTTGTAAAAATTCAGATAACAGTCTACACTTTGTTTGCTCTAGTGTTGATTGATTGACTAATGTTGAAATTTAATCAATAGAATACCTACATAAAATATAAGGTCAAAAATATATCCATGCTTTCCAGGCAGGCTTACATATCTAATTTAGTAGAATTTTGAAAATCCGGTAGCGGTTATTTGGAATTGGAATAATTTTATAGCAATTTTGTTTGTATTCGACGAGATTTTTTTTGAAATTAAATGAAATTGCTAATTTAATGAATTTAAACAAAGAAAAGTATACAAATTTTATTTGTTGAATACTGTGCTGCTTTATTGCATTGTCTGCATTTTTATTTGTATATATTTATTATTATTCATAATATTTTTATTTATATTATTGGTCAGTCTGCTAATAGGACAATAACAACATAAGAACACTATAGAGCCATTACACCAGCTAGTTTTGCCACTGATTCTTACACACAGTTTTTAAACTATATACATAAGTCACATGAATCGTGACAACCGTTATACCGTATGTTTCAAAAAATTTCAAAATAAGCAAACCGTAAAATAATTGAGCTGACAAACGTCATTAAGAGAATATTATAAAATTTTTGTTTGCTAAATTGTATTAATAAAAATAGTTTTCACTTGTAAACCAAAGGATTTCTTGCTTTTTGCAAGGGTCACCAAGATAAAAATGATGCGTAAGCTGATCAAATTAAGCCAGTTTCGTAATAATTTACGGTTAAATAACCTAACTTTATATTGATTTAATCCCTTGCTATTGTGGGGGTTATTTATGTATTAGGATTTTACTATTGCGCTTACTAACTGTGTTTTTTACAATGGCAAGTCTGTAAGTTATGTGGGTATTGAAAGGAGAATTATTGAAGTAGTGGTTGCCTATGACTTGGATGGTAAGAGTCACCAGAAGGCGGCGAAGTCAAATGTTTCCAATTGTCGAATAATTCCTAAATTTGTCATTTTATAACAGTTGGTTTAAAACAAACTTACGCTGAATCTTCAAATTAGGCTATAAGATTTCAATGTTTTTATTTTACACAGCCTGCTAGACAGGAAATTTTTTGAAACACATAGTAATTGTGATACGCTGTATAGATAGGATATTATTACTTACTGCTAAAACAATTTTTTATTTTACATATTTAATTTAATATTCTTTTTTTACTATTTTGGTCCTAAGCGATAGTAAACTATTAAATTATAATAGCAAAAGCAATAGCATATGAATTGATTTTCTATTACATTATGCTCAATTCAATATTTTTTATTAAATTTTTGCTTATAAAATAAAATGTGCCTAATTGACAATTTACCTTTATAAAATATAGTAAAAATAGCTGAAGCTTTGCGTTTTCGTTCATATAGCCGCCAGCAATTCCCGGACATTTTGTTACTTCAGATTTGTTTATTTTATGAAAGCCTTTTTAAAGTGTATGAAATTTTGACCTTATATCTTACGCATCCTATTGAATAAATTCTAATATTAGTCAATCGATTCATACGTATCAACCCCCAAGCAAGCAAAGAACGTACTGTTTTCCTACTTTCTTTCTATATGAATGTGATTTTTATAGCCTCAATCTCAAGTTAATCAATATGTAACCAAAGATAGAAATTAGAAAACTTTTAAAACCTTCTAAATTTGTTGTTTTTAAAAAATTTAGCGTAATTTATATTGAAACCTGTAGTTTTAAGATTTATTTATTTATTGTTTTCAAAAACAAAAACAGTTTCATTTAAAATGTGTAAATAGTGGGAAAAGAAAAATGAGTGCAATAGTGCCATCGCGCAATACGGTTTTTCGGCTTGTCAGTCTTCGTAAACTAATACAATAAATACAATTCTGACGGTATATTCTTTATTTCTCTGAGCTGACAAGCATGACAGTGTTTGATAAAAAAAAAATAATACTTTTTATTCTGCAGTGAAACATTATCAGAAGTGACAAAGATTTTGATGCAGTAATGATGTGCAAATTAAGTCTCTCATGATTAAGATTTAGATTTTGACTATTTTTATTTTAGATTTTTTATGTTCAACTACCTGTTAAGCTAAAGAATCTAAAAAACTCAAAACATACTGTTTTTTTAATTTAAGTTTTATAAATTGTATCTAAGAACTTTTACTAGACATTACACATCAATAAAAAAAATTATTGAAAATATGCGATCATAGTCATAAGATAAGTGGATGCTTTTTTATTCAATAAATCGGTTCTTTCCATGAATTTATTGCAAAGGATAATAGTTTTAGAATATTTAGCTTTATCTTGTTTGGCAGTTTGGTACTTTTTGTCTAAAATCGGTTGATGCAGCTGATAATGCTTTCAGTCAGAACCTGGAAATTTAACAATTTTCCTATTTAGAATTTAAGCTTAATAATTATATATTTGCAACCACACTGTATAAGATAATCTATAAAAATTAAGATTCACATCAAAAAAATCTTGTCACTTCCCGTTCCACTAAAGTACCAGCTACTGTTTAAGTTTATTTGCAGAGAAGTTAACATTATTATATGCTTGGTAGAAGTCAAATCATTGGCACGTTTATTTTCCTTTTTTGTTAATTATTAAACAATTCATCACATAAAATTAAGAAAGGTATACAATTTATTATTTTTAGTTGTCAAGTCCAAGTATTATTTTTTGAAAATTGCGGTAAATTTTTAAACTGCAGCCCTTCTATTTGTGTGTTATACTATTATCTTATTTTAAATAAACAGTCAAACAGAATCAATATTGAAAACTAAAATTTTAGGTTGACTGCAGGATTTCAAAAAGCTTTAAAGCTAGCAAATTTTGTTAGAATAAATTAAATATATTTTTCCTAAGGGTCACTTGTCAGGGGTCAAAGTCAGGTGGATAAAGATGGTGCTTTCACGCATGGTTCGAGTCTCACCCAGAAAGAAGTCTTTTTCTAAAAAAAAAATGGTTTTTGTCTGGTCATGAGTGTTTATCTAGATTCTCTAAATCTAGAAAGCACAAATCAAAAGGTCGCATCTCTGTCAATTTTAGCCATAGTCTTAATGTTATGATTGTGCTCATAAGCTGGTCGTAACTGTTATTTTGGTATGAACTGAGATTGAGATAACAATTGTGTTCGTCTTGCGTTATGTTTTTTTACATTAGTTTAAGATTTTTTTTTAAACTTACTCAAGATTGTTGTAAGTGAAATAAAAAGATTTTTTATTGAGTTTTTGTCAGTTTTATTATCTATTGGACCTAGAAACAGTTCTAGGCAACGAAAAAGGTTTTCTTCCACTGAAAACTTTATTTGAGGCGTGGGATTTGATAAATTTGAGCCAAACAATGATATTGTATTATTTCAAGAGATAAAATTACGTTATATTGTTCTGTTTAGATTGACATTAAAAAACGTCGCGAGATGAAATCTAGTGGCATGCCGCTCAATAGAAATTTGTTGCTTTACAAGTACGAAATTAAGTTTAAGTTATTCAAGAACGCTGAATTTTAAAACTGGGAAAGACAAAATTTGTAAAATGAATACCGCCAATAGAATTGTAAAATTAAATTTAAATTTCAATGGCGTCGGATTAAGCTAGACTAATCAGCGCTTGATTAACACAAATTAATTATTAACACTTTTTATATTATTCTAGTATCTGGTTCAGCTTTTATTTTTATTTTTAGAATTTAATCCGAAAGCTCTAATAACTGTTATTGCTTTTTAATGAGAGCTTTTATAGTTGATTGACAAGTCATGTTGACCGAATAAAAACTCATTTTTTTCGGTATTCATTAGCCTGTCAGAGACGTGGCGGTTTAAATGGTTTTTTTCAAAAAAGCTTTTTACGTTATTTTAATAAATCTTTTTAAAAACGTTTATTAGTATTGGAAATATGAGATCTACTTTATAACTTTCAATGCAGATTGGAATTCTAAATAGAATAATTAAAAAAAATGCTTTAAAACCTAAAGCATTATTCACATAAAAATTAGCAATTTTTGTAAAGTCAAAAGATTGTCTAT